>JANAVB010040417.1:7542407-7703230 GCA_029216955.1 Iris pallida
TTAACCAAGCATTTACCTAATATATATATATATATTTATAATGGAATAACCTTAACTTAAGTGGTTAAATGGGATGTATTTTTTTTTATTGCTCGAGTTCAATTCCTAAGAATTACATTTTCTTATAATAAATTTATATTTATTTACTTTCAATATTTTTTTAAGCAAATGTAGTGTGCACATTACTAGTAATATTATAATGTGACTTGGAACGGCTCAAAAGTGAGCAATCCAAGCCGTATATATATCATCCACCATTTATGAATTAAAAAATTAATAAAAAAAATAAAATAACTACCTAAATACTCCACTAGTTATTAAAAAATAAAAACTTAACAATTTTTTTTTACTAATATGATATATTTATAATTAAATAACTATAAATTAAGTGGATAAGATGGGAAGCATTGCTTAAGTTCAATCCCGAATGATGGCATTTTTTTTGATAAATTCATATTTAAAAATTAATATTTTTTGGCGTACGTGCAATGCACGTGCATATTACTTGTATATATAATGCGGCTTGGAAACATCTCAAATTGTGAGCCGTCCAAGTTGTATGTATATCACCATTCATTTAAATGAAAAAAAAATATATAACTAAACAACTACCTAAATACTCCACTAATTATTTAAAAAAAACTTAACTAAGTATTTAACTTTCTAATATAATTTATTTATAACTTAATAATTATAACTTAAGTGGTTACGATGAGAGATATTTTTTCTTGGTTACTTAAGCTTTCTAGTTCCAGTGGTCAGTAGGTGGAGATATAATCCGTTTGGTAGGGTAGTTCGGGTTCGAATATACGAGAACTCAATTCCAATACCAAAAACTTCTCAACTACGGCAATGAACGTTGTGATAGTTGTAGTTACATGAAACCAAACATTCCAACGCCTCGTTTGGTTCGCGGAATGGAAGGAGGAAGAAATTAATTTTTATGTATTTTTTTTCTTTTGAAAAATTGCAATTTCCATTTATTTATTTTTTCGATGTTTGAAAATGTTAAGAAATTTGAAAATAAAAGTGAATATTTCAATGTGGAAAAGTAATTTCTTACTTGGATGGTTGGAATCATTTTTTCTCCTAATTTTTCTTCCATTAAAAATTACTTTCTTTTCCTCCTCAATTTCTTTGGCACCCAAATTTAGAAAAGTTCTTTCCCAATCCACTGATTCCACGAACGAAACGAGACTCCGTCCGTCCGTCCGTCGGTCCATCCCGAAGAAAAGTAGCTATTATTCTGTTGTCGTCTATTTGTCCAAGCTTATCTATATTTTGGAGAAAGGAAACACATATCATGAGGATCTTAAGATTGATTGGGAAGTACACTAAAAACGTTTAGTAATAAATCATTATAAGATTCATTTTTAAAATTTTAAATAATGTAGTCTGGGCTGATAACAAATATGGGCTGGGTTGGCCCAACCTAGAGCATAAGTTTCATGTTTAGCGGCTGCCAACCAAAATAAAATTCAGCCTGGGCTTATATCAAACCATTAATTTCCGTCGTGGAATTTGGAAGGAATGTTCTTGTCATTTCCAAAATTATGATTCATTTGCTCTTTTGTGCAAACTGCAAAGCCTAATTGATTGTGATTTAGATTATTTTTTGTAAGGATATCAAATTTATGACCTAATTATAATTTAGGTATTGGTTTATCCAGTTTTAAACTTTGTGCACTCTAACATTTTTAGAGATACATTTTAATGTCGCGTATGCTAAGTTGATCACATTGATATCAGTTAGACAGAGACAACATTTGAGGATTTGTGTTATCTTCTCACATGTAAAGTGAATATATTGAGAAGACAATCTACCCCTCGTAGAAGTGCAAAAGTTTCTCGGTGGTGAGACACTTGCAACCAAAACTCAAAATAATCACAGTGAGCGGATATACAGATCTACAACTGAAAATTGTTGAGAAATTCAATTTCGAGGTTGATTTTTATGAAAAATTCACCCGCATGATGGATTTTATGAAATGCCCAAAATTATATATTTTCACGTTAAGTATTCCAAAATTTTCTTTAGCTGCTCTGTATTTACAAAATTAATACATAACTACCCCTTTGCACAAATTCAGATTTGGATTGCGATTCTCTTCTTCTTCTTCTTCTTCTTCTTCTTCACGAGAGATCTGAATTTCATTGCTCTCATATTCAGCAGAGATCGCAAAGATCGTTCGTAGTTCACCATGTTTTTTTTTTTCAGTCGAACTCCGATCATCGCTCATTTTCTTCTTCTTCTTCTTCTTCTTCTTCTTCTTCTTCTTCTTTTCCGACAATTAGGTCAATTATGGAGAGAAGATTTTCTTCTTCTTTTCCATAAGAGTTAGCATAGTTTTGAAAGAAGAACGAAAACTCTTGAATCATTATTCATGTCAAAAAATTTTCACAAAACAAAAAAAATAAAAAATTAAGTTTCTGTCAAATAAAAAATTAGGTTTCTGTCAATTGTTCTCCGTCGATATAACACAAAGAATAGTCATTCTCCTGCATTTTAACAAGGAGAATGCTATTCTCCGTATAAATTAACATAAAGAATGTCATTCTCCGTGTTTCTAACACGGAGAATGGCCATTCTCCTTTGTTTTAACATTTGAATGACCATTCTCCGTGTCATTTAACACGGAGAATGGCCATTCTCTGTGTAATTTAGCACAAAGAATGATCATTCTCCGTGCTAAATTATACAGAGAATGGTCTCCTACGTTTTAACACTGGAAATGACCATTCTCCATGTTAAAACGTAGGAGAATGTCATTCTTCGTGTTATTTAACACGAAGAATGGCGTTCTCCGTGTTTTTAACACGGAGAATGGTCATTCTCCTGCGTTTTAACACTGGAATGACCATTCTTCGTGCTAAATTACACGGAGAATGACCATTCTCCGTGTAAATTAAGACGGAGAATGGTCATTCTCCGTGTACTTTAGTATGGAGAATGCCATTCTCCGTACTAAATTACACGGAGAATGATCATTCTCCTACGTTTTAATACTGGAAATGGCCATTCTTCATGTAAATTAACACGGAGCTAGAGAATTCCATTCTCCGTGTTTCTAACACGGAGAATAGCTATTCTACTGCGTTTTAACACTGGAATGACCATTCTCCGTGCTAAATTACACGGAGAATGACCATTCTCCGTGTAAATTAAGACGGAGAATGGTCATTCTCTATTTAATTTAGCACCCTCATGCGAAATTAACATTCTTCGTGTTCTAACACGGAGAATTGATATTCTCCTGCATTTTATGGTCAGTTGAAACTTTGAAGGACCATAACTTTTGATTGGGAGGTCGAAACGAGGTCCAGTTTGTCGCAAAATGAGCGTAATTTCGAGGAGCATGAGATTAACCGTTTTTTTCGTTAGATGGCCATCCACAATTTTAGAATCGCAAAAAATGATGTTTGGACCTCCGTTTTAGCACTTTTGCCGTTTGTCTCGGTCTTTTCGAAATTTTTCGACGAGTTTTTGAAGATTTTTGAGGAGAAAATCTAGATTCGAAAGTGAGCAGCGTATGGAAGAAGATGAAGTATCGAAACATTTTTTTAAGAGTAGTTTCGTGGGTGTTTTCAATAAATTAGAAGGAATGGCAAAAAGGTCAATCAGAACCCTCTTTATATATTTTTTGCTAATTCTGGGCACGCGATGAAATGTTATTGCGCGGTGGGTTTTCATAAAATTTTTTCGTTTTTTGGACATTTCATAAATTTTTCCGATCTACAAATGGAGCTTCCGAGGACTGTCGTCTGGTCTTCATTGCTGATCGACATGGTTTTCTTGTTATTTGATCTTGATTTTTAGGTCCGGCCCGGGAGGTTGTTGCCCCCTTAGACTCTTATTGGAGGTCGTTCCTGGATGGTCACACGCGACACCGAGCCGACCCTCCCTCCCACTTCTATGATATAAATGCTCTTTTTTTTTTGCTTCAAATTGTTTCTGCACATCAATAAAAACTTAAGACCATCTCCAATGGAGGTTTCTATCTTTCCTATTTCTATGGACGAAATTCATTTTAGAAAAAACTTCTCCCAATGATGTTTTCTATTACAATTTCTAACATAGGTGGCAATGTAGGATCGAAACTTTATAAGAGGATTTCTACATATAGAAACTCTCATAGAAATTTTTCTATCTCATGACAATTATTATTTGGCTCCCAAACCATTAAATTAGTTCTTTTAGTATGTGACACATAGGATAGAAATGGAGAACCATTGGAGAGCATTTTTTGTATGTGTACAATTTCAATGTAGAAACTCTTCCAACTAAGATAAAAATCTCCTTAAAGTATAATGTCAAGTAGGATAAGAACTCAATTTCTAATAAAGATGGCTGATGGATCCCATGGTGAAATATAAACTCTACTGCATACATGCTTAATTCTTAAACACTACTACATTGGCAAGGCTTTAAAGGAAAAGGAAAGAAAAAAAGAAGGAAAAAAAAAAAGCATCACAGTCAAATATCAAACTTTCTCACAAAATTTATGTCAATACAGACTACTAATTATAGCTGCTACATATGCAGATCATGACAACCTTCAAATTTAGCGGTGGATCCTCAACGTACAGTATCAGCTCCTGACGTGCTAACAACATCCACGACGTCCGCGCGCCGCGTCCCGTTGCATTTGACCCGCGCGCGCGCGCGGCGCCCCGTTGCATTTTTTGATGTTAGACTCGAGCTCGATTTCTACAACATTTACAGTTAGCTCCTCAAAACTTACGACGCTACGTACGTTTGTCAAGCTTTGATGCGCCTCAGACACAAGTAAGCCAGTATCCTGTATCCGAGCAGCATCACGAACAGCGCGAGAACGCTCGTGCCGACGCCGACCTGCGCCAGGATTTCGGCCTCGCTCGCGGCGTGTCCGGCGCGGGAGGCGGCCAGGTACGAGTAGACCTCGCCTCCCCTGTACTGCGTCGCGATCATCAGCCTGTAGCAGTAGAACGTGAAGGAGGTGTACTTCATCCAGGTCAGCCACCTCGGCACGTTGTGCACGTAGAAGCCCGCCGTCAGGAGGAACGCCAGCATCGTGATCGTGGCCACGGTCGAGGCCTTCTTCGCGTCCATGATGGCCGCGCCGAGCACCAGCCCCAGCCCCTGCGCCACGAGCACGTAGCCCAGCAGCACCGCGAGGGTGAGCAGGAAGGAGCACACGTCCTGCCTGAGCCCGGACATCCAGTAGAGGACGGTCATGAACACGGCGGGGAGGGCCAGCTCCATCGGGAGGTCGCCGGCCGTCCTCGCCATGAAGTAGGAGGACAGCGTGTACATCCCCGACGCGCGCTCCTTGGCGAGGATGGCCCGCTCCTGCGGGAAGGTGAACACGGCGTTGAACGACGCGAACACCCCCCAGAAGATGGAGGTGAAGAAGAGGAGCCCGAAGCGGTCGCCCACGTCGCGGATGCTCGAGTGCCACCACATGGAGCCCGCCAGCAGCGCGGTGGCCACGACCTGGACGACGCGGAGCGAGTTGAAGGTCTCGTGCCGCCGCTCCTTGAGTCCCCGGTGGAGCAGGATCGTCAGCTGGCTGAACCAGCTGACGCTGCTGTAGTTCCTCTCTTCCCTGCTGCCGGTGCTGCTCAACCTCATGCTCCCTGTTCGGTTCGTAGCAATCTCAATCAGTACAGATACAAACATTCCAAAGTACATTAGGACATGTCAAAATAATATTATTACGATTAGCTGTTGAGCTTTGCTATGCCTACAACCAAATGTATACAACCCCTTACAACCGCCGGCCACGTGTCGAACTTTGATTGGAGGAGAAGGGAAAGTGATGGAGTCGGATGGAGTCCATGTAGCAGGGGTTGAGAGGAGAGGTGGGACCCGTTGCCGTTGGGACCCATGTGTAAGGGGTGGGAGAGAGCGGAGATGTAGGAATTTGGTAATAGACTTAGCATTTTCCTTAGGTGTCATGTTGACATACATACCTATGCTTGCAGCCTTCGCAGCAGCACTGACCGAGTCTTTTACGCAGTCCTTCACTCTCGGAGCTAATACTCTGTTGTAGGAGGATACCAAAGATTGCTTCACGGTCGTCTTGTCCGCCTCCGCGTCGTGCTCTATCTGAACCACACCTGCATTCCAAATTTCGATCATATATCAGAAGACGAAGCCCACCAAAATTGTAATAATGTTCGATTTCCAATGTTAAGACAAATACGGATAGGAACACGATACGTGATACACAATGTTGAAGTCCCTATCCTTACATACACTCATGCAAAAGTCGAAGGTTGATTTTATAGACCAAGAGTCGAGCAAAGGTACAAGTTTTCTAAATCCGAAACATTGGTTTCTCTGTACCGCTACATCAAAACTCCAAAATGTTTGATCAGTAGTTCTACTAAATATCCAATATTAAAATATTGGGTTATTTAGTAGTAGTGTCTCACATAATAGTTAATATTAGAATTTGAGTCTCTAAAATGTTCAACATAATTATTTTGGCAAGTGAATAGCAATTTTAAGAACCAAATACTAAAGGCGAAATATTTTGAAAATCCAAATCTTAATTTCAAGAGGCCATATTACTGAATATCCCAATTTTTTCCATCACAAACTAGTATTTTCTTTCTGACTCTCAATCTGCAATCGAAGTGGGCTCCAAAGAACGGACGGTGACATAATGGATAAGAATATGCAAATCCACTGACCAAAACAGTAAAGCAATGGAACGGAGTAGATAGTGATTGTACCTCACCATAAATTATAAATTATCCAAGGACCTAACACAAAAGTCTCTATCACTATCGTGTCGTGTCCATAAAGTAGTAACATAGCAGGCGGAAAAAGGACCACCCTTGGAAATGGTACACGTGGAGGAAATGGGACACGTGGTTCCTCCACTAGCCATGCCAAGCGTCCGTCCACTCGTGGAAAATTTTCAAATGCCCCCACTTCCTTTCGGAATAGTTTTTGGAGGGCCCAAGTGTCTTGAGATATATTTGTATAGTTTTAAGCCAAGTTTTTTTTTTTTTTTTTTTTTCTTCCTCCCAACACGTGGTTCCTCCACTAGCAAGTGCTTGATGATCAAATGAGACCAACATTAGTGGCTAATAAAATAATAGGTGTAAATATGGATACATGAGTTTAAAGAGCATGATGTCCCTTCAAAAGCCATTTAGGTTTTGACAGTCCACTACTACCTTCAAAAATCATCTATATAAAATTAAGGTTTGATAGTTCACTACTATCTTCAATATATACATATATCAAAGCCATTTAGGTTTTGATAGTCCACTACTACCTTCAAAAATCATATATAAAATTAAGGTTTGATAGTTCACTACTATCTTCAATATATGTATATATATAAATCACTAATATATATATATATATATATATATATATATATATATATATATATATATATATATATATATATATATATATATAGCAAATGACCTCTAGTCTAGTGGTTAAGAGAGATGCATACGGTCCAAGTGATCGGAGTTCGAGCCCCGGTAGAGACAAGTTCGTCACAATTACTCATTGTTTCAAATATTCCCATTTTCAATTATATTTTTTGTTTCAAATATATATATATATATATATATATATATATATATATATATATATATATATATATATATATATTAACCAGGTAAATGGGAATGAATGAAGGACGAACGTCCAGCACATGCCATCCCGAGCAGAGAGCTAATCTGGAATGGGATGTATTTGAATAAAAGAACGAACTCAACCGAAGAACTATAATTGAAACAAGATCAGACAACTGTTTTCAATCCTCCGGTGCGGTGGGTGGATTGTATGGGCCAGTCTTCTTCATTCGGACCAGTAGAGGAAAAGAGAATGGATCATGTTATCCATGGGTCCGCCGGAATATTGATGGTCGGATCCCTCTAGCTGCATTCCTTTGTTGAGAGTAGCATGTCTAATATTCTTGGTGAAATTTAGACTGACTCTATACTATTGCTTCCCTTCCGTAGGACGCCTTCGGTCATCTTTGGAAATCATATATATATATATATATATATATATATATATATATATATATATATATATATATATATAGCAAATAATCTATAGCCTAATGGTTAAAAGAGATGCATGCGGCCCAAGTGGTCGGAATTCGAGCCCCAGTAGAGACGAGTTCGCCCCAATTACCATATATATATATATATATATATATATATATATATATATATATATATATATAAAAGGAGGGAAAATGTATTCACGAGAGTGGACCAGAAATTCAAATTGGGATGGACTGGAGTAGACTAGGGTGGGTTGACAAATATGAAAAAAAAATACAAAAAAAATGAAGAAAACAAAAGCGAATTTTTTTTTTTTTGGGTGAGCTAGAGCCCACCCTAGCCCTACACGGTTCCGCTTTTGTGTATGCATAAAACAGAAAAAATGTAAAATTCAGAGATGAAGGCTGAATTTTACCTTTTGTTATATTTTAGTATTTATTGTGTTTACACATCTTTTTTGCTTCTATATTATAAATATTGTTTACAAAAAGTACATGAAACCAGTTCTACTTTATTTTATTTTACTCTCTCTTTTTTTCACTTTCTGCCGGACCAAACATAACCAGGCAAAATAGAGGTAGAACATAAAAATAAAAAAAAGCTAATGTACATTAACAAAACATTAGCAAAACTTAGTTTATGCAACTTTGATAAAAATGATAAAGAAACCTAACTTTTTCGTGACAACTATACCGAACATCTGTCCTAACTTGGTAGAATATGTTCTTGAGAGACGAACACGGAGTATTGCTCTTTAACCTTCTGCCAAATATCATCTTTTTTCTTAGCTTTTATTCATCAAGATTTATTCCCAACCGTTAATTTAGTTTTCATCACTAAAGAAACACACAACTAAAAGTTCTTTCCTTGATTCGTACGTTAGATTTACGAAAGTGAAAGCAAAAAATGCAAACATACCTAACATTTTTCGATAATTATTTTCCGACGCCATCATCTCAATATTCCTTCTCCAATCTTCCCGATTGGGCCGATTCACTATATATCTTGACAGATTTTTTTTTTTTTTTTTTTGAAATATTTTCTTGCGAGGAATTGAATACTTGGTAACAATATTTATACCAATTTTGGAATATTTTTGAACCGATCGAATATGAAATTTTTTTGATTGTTAATTTTTTTGAGCCATTGGTTGTCGGCTCAAAACTCCCTCAAAGTTGGTGTAATGTAATTTTGGATGACATTATAAACACTCCAAATCGGTGGATTTTAAATTTTTTTACTATTTTATTCCATTTACTACTAATACTCTGCCGTATAGTTTTTCTTTTTTACTTGTGTTTATCTTCTACTTCTTATAAACTATGACTACTTTTTTCGGTAAAATTTTAAAATATTTCTCTCCTAGTTTCAATCAAACGTTTCTATTATTTTGATTAAATATTGTCTTCTACCTCCTGATCTACGTGTAGACTACGTGACAGTTCCCGCATTCGGGATCGTTTATTTTATATATTGATATATATGTAATTTTATTCATATAAAAAATTTTCTGAGCTGTCCATTAATAAAATACCAAGAATGGATTGTACTATTTTAAAAGTCACTACCTAAAACCACCCAAAATCGGCCTATCATAACCATTTATAATCGATACTTTAAAAATACCTCATAATCGTAACTCCTACAATTGCCAAGTAGTCCCTTAAGAAAGTAATTTTAACTATCAATCTAATCTTAAATATCAATAACTACCATTTCGAAAACATTCAAGGAATCAATAATTGCTATTTCGAAGGTGTCATCTTAACTGTCAATAACTGCTATTTTGAAGACATTCAAAGAACTATTCTTAAGTGTCAATAACGGCTGTTTCCAAGACATTCAAAGAACTAATCTCAACTATTAATAACTGCTATATCGAGTCTTAACTGTGTACTATTTCCTCTTCGAAAATGCTTATAAATATCGAAAATGATATTTTGTCCGCGGTTTGTAATCGCGGGAGTGACCGCCGGCCATTGCCTCTCCCGGTCCCATCCGGATCAGGAGACTAATGGTCGGCCGACACATGGACCGGCGGTCACGCTCGTGGTTACAAACCACGGACAACCTAGCAGCTCCGTGTGTATATATGTATATATATATATATGCTTTAGAATGAATAAATAGGAGATTGATCTGACCATTAGCGAGGTCGAGCATGAAGTCAGCCGGATTGACGTGGAACCTCGGGACAAAGCCAACGTCGCGGAAGTAGTCCATGGCGTCGCCGGCCCTGCCGAAGTAGAGGCAGCTCCCCTCCGAGAGCAGCATGACCGAGTCGAACATCTGGTACACCCGGCTCGAGGGCTGGTGCACCGACATCACCACCGACCTCCCCTTCCTCGCCAGCCCGCCCAGCGTCGCCACCAGCCTCCCCGCCGCGGTCGAGTCCAGCCCGGAGGTCGGCTCGTCGAGCACCAGCAGGCTCGGGTTCACCAGCATCTCTATCCCCACCGCCACGCGCTTCCTCTCGCCCCCGGAGACGCCCCTCGAGTAGGCGCCCCCGACCGCGGTGTCGGCGCACTTGCCGAGGCCCAGCTCGCCGATCACGGCCTCGGCCGCCGCGGCCTTCTCGGCGCGGGTGACCGCGCCGGGAAGGCGCAGCATGGCGCAGAAGAGGAGGGTCTCACGGACCGTGAGGTGGGGGTAGAGGACGTCGTCCTGGGTGACGAAGCCGGTCCTCCGGAGGACCGGCTTGGTGAACCGGGCCCCGTTGGCGAGGACCGAGCCGGAGTGGCGGGCGGAGCTGCGGCCGGCGAGGATCGTGAGGAGGGTCGACTTGCCGCTCCCGGAGGGGCCGAGCACGGCGAGGAGCTCGCCCGGGGAGACGTGGCCGGTGACGCGGTCGAGTATGGTCCGCTCCTGGCGGGGGGCCGGGGGGGTGGGCTGGGCCTGCAGGACGCGGTTGAGGGCCGAGCCCGCGGTGGGCGGGTCCAGCTTGATCCGGTAGGTGATGTCGAGGAACTGGAGGGTGACGGGGAAGCAGGGGGAGGAGATGAGGGTGTGGATGTGGGTGGGATTGTTCCGGGTCTCTTCAGCTTCGGAACCCATTTTTCTTTTTCTTCTTTTTTTTTGGTTGGTTTTGTGGATGGGAGTGGCGTTGAGCTGAGCTGAGAATTAAGTGAAGTGAACGAGAAGAGGATGTGGGGAATTTGGTGGCTATATATAGGGCTAAGGGGGGTTGGATACTGTGTCAGAATGAATTGAACATCAGTTTATTGAACACGTTGCACACAGTAGGGTGACAGGTGTGTATGTATGTATGTATATACATCTTCCGAGTCTTCAAAATGATTCAAAATCATCTCTTTAATTTTTTTTTTTTTTCATATACTAAAATTTTACAAAAAAAATTTTGTAATAAATTTAAATTAAATGGTATTTAATATTTAAATTATATTTAAACTAACTATATGGTATTATCTAAATATATATATTTTTAAAAAAATTCTAATAAATTTAGTTAAAATATATTTGAAATTTTTTAATACAATTGAGACATTTAATTCATTATTTAATAATATTACTTTTTGGAAGACGTGCATCAACAATATATATATATATATATATATATATATATATATATATATATATATATATATATATATATATATACAAAAAATTTCTAGGATCCGAGAAAATTTATTGATAAGTAAAATAAGATTCACCTATTCAAGAGGGACATAAATATTCTCTCTCAAACAAAAACAAAAACAAAAACAAAACCAAAAACAAAAATATAAAAATAAACACAAGCTTCCATGAAACTGATTATAGTCTTTGAAATGAAAGAATCATTAACATTTCAATGAATATATCATATAAAATGACCTCTTTCGATAATTAATGTTTCTTTTTCACTTTTAGAGATAAAATCATCAATTGTATCTCAATGACTAATTTTTTCAACATATAAATTTCAATTCATAAGATTGCTAATCCATATGTCTTGAAACATAGGGTAGGTTGTTTAGATTATATATGATTTTTCACTTAAGACTTTGATTGTTATTTAAAAAAAGAAATAAAATTAAATAAACTAAACAAATAGAAAATTAAATATATAAAAATGTCCACAGAGCCTCAAACCCGTACCCCTTTATATAGGCGATGCAAGTAAAAACAATCTTTGCTGATCGAGTCATTCTATTATATTTTGTGAGCACTTATATTTAAAATAATACCAAATATTTGTATATAAAAAAAAAAAAAAGAACTTTTTTTGGTTTCCCCGACTGCCATCCTACTTAAATGAAGCCCTCCTTATTATACTCAGGTTAATCTAATATATATATAATTCATTCCTCCACTTCTTATCAAATGTGAGACTAAACTCTCTATACAATCTATTTAATCATAATCAAACTCGTGAACCTTATGCACTCGAGCTTATGTGAGATACAAATCAACGCACTGGGTTGCTCTTTGTAAAGAACCATAGAATACAACTATTGTGTATATCCATATTCGAACCAACAAAATTAAAAGTTGTTCAATTTGGGCTTGACAATTAAGAAAATTGACCAAATTTTGGGTGGATATTGTAAAATTCTAATAAATTCATTTCTTGATGTTACTAAGATTCATATGGCACCGGATGCAACCATAATCACAACACAACTTAAAGTTAAACTAATAACACCATTTACACAATTTTAATGGTATGAATCCATTTTTCTATTTCTCCTAGACTTAACGACAAAAAGTCCCAAACCAGACAACGAGTTTCTGTTTACATCTACGAACATTCATTATATCATTACAATATTGTACTTGTATATCTTACAACAATATTGATAGGCAATCAAACACTTGTATAAAAAAATACTTACAACAACAAATATTGCATTATATTCTCTTTTACGAACAATCAAACAATCCTTAGATTAGATTATTTTTTACTGCACATAGTTTTTTTTCGAAACTTAGACTCTCACACAGTTTTCATTGAAACTTAGACAAGAGTCGCGAAATGTTAGTTCTAGACTCTAGCCAACGCTTTCGGTGGCGATTTCGGTGGCGATCAAAACAAAAAGGTGATGAATTTTTTTCAGTCATGTCCAAGATTAGTCAAATTTTTCTAACGTCAGTATCTTGTTACTTATCTCTCTCAGATATTGATAAAAGAAGTAGGTCCCATTCGATACTCAGGTGGTGTCATCAAACTTTACCATAATAGGTATAAATGATACCATCAATATGAATTGAACTATATAAATGATTCGAGGATAATTACATTTTTCTTTCCAGTGGGTATTTGATAGAATTGTCTCAAAATTTACCATAGGTATAAATGATACTGTCAGTATTTTTGGTTAATCATCGATAAAATAAGTAGGTCACATCTGATACAAAGATGGTGTCATAAAAATTTACCACACTAGGTATAAATAATACCATTTATATTGTTTGAGCTATATAATTGTTTTGATGATAATTGTTAGTCCCGGGACTTGACCAAAGATGGAAAACTGATGCAATCGAGATCTGAGATGTCACACAAAAAACTTTACAGTGATCAAACTCAAGATCTACGATGATACAAAAAATCAAATAGCCAGATTACAATATGAAGGAGAGAAATAGAGAAGAGAAGATCTCTCGTTCTTCCTTACAAACGTCTTGCAATTGGGACAGAACGAGTTACAATAATCTAGAGAAAGAAGAGATGAAGAAAAGTTGCTGGGGTGTCAAAACACCGTTGCCCAAAGTAAGATTCGTCCCACACGAATTGCTTCCAGGAACCAGCAAGTTGAAGAACTTGTGGAACGCTCGAAGTCACCTCTGTTCTGACTCCTCAGATGGTCTTGCAATGGCGGCAGCAGCCCCCCTCCCTCTTTTTTCTGACTTATAAAATTCGTAGCTCCTCACAAAGGAGGCAAGAAGAGAGTATATATAGAGAGAGGGTGGAAATTCTAACCGCTTTTTCAGTTATGGAAAGATTGAATTAAATCCCACAAAGATAGCAATAAAATTAATTCAAATCTTATGGAAAGATTGAATTAAGTCCCACAAAGATGGCAACGAAATTAATTCAAATCTTATGGAAAGATTGAATCAAATCTCACAAAGATGGCAACGAAATTAATTCAAATCTCACAAAGATAGCAACGAAATTAATTCAAATCCTATGGAAAGATTGAATTAAATCCCACAAAAAGTGGATCTGAATTAATCGCATTGAATCAGTCTTTCCATAACTGACTTGTAGTCTGCACAGTCAGCCTGGTGCGAGTCCATGAGCCCATGAGCCCGAGTCCGAGTCCGAGTCGCTAAGCCCCTTTGGGGCTTACCTCCAAATGGAATTAATCCAAGAGAATGACAAAAGCATTAATGCTTAATCCTTCGAACCTTATTCTTACCTCCTAGTAAAATCACCCACATGGTTCCCTCCTTAGGGTCACCATCCCATGTGCATCTCTCAACAACACAACCAAGTATATATGTTGAGATAACTCATGGTACATTTTCGATGTGGGACTAAACTTTTACAAGGCATGTTGAGAGCAAGCTCTCTCCATGTAAAGAAAGCACCAACAATCCCCCACATATCACAACATATATATGTGTCCAGGGTTGAGCGTTCCCCACAGTAACTGTCCATTTTGCATTAGGATAGATGTCGCTGATGACTTGAATCTTCCCGCATGGGTTAAATAACAATGTGATACAAGAATGGACTACGCCTTGAATTCTGCACCACAATTGTAATTCTTTCCACTCACAAAGTGTAGTTACGTGTGCTTCTGGCTGCACATTAAAGGCCCTGTGCCAGCCTGGTTTCAGTGTATAATTTTGGACGTCTACAAGTTTACCCTCAAGAGACGGCCTGATATCTCTTTCCATACACTATAGGTGAGTTCTTAATTAAAGAGACATGGCATGAAGCCTTGCGCTTCCTTGCGGTGCAACGCCGCTATGACATGGCCTGAAGCCGAGGCATTACCCCTACCTGGGAACCTCATCGTAGTGACATACTACTGTAGCATGAGGTCTCAGCCCCTTTGTAGTGCCAATCTACTCAGCATGAAGCCTAAGACTTCCTTGCGGTGTTACGCCGTGTCATAACCCCGTTCTTCGTAGTTCGGTACCGAGACATGACACTAATAGAAATTGATTTACGTATAAACCTAATCATCCCATCGTCTCCCGTTTTCGTTCCTAACAACCAAGAATTTTTCGTCCAAAACAACTCAAAATTCGTCCTAAAAAGAGCCTCATTTTTAGCATATATTCCTACTGACCATATCTCCTAGCTCAAAACCACAAAACCAAATGATGAAATGGAAGAAAGCGCGGACGAGAGTACTGCTAAAAATCAAAATTATATGTTCGGTCCACGAAACAAAATTGCTGATTAAGTGAATGAAATATTTCCAAATTGTTATTATTTTAATTCTTAATACTATAATTTTATGTAAGACGACTTTCGAATTATGGAACACATTATATGCGTATTTGTGATGAATTAAATATTTTGGTATTTTTAGTACAATATTTTTGCCAGCAGTTTTGGATTGTCATCTATTGTACATGGTTTATATGAGAGGACACAGTGCTAAAATAACACTTATAAGTGCCAAAAAAAAAAAACAAAAACAAATCACTTAAGTAAAAAAAAAAAATCACTTGCAAGTGAAAAAAACAAACATGTTTTATAAGTGCATTTATAAGCAAAATTGAGTAAGTGACACTTATAAGTGACCATCACTTATAAGTAAATAATAATAATAATAATAATAATAATAATAATAATAATAATAATCCCCCTTAGATCAATTTGGATTATTCTTTTTTCGATGCTACTATATTGTTCATGATATGTGACTGCGCACTGTGATCGTGTACCACGTATCAGCGTTCCATTGATTGAGATTTCGGTGGTAGGCCTAAGCAAATATAGAAAGGCCAATAAAATTACAACACGTGGCATGCAGACACAAACTGCGGGCATATTATTTTTCATTTTCTTTTTTCCTTCTCTTAGGATGCGTCTGCTTACACCTACCAACGACCTTTGTCCGTCGATTATATATAGTATTAAATATTCAAAAAAAAAAATCATGCAATCCCTAGCAATATAGCTGGCATGCAGTTGAAGATGATGGAAAAAAAAATAAAAAAAACCAGTCTTGTAATTTCTGAATACAAACACCACGAAAAGCTTACTTTTATATGATTGTTGACTTGGTTGCGGCAGAAATAAGCTGCTATATAAATGTATTCCATCTCAAATGCATGACGCGAGTCCTATCTTTGGAATTAGAATCAACAAATGGCTACACATATATATATATATATATGTCAGCTATTACTAAATGCATGCATTTGAGTGAGTGTATGCATTATAAATATTTCTGTCCCCCAAGTGTATGATGCCATCCAAAGTTGTATGATAGGTCCAGGGTTGGCCCTGATTCAGGATAGCCCGGACGATCGTTTAGGACCTACAGATTCGAAGGACCCAAAAATTTAGTTTAAATATAAGTATATTAACATTTTTTTTAATCTAAAATAGACTTAGTATGTTTCATGAGCTCCATTTAGTTATGATGTAGTGATTATTATGTTAGGCATAAATTTACTTTTATCATATTTTTTTTAAATTATATATGGGAGGTCCATTTGAAAGTTCATCTCGGATCTCCATGAGGTCGGGGCCGGCCTTGCAAAGGTCACAACATTCCATGTCCAAATATATATATATATATATATATATATATATATATATATATTGAACAAAAGCTTTTATTTATTCTTCCTATACTAGAATATGATATATTGGATTTATTAGAGCCATTAGTGAGTGTTCAAAGTGTGATACTCGCACTATTATATCTTAAATATGAAAAAGAAGAAGAACGGAGCTTTATAATTAGTATTACTACAAACATTTACTTGGTTACGGTATAATCCATTTACAATGTTTTAGCATGTGCTAACGAAAGAATGAGAACATTTTTTGTTTTTGTAAAGTTTAGTTTGCCACTTCGTAATGATTTTAAAAGAGACAAGAAGGTTATCATAAGCACTAGTGATCGCGTCGCAAAGGAAAAACCTTTTAAAAGTTGGGGTTGAGAATGTAAGAATATGACTTTTGAGAGAAAACAAAGCTTTCATTCTAGAAATGGTTATCATAAGCATATTCCTTGGAACAAAGTGTTTCATTAATCTTATGAAATGTGACCAACAGAAACTAGATATATTAGGTCCCTATAGGCCATGGGCTTAAGAAATTATGAATTGGTTCTATTTTGGAAATAATTCTTATATGAATTATCAGAGTCGGTCCAGAACAAGTGCACCCGCTCCGGAATCCATATTTTCGGGTGTCCCAAAATTAAGATATATATTGTTAGTTATATAAAAAAATTATGGTGTAATAGTTAACATAAAATAATTGTGTAGTGTAGTGGTTAACATAACAGTCTTATACTTTAGAGGTTGTTCAAATCTTGCTGTTAAGTACAACTTTAATTTTTTTATTTTTTTTTTGTACATAATATATGTAGGAGCCTATTTTGAAAGTTCGCCTTGACTCGCATGCGTTCATGGCCGTGTGAATTATCTTGTATATCTTTTTATATTCTTGGCTAATTAAATTACATTTGAAAGAGGATAAAAATTGGTATTTCGAAATTTATAATTATTTGTTCCCGAGACACATTGAATGATATTGGTTTTTTTTTTTTTAGATAAATGCATGCTACGACCATAAACTTGTACACGCACATTTCCTACTTATGTTATCTAGCTTGTCAGAATTAGTTAATTCGGAAAATACATAAATCAAAACTAAGTTTTCTTTCAAGAATCGCTTGATCCATTGATCAGTTTATCTTATTTGGAGTCTTCGTCAAATTGAGGTCCATACTTTTTCATCTTTTCCTTATTGGAGCGTTAGTCATCTTGTTGTGTACATGAAATATATATATATATATAACAAACCTTCTTCTCCGTATAATATGATCACGCATGAAATATATATAACAAACCTTATTGATGTACAATGCCTCCATATATTATGAATCACATGATCATTACGTAGTAAATCTCGACTATATTAATATATATGTGTGTCACGTACCTAATGTGTTGACCAATCTACGTCACATACTTACGATTGTGTTTCATTTGAATAGCTTTTGGAGCCATGTCATGACGGATATATAAACGTCCATTCTTCGATCTAGACTTTCTTAATTAGTTAGCCCACGACATATTAAGGGATCTAATGAACATTTAGAGAGAATATTCATCTTCCAAACTGCAATCCGAACTGATCGATCACACTCATGACAATATGTGTATATATATGTATATTATCGAAATATATATATATTGAACAATGTCACAACAAGAAAAAGATGGGTAGTCGATCTCATGTGGTACCAAAGCACGCATGGTAGCGATAGGTCACTCGAGGAGGAGGAGGAGGAGGAGGGGGCCATGAGGATCATGTGAAATTGGCATAGCAAAAGCAAGAAAGCAAAGAAAAAGAGTGGGAAAAAAAGAGAGAGAAAGAGGGAAAGTAGGAAATTAAACGTGCTGGGTGTCACTCTTGTAGATTGCCAAGTCATGGACCCATTCACTTTCCTTATCTAGCTAGTGGGCAAGTCAACCACGTGTCCCTCAATCATTTGGATCCTGACGACAGCACGAACGTGCCTTCCACTACGTAGAAAGACAAAAGAAAGAAAATCTGTTGTTTTCAAAATTTTGAAAGAACGGCATATCTTTCACAAAATTATACGGATTATACTCTTTCGTCAGACTAACTATGCCCAATTTTTGCCAGTTTGTTTGGCAAAATCGTGTAATTTATTTATTTTTTTTAAATTTTTTTGTCAGAGCGGAAAAAAAAATACATGATTTTTGTCATACAGTATGATGGAAATTAGACATATCTAGTTTTCACCAGACCGCTGGTGGAAAAATAACAAAACAATTTTTTACACAATTTTTGTCAGTTCGTCTGGCAGAAGAGTATAATTTGTGCAATTATATGAAAGATGTGTCATTCTTTTGAATTTTTTAGAATTCGGATCTGCTACAACAAATTTTCAGAATAAATAAGCAGAGTGAAATTAGAAGAAAGGTTGATGTTAGCAATAAACACCATCGCAATATATATATATATATATATATATATATATATATATATATATATATATATATATATCAAATGATCTCTAGTCTAGTGGCTAAAAGTGATGCATGCGGCCCGAGTGATCAGGAGATCGATTTCTGGTGGGAGCATTCGCCACAATTACCTTCTTTCTAGAGATCATTTGCTATATATATATATATATATATATATATATATATATATATATATATATATATATATATATATATATATATATATATTCCTCAAAACAAAACTATCTTTTAATTATATGTACATTGTAAACATTTTTTTTTTTGCAAAACGGTTCAAAAATAAGTGATGAACGATCTAACTCTTATGTATATACTCCACTAATTAATAAAAAAATTAATTTTCTAACTAATGTGAATGTATCTCTCACCTAGTTAAAAGTTGTATGTGTCAAATTAGTGGTTAAAATTAAGGGTTAATTAGAGTTTAGATCCTGTATTTTTTACCAGCTTAGAGTTTGCACAATATCATGTCCAATTGAAAAGTTTAGATCCTGTATTTTTTTTTTCAACTTTTCTATTATTCCCTCTATTTTATATAGAAAAATTCATTTTCAGATATTTGGAGAAAGGACATAATGGAAAAAAAAAATTGAAAAAAAAAAAAATCAGAATCTAAACATTCGAGTTGGATATGTTAAACACTAATTAGTCCAAAATTTAATGGAGATGTTTGTCAAAACCAAAATGCTTTTAGCTATAGACATAGTGGGTATTGGGAGGAGGAAATAAGAAGAGGCGGGTTTGGTTGAGTCCCAACATTGACAGCTCTCTATTTTGTCCTCTTGTTTTTAAAGGCTTAAAGCTAAAGGTTTGACCAAACTTGGGGCACGCACGAAGAGGAAGTAGAAGGTTGGACTTACTTAATCCAGCTATAGCTATAGAAATAGATATGGCAATGGCGTGCATGGAAACAAATTCCATGCACCAAAAAGAGAATTTCTATGTAGTCAACATCGTCGTTAGAAGGGGGGCTAATAATAAATGGAATTAAATCCCACTTTGGTAATACAAGGGCTTTGACCTTCTATAAAAATATCAATTATATGAGAGGGACCCCGGAAGGAATCACGCTATTATATGTTGGAGTTTTTTTTTTTTTTTTTTTTTTTTTGGGTGAGCCAATACTCACGGAAAGGTTTAGAGTTTAAACTTACATTGTCTAAAATTTCAAATGTGCATTTCAATATTTTGCTTTCGGCTTATGTTGACCTATGCACTTAGGATGTGATAGTCCATGTAACTCTCCAAGAGGGAAAGGAGAAAAACTTCATGGAAACAATCCGGTTATGTTACTTCTTAAAGAGAAAATTCTGAACTGAATGATATGCGTATAACTTTCTCTTTCTATTTTTGTGGCATAATATGTCTGTATTATTTCATATGTGGCGTATTATGTGCACGATATTAGGCACATAACTGTCAACGTATGGCATTTGCCACGAGGCTATATGCGCGAGTCTGTAAGTGCGAGACAACCTTTTATGACTCTTGCCGCATAAGCTACAATAGACTTTGTGGTTACATGTCCATATATGCATGATGGTGTCAGAGCACACTGTCGCAGGTTACGTGTGCCACATTGAGATTTGGCTCTACGTGCAGTCTGATGCGACTGGCCATCATGGCAGGGTATGGGCACACATAGGAACCTTTCATATATATATGAACCTCCTCTCTTTTTCTTGGTTGTCACTAAACGACGTTCAACGACTTCTCATCGACGTCACTTTCCAACAAATTAATTGTAGTCACTAAACATCGCTCAACATCGCTACTTTTTACAATCAGTGACGTTTTGGGACATATAAAACGTACGTCGCCAATATCAAAAATATTAGCGACGTCTTAACAAAGCGTCGTTAATTGCGTCGCTGATTTGACTTATTTTAGTAGGATATTTACTGTTGTTAAGTTTGTGAGTTGTAAAAGATAAGAGTGAGAGAGAGAGAGAGAGAGAGGGAGAGAGAGAGTTGATATCTCAGCGTGTATAAAAATTTTATGCGCGTGTGACCTATACAGCATAGCGAACATTTGTGATTTATGAGTCCAAGTTCATCTCGAGGTGACTGAGAGCGTTCTAGAAGTTCATCTTTGAATTTGCGAGTTTCTGGGAGCAGATCGTCGACAGAGCGAATCTTGTTTTGAGTAACAGTGATCTTCATCACCCCAACAACGAATTCTTCTGGCTTTTTTTTTTCTAGTTTTAGAATTTGTAAACGTTCCGTCTCATTGTAACAACTGCGATTGCGAAGGGAACTAGTTTTGCTTTTCTTGTGTTGTTCTTACTCCGTGTAGCAAAAGAAATCGCAAAGAGTAGAACAATTTTGCCGTCTTCGTGTCAATTTGTAATATGTTCAAAGAAGGCACATGAGGGAGCTCTACCTGTTGCTAATTAGGCACATACGAACTCTGCGGGACATTTCATGTGAGCAATTTCTATGCGCGACCACAGTATGTGTTACTGTTCTCTGCGGGACATTTATGCGCGCGAGTTTAATGCATATTCACTGTGTGTGTGGCCACTTTGAACGCTTAAGTACTCTCCAGCTCAACTGTGGGTGAGAACTCTACAGTTCAAATGTGTACCAGTTATCCATGCGGCCATCCTCTGTACTTTTGATTCTTTGTGCGGATGAATATGGGCGCATAGTGAATAAACACAAGGTGTTTATGCATCCGAATGTTTCTTGAGGTCGTCTATTCGGAAGCAACATTATATGCTTCATGGACTATGTGAACAATATTTTAATTTTAATTTTTTTTTTTTTTTGGTAGATTGGTTATAAGTAAATTGACTAGATCCAATATTCACACTCTGATCCTTAAGTCGGTCATAACCTAAGTAGCGACAATATGACAAACTTTTGAATGGAAGAGTACATCTAGTTATTATTGGTGGCATGTACCTACATGATCGTTACCAAGGGATTAAATTTTGCATTAGGAAGAGGAATTAAAATATGTTCTGATCGGCATAGTACAAAAAATTGTTCTTTATAATTTTAGCTTAACCCTATAAGAAAATCAATCCACATGGACCGCCACACTTCATGTGCATATTCCAATACAAGCATAATTTTATATCGCGATATACATTTCGATGATTTTCTAATATGTGACTATACCAACCGAATTTAGAAAACACCAACAATTATATATATATATATATATATATATATATATATATATATATATATATATATATATATATAATTTAGTTTGACAGATGCATGTATCTTCTAAGGAGTTTGACATGTTTGAATAGAAGTTCAAATGGTGGAGTCAAAGACTTCTACTTGCGTTGATGTCAAGTGTACTGCATAAAGACATCAAATCCTTGTAAGAGGCCGGCTACACTAGAAGATCCTGTTAGAAATTATTGTACCTGGAACTTTCCATGGCCTGACGGAAGTTGATTAGATCATCTTCCAGTATCCACAGTCTTTTTCACGTTCCTAGAGAAATATGACAATATTATCCAAAATTATATTTCTCCTTTCTCTGGTGGACCATCTTAATATTACCGGTTCTTGAGGTTGTTGAGTTTGTTCCTTAGAAATAATTACCTTATCTTGAATGGGGTGCCGCTACGTTGTCGTTGTTAAGGTATCTCAACAACGACTTATAGAGGTAATTCAACATTGTCTTATTGAGACTCCGAATTCACTTCTTAATCATGACAGGTATAGAATCCTGCACATCGTCAAAAGTGATAGTAGGAATCGTAATTGATTTCTTCTCAAAGACAATGATCCTGACTTTATTTCTTCCCCCAAACTCAACATCCTCAAAAACTATTTCACTTCTCGTCTCAAAATTTTCTTTTGTGTGGGATCGTATAATTATTAACCCCTTGATTTGTCAGCATAGCCAATAAAGTAGCTGCTTACAGTTGAACTTTGGTCTGTATTTCCTTTACACATTAATATAGACATTAAAGTCTATAAAGTCAATAAAATCCAAATCTCATCAGACACAAGTCGTTCAACTCTATTTTTAGAGATGTGACCTAATCGCTTATGTCATAATGAGGCTAAAAATATTTATTGTTAATTTTGTGTTTAGTACCACATGACTCCACTTGCAAGGTTTCATTTAAGCTGCAATAGTGTCAACTGAATATAGGTTATCATAAACATTAAGAGAATCTTTACCAATAATATTTGAATTTAAAGATAGACTAAACGTATTGTTTCCAAATGAACAATGATAACCAGATTTGTCCATTAAGGAAACTGAAACCGAATTTCGTTTAAAAGATGGTACAATAAAAGTGTCTATCAAATCCAAATAATAATCGGTTCCTAATAATAACCTAAAATGTCCTATTGCTTTCACTTTTATCGAATTTTCGTCACCCATATAGATGTATCTTTCACCATCAATTGACTTTCAGTAGCTCAGGTAACCGTGTTTATAACACTAATGTGGGTAGTCACACCAGAATCTAACCACCATGAGTTTCTTAGTACTAAAGCTAAATTAACTTCAGAACATACCAAATTTAGAAATGTACATTTCTTTATACGCCATGCGTGGTACTTTGTACATTTCTTCCTTATGTGTTCTGGCTTGTCACAAAAGAAATAACCCTTAGTTTTATATTGTTGTTTCTTTTGAGCTTGACCCTTAGCAGCTTCTGTATTTATTTTCTTTTTGCTCTTAAAGTTTAACCCATTAAACATAAATTTAAATTCTTATTGACAGATATTCTAGCAACATTAACTGTAAAGAGAACAAAACAACAAAAAATGTCATGCTCTAATTAATAACCAAAGAGTAAAATATAGTCAAACAAATTCAAATAATGGTGAACCCCATCTCAAGATACCTAGTACATCATTAATATCAAGTATTTGGACAGTGATATTAACTGCAAGTGGTACTCTTGGTGTAATGATCAAACGTTGACAATAAGTCATGTCAAATAATAAGCCTATCTGTCATACTCAAAATATTTATTATTACTTTTATTATTATCATATTGTGATTAGGATTTTGTTTTATGGCCATGTGTCCCTACCCCTAACCATAACCCTAGCCCATAACCCTACCCCTAACCATAACCCTAGTCCTAGGGGGGGTGCAAGGTGTCCCTACAAAGGGATGGGGGAGGGGACACCTCACCACTACACTCTCCCTATATATATATATATATATACAACACACACACACACTTCATAACCAAGGGAAAAAGAAAAGAAAAAAAAAAAAAACAAACCAAACACACACACCCACCACACACCACCCGACCCCCCCCCCCCCCCCAAACTCCCTTTGCTGCTGCTGCCGCTGCTGCTCAGCCGCCCGCCGCCAGCGCCGCCGCCCGCCGCCCCTGCTGCCGCCGGCCAGCCTCCGGCCGCCACCACCGCACCACCTCCTCTCCACTTCCTCCTCCTCCACTTCATCTCCACCATCACCCTCTTCCCCCAACTTCATCTTCAACCTCTTCATCATCATCTTCCATCTCCAAGGAGAAGGCTAAACCTAGGTATATCAATTTTCTCCCTCTTTTCCCAAATTTCTATGTGTATTCTTACTTCTAGAACCCTAGGATTAGAAAGTTCTAACCAATAAATGGTTATTGGGTTCAATTAGGATTTACGGAGGAATCCAGGCTATTCTCAACCCAAGGCAAGTCCTCTTTCTTTTCCCTCTATTCCTTTGAGATTTTCTTGTTTAATTTTCTAACGTGGGAGCAATTATAGATAATTTTAATTCTGAATTTACGAATGTTCTAACAATAATCCAATTTTGTTGAATGTAATTGGAAATTGGGAATTGTCTCACATATGTATATATGTGTTTATGAATACTTGGACACATGAATGAATGTACTGGACACGATACAAATAATTTATATGCAATGGACATCTTGTGTAGGATACAACACAAATTTATATGAATTTGGGCACAACACCAAAGGATTCTTGGACACATGATATATATATATATACATACCTTGACATAAATTATAGACACAACACACGATTTATGTGGACACTTATAATTTTGGTGTCACTTGGGAATACGACCAACATACAATATATCTTCTTCATTTATTTAGAGTTCACTTATCTTAGTATTAATTTTACAATTTTGGGATAATTTCGTTATACAGAGTTGAGAATTTGTCAATTATTTCAGCACTTTAATTCTGTCCAAATTAGAATTATTACTAAATTAACATATTTAGATTTCATTTTGCATCCCCAAGTAGTTAAAATATGACACATAGAAGCATGAGTTAAATTTGGGCATTTAGACCTATCTTGTGTACAACATAAATTGGAGGTCAGAATTGATAAATTTTTTTTTAACAACCATGTCTTCTTTAAAGTTGGTGGATTTTCGGAAATCAAGTTACTAATAATCCTAAATAGTTGCTTGCTTGCTAAAGGAAAAAGGTAAAATTGTTTGCTTGCAGCTTGCTTGCTTGCCAAGGTAAAGGTTCCTTTAATTAAGTATACGCATTATACAACTGCGTGGTTCCGGTGTTGAGAGTTGCTCCACCGAAGGGGTCGGCGTACCCGGATATTAAATGCGTGGTTCCGGTGTTGAGAGTTGCTCCACCGAAGGGGTCGGCGAGCCCATATATTTCTTTATATCATGTTTTGTAAATTGTCGGAGCTCCTAAATACAAAGGAGACTCTGCCGAAATTTTTGAAAATTTAGGAGATAGACAAATTTCTGATTTTCGGAAATTTTAGAATCATTGGGTGGGGAGGACAACTGAATATCCCTAGATATCCCGTAACATAATAACCATAAAAAGCTGATCAGCGATTCCTGAATATCCTGATGAGTACTTCTATATAAGTACTAGCCCAAGAGAGGCTCCTGTCCTGCTACTTCTATTCCGACAGTAACATCGAATAGATTGGTTTTAGCCCAAGGGAGGCTCCGAAATCACAGCCTGATCCCAGGATAACGGGATTGTTCACGGGAATTATTTAGGGAATTAATTCAGAGTACTGTTCTCAAAATTGCATTGCATTTAGTCTACTAAATTTCATCTTACTCCAGTAAAATAACTCCACCTATCAAAGGTAGGTAGTTTCTTGATTGCTCAAGGGAAGCAAAATCCTAATTGAGAGCTCAAGGGAAGCTCAGAACATCTTACAATCTATGGAGTAGGATGTCATTTACATTTCCTCGATTTTGTGAAGCAAACACATATAATAGTGCTAGTTGGCATGTTTCTTTCTTTTTAGAAAAACTGCATCTTTCTTTTGTATACTTTACCGTCCTTGACCAAGGACTTGCTTGTCGTTTTCTAAAACGACCTAGTATTGTTCACTAGGTGAAGAAGAGGACGTCTCCGCCGAAGTAACGCCGCAGTACAACGAGGAATAATCGTCTGGACAACTTGCTAGTTATTTCTTTTGTAATAAGCTTGTAGAAGTATTGTTGATGAAGTCCTGTATAACAATTACCATATGTATAATAAGTTGTAATCTCTGGCATTTTCCATTTTTGCTGATGATTACGGGCGACAATCGCGGATTTTCGGCGCGTAGCCTGGGGATGTGTATGACGTCATCATTCCATTTGGGAAGTGGGACGTGACACGTCTTTTAGTGGTGGCCCATGCAGGTCAGCGAAAATGAAAAATCCAGAACAGACCTTAGGTCTAGACGTAGGTTTTAAACTCAGATAGAAAACTTTGATCATATCTTAGAAATCCATAAGTAAGGTAGATAAATAGTTGGTAGCACTTTCCTTACAAATTCCTCTTTCCTGTCTAGATCTTAAATCCTACTAAGGAGTTACTAACCTAAGGAAGAAATACCTTTTATTTTCTTTTCAATCTAGGTCATGCCTCGGTTTGCACCCTTTGCAAGACTAGGAAATGATAGTCACAGCCTAGACGAGTATTATGCATTTGTAAAGAAGATGTGGCACGTAGCGCGTAAAGGAATGATCGAAGCCTATGGAGTACACTACGAATTGAAATATCCAATAGTGTCAGACATAGATGATGAAAGAAAGGAGTATTACAACTCGGTACATTATTATGTCCTGATAAAGGCGGAACCCACCAAAGGCCCAGAGACTGATCGCAATGGTACCTTGGAAGAATGGCTGCAAACTCATCCAAACGCAATAGTGCACAACATCAGGAAAATGTGGATTTAGATCCTCAAGCATGTATGTATGTGGAATGTATGAAGTAAGAATGTAATATATGGATGCATGTAGTAAGAATGTAAGTAAGTAGGGAAATATGGACTTAGATCCCTAGTATCTATAGATGATAAGTACGTAGCTAGGATGGATGAAATGTAAGATATATCTGCATGTAGGTAGAATGTGACCAAGTATGTATGTAAGCCAAGGGCATATTATTCTATGAATAAATAAAATATGCTTTTTCAATCTCCTTATGTTCCTTATAAGAAATTCTTACATAGGATATCAAGGATATGGACCTGTTTATACCCAGTTTGGAATGGGATGGAAGCGAGTACACCTTGTACCTATACCAACGCTATGCCAGGATACTATGGAACGCACCCGACTGGTATGACATTCACGTCTACCAAATATTCTATGGAGTCAGGCGTCCTATGGTACGAGACGTGGAGGATGGCGCTGAAGTGTACTTTGAGTACATCACCTACTGTCTTTATGTCCGAGACCCGAACCGCATCTATGTCGGATTGCACGGCTACGAAGGCACCATGGATGACTTTGAGAGGTTATATACAGAAGTAGAGATCCTTGCTGAAGGGAGGGAGCTTATTGAAGCCGTAGCATAAGATGTCTTAACCCTGTACATAGTGAAGAAGGAGTCCTTTTCCTTGTATTTTGGCATCTGCAGATATGTACTTGTATGAAGTAGAATAGTTTACCATGTCACGTTTTGGGATGGTGACATGAGTAACTAAGTAGCAAGAATGTATGTAAATGAAAAATGAGAGTAAGGAGCACCATTTTGTAATTACTCTCATTTTAATGAATGTATATATATATATATACGAAGTTTTATGATACACTCTTGTTGAAAATTACGAGTTAAATACTTCCCTAAGAATTGCGTTTTTCCTAATCTCAGGATATGGACAACCACGGTCAGTCAAGTACTCCGCCCCCTCAAGAACCAACTGTGGCCGATATGTTTCGATTATTCCAGCAATTATTGGAATCCCATAATCAGCAGGCCAATGCAGCCCATGTTGCCAATACAACCATATTGGAACAAATGCAGAACTCCAAGAAAACAGAAGAGGGAACCCTAAAAGATTTTCGAGATCTTAAGCCACCTAAGTTCAAGGGAACTGAAAATGCAATAGAAGCGGGTCAATGGTTGAAAACCATTGAAGGCTTAATGAAGGCCGCAAAGCTCAAAATCGAAGATATGGTGCCAGCAATCCGCATCCAGCTAGAAGATATCGCTGGATACTGGTGGAGTGCTGAGTACCCAGAAGATTCCGATGGAGTTATGACATGGGCAGAAACCTGCGACCTTCGCGTTATCAGCACGAATAGAGTTAGAGCGACAATTCAACTATCTTAAACAAGGAAGACGCACCGTCGATGAATATGCTGTAGAGTTTTCCAGACTCAGTCGATTTGCTCCTAACATGATAGCCGACGAAGAAACAAAAATTTCTAGGTTCCTGGAAGGGCACGGGACCCAATTGAAAAGCAGGGTCGCATCCTACTGATGCCAGACCTTTTCTGAGGTAACAGAAGCTGCTCGAGACCAGGAGAGAATCCTGAAAGAGGAGCAACCTTTCCGGTCATCACAACCCAAGAGAACTTTTGAGGAAGGATCATCCTCTAACAAGAATCACTGGCAAGGACCACCTAAGCGTCCTCAAAATGGCAACTCGGACAAATTCCTTATCTGTGATTTCTGCCAGAAGCCAGGACATAAAAAGAATGTATGTAGGAGAAGATTGGGGCTTTGTTTGAGATGTGGAGCAAATCATCCAATCAGTCAATGTCCTCAGCCGCCTGCGAATGGAGCAAGGACACAAGGCTTCACTCAAGGATACCGACCTCCAGTTCAGGGAAACCAACCTCGACCAATGATACAGGCACCAACAGCGCAAGCAGGAATGGCTTATGGAAATCAGCAAAGGCCGCCCTATGCCCCTCAGGCTTATCAGTTTCAACAAGCACAACGGGCAGCTCAAGCTCAAAATAGTAACAAGAAAAGGAATAGGCAAGGGCAAGCATTCATAATGGGAACTGAAGATGCGAATATCCCTGGAGAAGTAGTTTCAGGTACTATTTTAGTTTCTTCGTACCCAGCTTCAGTATTATTTGATTTCGGGGCTACCCATTCATTTATAGCATCTTCTTTTATATCACCACGTGAAATAGAATCACAACCTCTGCCTAAATCACTGAAGGTACTCACCGGTAATGGAGTAGTAGAAGTCAGTCGAGTATGTCGTAGATGTCTCATTAAATTGGGTGGAGGAGCTTTTCGTACCCGATTGCTTGTCTTTCCAACAAGCAATTATGATGTAATATTGGGTATGGATTGGCTAACTGCAACATTAGCCAATATAGACTGCGGCCAGGGGAAAATTTCATTCCAACTCCCTGACGGCGAATCTTATGAATTTGCAAGAGACCAAAATGAGTTCAATGCAGAGGAGCTAGAGAAATTTGAATTACCAGTACTACTGCAAGGAATAGCAGAGCAATCATTTCCAAGGGTAGTGGAAGAATTCAAGGATGTGTTCCCAGAAGAATTACCAGGGCTACCCCCAGACAGAGCCGTAGAATTTTCTATAGATTTAATACCGGGAGCTGCACCCATAGCCAAGAAGATATACCCAATGAACAAAGAGGAGCTAGTTGAGTTAAATAAACAGATAAAGGAGTTATTGTCAAAAGGGTTTATTCAGCCTAGCGCTTCACCATGGGGTGCACCAGTATTATTTGTGAAAAAGAAAGATAGTACCCTACGCCTGGTGATTGACTATAGGGCTTTGAATGAGGTTACCATCAAGAATAAATATCCCTTACCTAGGATCGATCAACTGTTTGATCAGTTAGGAGAGGCAAGGGTATTTTCAAAAATTGATTTGAGATCCGGAAATCATCAGGTAAAGGTGAAAAAGGAAGACATCCCAAAGACTGCATTTAGAACTCGGTATGGGCATTACGAATTCTTAGTTATGCCATTCGGGTTGACAAATGCACCTGCTATATTTATGGACCTGATGAATCGAATATTTTATCAATATCTGGATAAATTTGTGATTGTATTTATTGATGACATCCTTGTATACTCCAAAAGTGAAGAGGAGCATGAAAAACATTTGAGGATAGTATTGCAAACTCTGCGGGAAGAACAATTGTATGCTAAGCTTAGTAAATGTGAATTTTGGTTGGACCAAATACCATTTCTAGGACATATTGTCAGTGGAGAAGGCATCTCAGTAGATCCAAAGAAAGTAGAAGCAGTTAAGTCTTGGCCAACACCTAAGTCAGTAGCAGAAATCAGAAGCTTCTTAGGATTGGCTGGCTATTATCGGAGATTTGTAGAGAACTTTTCAAGAATTGCAGAACCTTTAACCCGTCTTACCCGGAAGGAAGAGAAATTTAATTGGACGGAGAAATGTCAAGCAGCATTTGACGAGCTGAAGAAAAGATTAATTACAGCTCCAATACTAGCATTACCCTCTGGTTCAGGTGGATATGAGATATATAGTGATGCATCAGGTAAAGGTTTAGGATGTGTACTGATGCAGCACGGAAGAGTCATAGCCTATGCATCCCGACAATTAAAGACGCATGAAAGGAATTACCCAACTCATGATCTCGAACTTGCAGCGGTAGTATTCGCACTCAAGTTGTGGAGACACTATTTATATGGAGAAAGAATCAAAATATACACAGACCACAAGAGCCTAAAATATGTCTTCACACAAAAGGAGATTAATATGAGACAGAGAAGATGGTTGGAGTTACTGAAGGATTTTAACATGGAGCTGACCTATCATCCGGGCAAAGCTAATAAGGTGGCTGATGCCTTAAGTAGAAGACCCGAAGCTTTCTTTATGAATACACCCAAAGAAATCCTTGAGGATTTGAGAAAAATGGGAATTGAAGTGATACGCCCGCTAACCGAAGGAATGTGGCAAAATTTGCAAATACAGTCCTCCTTAATAGATAGAATTAAGGAAGCTCAACAGAATGATTCAAAACTTCAGAAAATTTGGAAACAAACAGAAGAGGGACTCCAAACCGGGATAAGGAAGCATCCGGACGGATCATTAAGATTCGGAGATCGATTATGTGTGCCCAGGGGAGATTTAAGAACAGAGGTTATGTCAGAAGCCCACAACTCACAATATTCCATTCATCCGGGCAGCACTAAAATGTACAAAGATTTGAGACAAACATTTTGGTGGCACGGGATGAAGAGAGAAGTCGCCAGATTTGTATCAAGATATCTTGTCTGTCAACAAGTGAAGGCGGAGCATCAAAGGACAGCAGGACTTCTCCAGCCGTTACCCATACCCGAATGGAAATGGGAGCACCTCACCATGGATTTCGTGACAGGATTGCCTAGGACCCAAAGGGGTAATAATGCTATTTGGGTCATTGTAGACAGACTTACCAAGTCCGCTCGTTTTCTGCCCTTTCGAGTTGGACAGTCAACGGAGGTCCTGGCAGAAATGTACATAAGACAGATTGTCAGTCAGCATGGAGTGCCAGTGAGTATAGTATCGGATAGAGATACCAGATTCACTTCACATTTCTGGAAAAGCTTGCAAGAAAGTCTTGGCACTAAATTGAAATTTAGCTCCGCCTTCCATCCCCAAACAGACGGCCAGTCTGAAAGAACCATTCAGACCTTAGAAGACATGCTGAGAGCGTGTACTTTAGATTTTGGAGGAGCATGGGATGATCATCTACATTTGGTAGAATTTTCATATAACAACAGTTATCATGATAGCATCAAGATGGCTCCTTTTGAAGCACTATATGGTAGGAAGTGCAGATCGCCGGTATGCTGGACCGACGTAGGAGAAAGACAATTGTTGGGGCCAGAATTAGTAACACAAACTGTGGATATCATCAAAGCAATAAGAAGTCACCTGTAAGCAGCTCAGGACAGGCAGAAGATGTGGGCGGATAAGCACCGAAGAATATTGGAGTTTCAACCCGGAGAACATGTATTTCTGAAAATTTCACCAACTAAGGGAACCATCAGATTCGGGACCAGAGGAAAGCTAAGTCCCAGATATATTGGACCATTCGACATCTTGGAGAAAGTTGGGAATGTGTCATATCGACTCGCCTTGCCGCCAGCACTAGAAGGAGTTCACAATGTATTCCATGTTTCCCAGCTACGAAGATATGTGCCGGACACGAGCCATATACTCGATCATTCAGAAATCACCATCGGGCCTACACTCCGGATAGAACAGAGACCCGTTGGGATCTTGGATCGAAGAGATAAGATACTCCGCAATCGGGTCATTCCGTTAGTACGAGTTGCGTGGAGCAGGGATTCTCCTGGAGATTCAACTTGGGAGAAGGAAGAAGACATGCGGAAGCAATACCCGTATTTATTCCCTAAGACAGGTCAGTAACCATATTGCTAGTCTAATTATTTCAAATTCCGAGGACGAAATTTTTCTAAGGAGGGTAGACTTGTCATACTCAAAATATTTATTATTACTTTTATTATTATCATATTGTGATTAGGATTTTGTTTTATGGCCATGTGTCCCTACCCCTAACCATAACCCTAGCCCATAACCCTACCCCTAACCATAACCCTAGTCCTAGGAGGGGGTGCAAGGTGTCCCTACAAAGGGATGGGGGAGGGGACACCTCACCACTACACTCTCCCTATATATATATATATATACAACACACACACACACTTCATAACCAAGGGAAAAAAAAAAAAACAAAACAAAACAAACCAAACACACACACCCACCACACACCACCCGACCCCCCCCCCCCCAAACTCCCTTTGCTGCTGCTGCCGCTGCTGCTCAGCCGCCCGCCGCCAGCGCCGCCGCCCGCCGCCCCTGCTGCCGCCGGCCAGCCTCCGACCGCCACCACCGCACCACCTCCTCTCCACTTCCTCCTCCTCCACTTCATCTCCACCATCACCCTCTTCCCCCAACTTCATCTTCAACCTCTTCATCATCATCTTCCATCTCCAAGGAGAAGGCTAAACCTAGGTATATCAATTTTCTCCCTCTTTTCCCAAATTTCTATGTGTATTCTTACTTCTAGAACCCTAGGATTAGAAAATTCTAACCAATAAATGGTTATTGGGTTCAATTAGGATTTACGGAGGAATCCAGGCTATTCTCAACCCAAGGCAAGTCCTCTTTCTTTTCCCTCTATTCCTTTGAGATTTTCTTGTTTAATTTTCTAACGTGGGAGCAATTATAGATAATTTTAATTCTGAATTTACGAATGTTCTAACAAGAATCCAATTTTGTTGAATGTAATTGGAAATTGGGAATTGTCTCACATATGTATATATGTGTTTATGAATACTTGGACACATGAATGAATGTACTGGACACGATACAAATAATTTATATGCAATGGACATCTTGTGTAGGATACAACACAAATTTATATGAATTTGGGCACAACACCAAAGGATTCTTGGACACATGATATATATATATACATACCTTGACATAAATTATAGACACAACACACGATTTATGTGGACACTTATAATTTTGGTGTCACTTGGGAATACGACCAACATACAATATATCTTCTTCATTTATTTAGAGTTCACTTATCTTAGTATTAATTTTACAATTTTGGGATAATTTCGTTATACAGAGTTGAGAATTTGTCAATTATTTCAGCACTTTAATTCTGTCCAAATTAGAATTATTACTAAATTAACATATTTAGATTTCATTTTGCATCCCCAAGTAGTTAAAATATGACACATAGAAGCATGAGTTAAATTTGGACATTTAGACCTATCTTGTGTACAACATAAATTGGAGGTCAGAATTGATAAATTCTTTTTTAACAACCATGTCTTCTTTAAAGTTGGTGGATTTTCGGAAATCAAGTTACTAATAATCCTAAATAGTTGCTTGCTTGCTAAAGGAAAAAGGTAAAATTGTTTGCTTGCTTGCTTGCTTGCCAAGGTAAAGGTTCCTTTAATTAAGTATACGCATTATACAACTGCGTGGTTCCGGTGTTGAGAGTTGCTCCACCGAAGGGGTCGGCGTACCCGGATATTAAATGCGTGGTTCCGGTGTTGAGAGTTGCTCCACCGAAGGGGTCGACGAGCCCATATATTTCTTTATATCATGTTTTGTAAATTGTCGGAGCTCCTAAATACAAAGGAGACTCTGCCGAAATTTTTGAAAATTTAGGAGATAGACAAATTTTTGATTTTCGAAAATTTTAGAATCATTGGGTGGGGAGGACAACTGAATATCCCTAGATATCCCGTAACATAATAACCATAAAAAGCTGATCAGCGATTCCTGAATATCCTGATGAGTACTTCTATATAAGTACTAGCCCAAGAGAGGCTCCTGTCCTGCTACTTCTATTCCGACAGTAACATCGAATAGATTGGTTTTAGCCCAAGGGAGGCTCCGAAATCACAGCCTGATCCTGTCACGCCCCGCTCCCATAGGAGCGATCGTCCTCGCTAAGGCGTGATGCCGCACGAGACTAGATTGCGCTCGTGCAAGGCGGGTTCCATAACGGCCGATTACAGCGGCTGCGACGGGGTCGTCGCACAGAAGTCCCGTGCAGAGACATTGAATATATTGCAGCGGAATTTAAAGAACACATGAACACAAGTATTTCAAAGAAAGCTCTTTTATTGATATTGAATTCAAGGATTACATTGTGGGCGCAAGGCCAATTACAAGTCTCTCAAGTCTCACTTTTCTCTCATTTTACAAGTCACTCTGCTCTCTCTCATCTCTCGATACAATACTTGATTCCAGCGGAAGCTTCGGAAGGCGATGTCCATACATTACGTCCTGTATAAGTCTTCAGATCACGCGACCGCACGCTTCGACTCGCCAAGGAACTCCGTGCCTCGACGCATCCAAGCGAGCTCCGCGCCACGAGCTTCTACCTGTGCCTGCACATGAAACACTGTGTGGGTGTCAGTACCACTGTACTGGTGGAGTGAGCTTCTCGCCCACCCATACAAAACCTACACGTTTTATTTACTTTGTGTAACATAAACCCTCTTTCGATTGTCTTTCTATTCTTGCCTTAGGATCAGTTTAGGACCGGCGCCTTAGCGCAACTTGTGTATCAGAACCATCCCGTGCTTGCAATGTCAACGTTAACTCATACTTTGTCGCTAGACCACTTCTCGTGCCAACAACGTTAACCTATCAAGTCGTGTTTGCCTTACGGCCATAATCGGAGACGCAGCTACACGAAAGACTCCATTTCCTTGTCTCTAGACCTTTCTCGTGCTTGCATTGTCAATGCACCGACTTATACTTATCTTCCGTGCCAAACTCTGGGACGTAACGACTTGGTCGTGCCATACTCGATTCGTGCTTCAATATCACCGAGGCAGTACCTCCTCGCTTAGTCTCGCATACACTTGTGTTGTGACAACGCGACCGTGTCTCATAACTCAACGTAACTCCACACAACATGCCCTACGGCCCTTTTTGACTTAACTCGCAACTTAAAAGTCGACGCCACATCTCGTGCCGAAGCACGTCGCCTTTGCTGTAGCTAAATCTTAGGCTCCGACATTGTGTCTTTTTACCTCATACATATTCAACTCAATCCAAAGGCACGCACACGGATTGCCGCCCGTGCCGACACAAAACTTACCATATTAGTTGAAAACAACAATTATTATTAAGTGTTTGTTATGGGATTGGCCTAACCAGCCGCCTTGGACGTAGCCTGGCAGTACGGGACCCTTTCAACGCAGGAAGCGAGCCCCGATGAAAGTCCCCGCCTTACCGATCGCCTAACCAGCGTTGCCTATTACCCAGCTCGGCTACAACTTGTTTCTTCCTAGGCCGAGACGGTCCCGTGGCCCCGGAATTCCGCTCGAAGAAACCACCCCTTGTCGACAAGTGTCCAAGTTCATAAGGGTTACATGGAGTGTTTTAGAATACAGTTTGGGCTTGTTATGTGATCAATTTATTTACTTGGTGGTTTTAACTCTTTCCCTTTTTCATACTTCCTTTGCAGAGCCCCTAACCAGGGTTGCCTCGGCGACTAACCATCGCTTAGACTTAATGTTCTTTGAACTCAGGGAACGGCTACTGCATAGCCTTCCAACTTAACTTGAACATAACATGTTTCTTTGAGTGTCGACCGACCGTGGATAACTTTCCACTGAACCAACCGTGGCTCGTGCCTCTAAACCGACTCGTGTTCTATGCAACGCTGTCGCCCAAGTCATACTTCATATGACGGGCCTTGGGGTCGTGGGACTATTTTATCTTGACAACCGCAGAATGAGCGGGACAGCACGTAGAATAACTTAGGTCGACCGGCATAACTTTTGCCTAACTCACTCAAGCCTACAACTTAACCCAAGGGACGAGCAAAGGCTACGCCAAGCCTTGCGGGACAGGACCGTGCATGCTTTAACAAGCATTTGTGCGGGCGACGCCTATGACTTAGGCTAACTCTCAGCTTTTGCACCGAAGATCAACTTTCCTTCTCCCAAGCCACGGGATGAAGAACCGAGTGTCATTTTCAAAGCACGCCGTGCACTAACTCTAAGCCGACAGTGGGACGTTTTCCATGTTCTAACTCGATTCAAACCGTCGGGATTAATCCCTTAGCTATGTGGATGCGTAGCTTTTATTATTAAGCCTAACTTGTGCAAGTTGAAAACACAATTTATTATGTGAAGGCAAAGATGAGGAGAGTTCACCGAAACTACCCCACCTGAGCGATGTCTCCGAGCAAGCCGTTGTAAGGCTAAGACCGAACGCCGTCGGCGTTTCGATTCCTCCGATTGACTTTGCGGGACGGGGCACTACAACATACACCACTCAGAACAAGTCTCGTCCTCGAGACTTTCCTGAGGGCAAGTCATCCTACCATTTCTATGGCCAAGACTTAATCGTACACATTTCGCCTATGCGTTCCTTCGATTCCGAGCCACGCTCGCACTATTATCAATCTTTACTTCAACACGATTTCAAGATCTCGACACACTCCCACATTTCAAGCCTTGCTTGAACTCGCCGCATCACTTGGCTGGATCGTGCACGCATTCCAAGCGTCCCTAAAATACATGCATTCAGCCAAGCCGCATGATAGAAAATTTGTCATTCTCACTCGAGTCGCATCGTGCACATACCCAGGCGTCCCTGAAATATATGCATGTCAGCCGAATCTCGTGAGCAGGGTTTTCTACATTCGTGATTCACGCTATCCATCCATGCCAATCCTCAAGATCAATCCTTCGACTGATAACTCCTGAAACATGGCGTCTCGCCTAACCGCTAGGCCATTTCTTTTCGAGGCTAAGTCAATGTCAGGATTGGAATCATAGTTCCCCAACAATAATGCCAACACTGACCCCTATCCTAGGGTCAAACCAGAGTCGATCATATGGGGTCTTCTACCCAAGCTCGCGTCACTCAAATTTCTAAACATCAAGCACGATCACCTAATTCGTATTATGGCACGCATTGTGTATATTCAAATTCCTTCAATTCACCAATTCTAACCAATTCATGTATTCGATCACGAGGTCGTCTCGCTCGACAATACGTTGCGCCCCAATCTCACGCGAGTCCGATTATCCACGGCGGTTCATGAATCACCACGCAACGCTCCCGCGGAATAATCATTCTCATCGGGGCATAACTCTTGTTTGAGTTTAGACTCATTCATTCTCGATACGCGGATTGGACCTACTCAATCCTCAAGTTCAATCGACAAGCACACCAATTCAATCTCGAGTCTAACTTCGTATCAAGCCACAAGTCAAAGCACAATCTGTCGCACCGTACAAGTTCGACCACTCTCGCTGTATGAATCACCATACCAGCGCTCACGCAGAGTGATCGCCCTAATCGATGTGACGCATGTGCGAGGCTGGAGTAGCGCTCGCATAAGACAAGAACATCAACATTGTGGTTGTCGACGAAGCAAATCCAAACATTCCAGTTTTCATCCAAGCCAAGTTCGATAGTTCGATCGTCATTCGTTCAACTTAGAAAGTCCTCGAGCCAAGTCTATCCTTTCCTCGACACATTTTTAATATTTCAAGTATAGCGTCCAACGGAACAATGACATTTGCACGACCGTCATTCGCCGAGTCAGAGTGCCCCCGAGTTATCGCATATCGATCTTTGATACGCCTCAATACCATCGACGATATGCGTAACCTGACGATCTTCCTTTGCAACCAATTTCGAGTCGTGCGTTGATGCTGTTGTCCGAGTTGGATATTCCTCAATTTTCTCAATACTCAAGATCAAGTTCAGTCGCTTTTCCTCAAGCTCGTTTCAAGATCATTATTCAAAACTCAAGTCGCATTTCAGTTGTATCAATCCGATATCGCACGTACGATCCTCTAAATTTTCCTCGATCAAGACCATTCATTTTCATTCATCGTTCCGAATCGATTTTCTAACTCGCATTGCTCATTCACAAGTTGTCCGAACGAAATGCTCGTTCGGGACATTCGAAGTCATGACCAACTAAGCGTGACGCATTCTAACGCTTTGCGCGATCGCATCGCCTTGCCGACATACTCGTAATCCTCAATATTCACTCGAACAATTTCCAAGACAAACCATACACCACTCGGACTCGAGCCACTCGACTAATCGTCGACACTCATTCTTATTCTTCTCCGAACCTATCACATACACCACTCGGATTCAAGCCATAAGATCTAGTCCTCAATCACGTTCGCGTCATGCGCTAAGATATCCTTCAGATTCGTTCGACGAATCGCTAACGTAGTCGCTCGTGTCGTATCGACGCACTAAGTCGTTCGCACTATTTCCTCAAAATCCAAATTAATCTTCCGTGTACGCCTAAGCGCTAGTCCGATAGCGTTCCTATCGATAGACACTCTAAGTGCATCTCCGTTCCCGACCGAACGATACTTGATATCGCTCGCAACTCGTTTGCACCAAGGGTCAAGGTGCGCGACGCGAAACACAACTTAGCCAAAAGGCCGTGTGCATAGCCATCCTGTGCGGACTACATTTCGAGTTTGCACGCTCAATTGCTAGGGTCAACGTTGGACTAATTAGGCATGCACGCGACTTGTTAACAGCAGCACATATTTTCTATCGCGTCAAGTTTGCAACGTTCGGCACAAAGGCCCTATCGACGTATTTGGCAACAGCCTACCGATGCGTTAGATTGAACGCTTGTACGAGCTTTCAAAAATATTTAGACTTATTGTATGGACATGCCGAGGAACATTTGAGAGAGAGCGCACCAAAGATAACAACTTGCGGAAGCAACAGAGTTTTGCGGAAACATCGAAGTTAAAGAATTCAATCGACGGTCCAAGGACGTAAAGCCGTGCTCTGATACCACTATGTCACGCCCCGCTCCCGTAGGAGCGATCGTCCTCGCTAAGGCGTGATGCCGCACGAGACTAGATTGCGCTCGTGCAAGGCGGGTTCCATAACGGCCGATTACAGCGGCTGCGACGGGGTCGTCGCACAGAAGTCCCGTACAGAGACATTGAATATATTGCAGCGGAATTTAAAGAACACATGAACACAAGTATTTCAAAGAAAGCTCTTTTATTGATATTGAATTCAAGGATTACATTGTGGGCGCAAGGCCAATTACAAGTCTCTCAAGTCTCACTTTTCTCTCATTTTACAAGTCACTCTGCTCTCTCTCATCTCTCGATACAATACTTGATTCCAGCGGAAGCTTCGGAAGGCGATGTCCATACATTACGTCCTGTATAAGTCTTCAGATCACGCGACCGCACGCTTCGACTCGCCAAGGAACTCCGTGCCTCGACGCATCCAAGCGAGCTCCGCGCCACGAGCTTCTACCTGTGCCTGCACATGAAACACTGTGTGGGTGTCAGTACCACTGTACTGGTGGAGTGAGCTTCTCGCCCACCCATACAAAACCTACACGTTTTATTTACTTTGTGTAACATAAACCCTCTTTCGATTGTCTTTCTATTCTTGCCTTAGGATCAGTTTAGGACCGGCGCCTTAGCGCAACTTGTGTATCAGAACCATCCCGTGCTTGCAATGTCAACGTTAACTCATACTTTGTCGCTAGACCACTTCTCGTGCCAACAACGTTAACCTATCAAGTCGTGTTTGCCTTACGGCCATAATCGGAGACGCAGCTACACGAAAGACTCCATTTCCTTGTCTCTAGACCTTTCTCGTGCTTGCATTGTCAATGCACCGACTTATACTTATCTTCCGTGCCAAACTCTGGGACGTAACGACTTGGTCGTGCCATACTCGATTCGTGCTTCAATATCACCGAGGCAGTACCTCCTCGCTTAGTCTCGCATACACTTGTGTTGTGACAACGCGACCGTGCCTCATAACTCAACGTAACTCCACACAACATGCCCTACGGCCCTTTTTGACTTAACTCGCAACTTAAAAGTCGACGCCACATCTCGTGCCGAAGCACGTCGCCTTTGCTGTAGCTAAATCTTAGGCTCCGACATTGTGTCTTTTTAACTCATACATATTCAACTCAATCCAAAGGCACGCACACGGATTGCCGCCCGTGCCGACACAAAACTTACCATATTAGTTGAAAACAACAATTATTATTAAGTGTTTGTTATGGGATTGGCCTAACCAGCCGCCTTGGACGTAGCCTGGCAGTACGGGACCCTTTCAACGCAGGTAGCGAGCCCCGATGAAAGTCCCCGCCTTACCGATCGCCTAACCAGCGTTGCCTATTACCCAGCTCGGCTACAACTTGTTTCTTCCTAGGCCGAGACGGTCCCGTGGCCCCGGAATTCCGCTCGAAGAAACCACCCCTTGTCGACAAGTGTCCAAGTTCATAAGGGTTACATGGAGTGTTTTAGAATACAGTTTGGGCTTGTTATGTGATCAATTTATTTACTTGGTGGTTTTAACTCTTTTCCTTTTTCATACTTCCTTTGCAGAGCCCCTAACCAGGGTTGCCTCGGCGACTAACCATCGCTTAGACTTAACGTTCTTTGAACTCAGGGAACGGCTACTGCATAGCCTTCCAACTTAACTTGAACATAACATGTTTCTTTGAGTGTCGACCGACCGTGGATAACTTTCCACTGAACCAACCGTGGCTCGTGCCTCTAAACCGACTCGTGTTCTATGCAACGCTGTCGCCCAAGTCATACTTCATATGACGGGCCTTGGGGTCGTGGGACTATTTTATCTTGACAACCGCAGAATGAGCGGGACAGCACGTAGAATAACTTAGGTCGACCGGCATAACTTTTGCCTAACTCACTCAAGCCTACAACTTAACCCAAGGGACGAGCAAAGGCTACGCCAAGCCTTGCGGGACAGGACCGTGCATGCTTTAACAAGCATTTGTGCGGGCGACGCCTATGACTTAGGCTAACTCTCAGCTTTTGCACCGAAGATCAACTTTCCTTCTCCCAAGCCACGGGATGAAGAACCGAGTGTCATTTTCAAAGCACGCCGTGCACTAACTCTAAGCCGACAGTGGAACGTTTTCCATGTTCTAACTCGATTCAAACCGTCGGGATTAATCCCTTAGCTATGTGGATGCGTAGCTTTTATTATTAAGCCTAACTTGTGCAAGTTGAAAACACAATTTATTATGTGAAGGCAAAGATGAGGAGAGTTCACCGAAACTACCCCACCTGAGCGATGTCTCCGAGCAAGCCGTTGTAAGGCTAAGACCGAACGTCGTCGGCGTTTCGATTCCTCCGATTGACTTTGCGGGACGGGGCACTACAGATCCCAGGTTAACGGGATTGTTCACGGGAATTATTTAGGGAATTAATTCAGAGTACTGTTCTCAAAATTGCATTGCATTTAGTCTACTAAATTTCATCTTACTCCAGTAAAATAACTCCACCTATCAAAGGTAGGTAGTTTCTTGATTGCTCAAGGGAAGCAAAATCCTAATTGAGAGCTCAAGGGAAGCTCAGAACATCTTACAATCTATGGAGTAGGATGTCATTTACATTTTCTCGATTTTGTGAAGCAAACACATATAATAGTGCTAGTTGGCATGTTTCTTTCTTTTTAGAAAAACTGCATCTTTCTTTTGTATACTTTACCGTCCTTGACCAAGGACTTGCTTGTCGTTTTCTAAAACGACCTAGTATTGTTCACTAGGTGAAGAAGAGGACGTCTCCGCCGAAGTAACGCCGCAGTACAACGAGGAATAATCGTCTGGACAACTTGCTAGTTATTTCTTTTGTAATAAGCTTGTAGAAGTATTGTTGATGAAGTCCTGTATAACAATTACCATATGTATAATAAGTTGTAATCTCTGGCATTTTCCATTTTTACTGATGATTACGGGCGACAATCGCGGATTTTCGGCGCGTAGCCTGGGGATGTGTATGACGTCATCATTCCATTTGGGAAGTGGGACGTGACACTATCTTTGGATCGTGTTATTATTCACATGTAAATCGTATAATTGTCACACATTTATCACCACAAGTATGTGTGCAATTCGGCCAAGTATTAACCTTCCTTTGGGCCGGTTAATACTCGCATGAATCTACACACACAAACATCCAACATCCCTCATAGACTATCTACGCAAGAGAGGTCACTTTGGCGACATCTTGTTTCAATGAGTCTACTTAGAATATTGGACAACTATTGCTAGTCATAAAAGGCACCAAAAAATTGAATGTTGACTAAATTTTACAAAACTGAATCATGTCCAAAACTTTATATACATGCATATTCATAAGATTATTACTCAAATAAAGTAATCAAAAGCATAATCATGAATTTCAATTTGGCAAAATTGAATATTATCACTATAACAAAATTCATGAAATAATCTACGGAGGATATGCATCCAAAGATAATATCAAATAATGCATAAGGATTACTTTAAATAGAATAATCTATAGAAGGTCAAATATATGCATTAACAGATTATATCAAATAATCTATAAGGATTATTTTAAATAAAATAATCTACCGAAGACAAAATTCTAATTTTAATTTGAAAAACAATCATATATCTTAAAGATATCTCCTTTAATCATATGCATGTGAATTTGTTTTTGCATGAATTTATCGAAAACTATATTTCTGAATCCAAATCAATAACAATACCATAAATAAAATACAAAATCTGTTTTATACAATATTGATACTTAATCAGAGCTTTCCATACTAATAATTTCTTTATATCCGAAACTATCACCTTTTGTTGCAATATTGATACTTAAACAGAATTGATAGTAACATGCTAGAATCCGTAAAGACCCATAAACAGAAGTTGCAATATTGATGACCATAAACAATTGGTAACCATAAACAGAAGTTACAATATTGATACTTAAACAGAAGTGATAGTAACATGCTAGAACCCGTAAAGACCCATAAACAGAAGTTGCAATATTGATGACCATCAGTAGATCGGTGACCGGCAGAAGCAAGAAATAGCATGTCTTACCAAATAAAACCACAAAGCAATACCTAAATTAACTCCTAACAGATCCAAAGATAAATACCGGACCCAAACAATCAAAAAAAAATACAATAATTTGATTTATATATAAAATAAACCAGCAGTATACATAATGAGGGTTTTAATTTGTGGATCTTGATAGATCAACCAGAACCCTAAATTAAATTAGATCGAAGATCTAGGGTTTTTGAATAACAATAAATAAAAAAATTGGATTCTAAACTTCGACCTCATAAATCAAACAGGAGGCTCTGATCCCACTTGTTAGAAATTATTGTACCATGTCGATTCATGAGATGAAGAACATAAATATAAATTAAATTGCGGAAGCGTACCTGAATACATTGTCTTTGCTTGATGGATCTTGAAACGAACGTCTCTTTATTGGGTTCGATCTTCCAACCCGCTACGGCCCTTAATAACAAAGATGAAATCTTTGTTCCTCTCTTTGTTGATGGGGATACAGAAGAGAATAGAGAAAATTCTCTCTTGGTGGCCGTATGAGTTAGGGACCATAACCCTAATGAATACACATATATATAGATATGTGTATTGTGACATTTCTAATTTGGCCCCTCATCAAATTAGAATTATCTCCGGTATCTACACATTAATTCCATGACAATTATACCCTTAAACCAATTTTCCAAATAGACCACTTTAATTTGGCTTAATTATTTAGATAGCCCAAACACAATTAATTTTACATGTGTGATCCCATAATTATTGAATAATTCCAACAGATCCATAGTCAACTCCACCTTTAATATTCCTGTTCTGTCATTGTTAGAGATTAATTCATGCTCCAATCAAGAAGATGACACACTGCTGCCTGGCCCTACATATTCTCCAATCTACCTAAAACCCCTGGCACTAGGCTGAAGGGCAAAACCAGAAACTCGAGTCAGGTTGGACTGGAGTATGTTAGGGTGAACCAGATATATACTAATTCACATAAAAAAAATCAAAAATAAATATACATCAAAAAAATAACAAATTTTTATTTTGGAGTGGAATGGAGTCCACCCTAGCCCTCTATTCATGTCCGCCTTTGACTAGGCTATTAGCTTCTTCATGAATTCCAACGTCATGTCCAAGCTCACTAGCCCAAGTGGTTAGGGAGGGGGGCTCGCTTGGAGGAGGTCCCACATTCGAGTCTCCCGTGGACATGGGATGACTGGATGGTCGCGGAACGGCCCCGGTCCCAAGCTGACCGCCTCAAAAAATGGACCCAAAAAAAAAAAAAAAAATCCAACGTCACGTTTAGTCAACAGCTTGTCAATCCATTCAACAACATGATGATCGACGTACTAAACTAGTCAAAAGTCAAAACTTGAAATATCTTCACGATGTGCAGAGGAAACTATTAATTAGGGATTTTTGTCGGTTAATTATCTACGCGCACGTGTACAAGGGTTGAGATATGATGTTTCTACGATAAGTATTCCAACTTATATTTCCTTTCATATATGCATGCAATTATTTTATTTTTTATTTAAAAAATTAAATAACTAAGAGTACAAAAAATTACATGAAAATAGGACCTCAATTTTGATGTATGGCTAGCTTAGTACTAGCTTACTACTATCAAATGCTGATGTGACGGAGAGAGGTAACCAAGTTTACAGGTTTAGCGGGTCACTGTTTTTGAAAAATATTCTTTAAATATTTCTCTTATGTTAATTGGCTCCCAAAAATTTTGGGTGATGACATCTTTCATTATGTGGCATCTAACATGAGAAGTGAGGTGACAGCTTACATGTCATATTTTAACCAAAAAAATTAATTACCAAAAAAATGTATTGTTAATGTTAATGCTAATGCTAATTTTAATTTAATGTTAATATTATTTTTAATGTTAATGTTAAAATTAATATTAATACTAATTAATGTTAATATTAGTATTAATATTCATGTTAATTTGAAGTCAATATTAATTTTAGTATTATTTTTAATGTTAATATTAATGCTAATTTTAATTTAATGTTAATATTAATATTAATATTAATATTAATATTAATATTAATGTTAATTCTAATATTAATGTTAATGTTAATTCTAATTCTAATATTAATGTTAATGTTAACCAACTAAATATATAAACTTGGTTACTTCTTTTCGCTACATCAGCATTTGCTAGTAGTGAGTTAGTACTAGGCTAGATATAAAATCAATTTCGAATAGGACATAGTTGTGACTTCTATTTTAGGAACATTGGATCTGCTCACTGAACGTAGCATGTCCTCGCTAACTAAGAGCATCTCCAACCCTATTGTGAGTTTGAAAAAAAATGGTTGCCACATAGGAATGACAAGCATTTTTTTCAAAAGTACTTCTCCAATGCAAATGTGAAATAAATTGTGAAGTTGACATAACAATGACATGGCAAGGAGAATGTGAAGTTGGTTGTCTAGATCTAGACAATGCACTTGACAATGACTTTATGTCCACGTCATCAATTATGAATTAAAAAATATATATATAAAAAGAAGAAGAAGTGAAAAAGTTGTCCTGGAAGTTGAAAAAGAAGTAATTTTATTGTCTTCTCAAACTTTTGCATTGGATAATACAGTTTTATCTCATTATCTTGTGTGAATATCATCTTACCACATAGAAAAGATATTGTCTTGTGCCTCATGCCACATTGGATTTACAATACAAAACAAGATAATAGGATTGGAGATGCTCTAACTAACTATTTTAGGTGGACTAATCAACTCTCGATCGTCCCATGATGATATGCTCCCCCAATCAAACTTCACTAAGGATGGACACGTTTTAATGGGGCATGCATGCCTTGCGTGCACGATTCGTCCTTCTTTTTCTCAATCAGCATGCGCAAGCAGCAGTTGTAAGTACTGTGTGTTTTTGTTGGAATCCTAGGTTTCTGTAGTCTGCAGTGCAAACAAAATATCAGTTGATGAGTGACAAATACAACTGCGCTAGAATTACAGTTGATAAACGAATGAAACTCGGACTTCAGGAAGCACAATTCCAATTCTTCGTCCACGTACTGTTTGGTCGACATACGTACATTACATTATGCACCTATGCAATTGCATGTACACAAGGAATTACGTACACATGCATGACTTACATACATAGTTTGGATAGATAAATGACTCGGAAGTTTCTAGTACATCCAGTGTTGTAAGAACCGGACGTGACCGACGGTTGGACCGGATCCAACTGATTTATGTCCCAAAAAACGATCAGTCCAAAAAAAAATTTTACATTTTTTTCTATAAAATTTTATTTAATTTTTTTTTATATGGATTTACCTACTTCTAGTCCATTCCAAATTTTGGTAGCCCATCCTAGCTATAGTTTCTGGATCCGTCACTGAGTTCGACTAAAACCGGCTCTTTTAAAGAAACGTAGGTGTTTTTTTTTTTCAAAGTTGGATTCAGCCGGTGAACCGCCTGAACTGGTTCACAATTGAACCGGCCAATTTTTTTTTTTAAATAAAAAAATTTAAAATAAATTATCATGTGAAATTTGAACCGTTTGATTCTTGGTTTGGTTTTGATATATCTTGTAGTTGTAAATTAAGCTAAACCAACATACTGAGGGACAAATTAAATGAAGAAGTAAATATGGATATCTTACCTATTTGTATCAAATCAAATCAAATCCATTTGATCTCCGGTTGAATCTGGTCTGACCTGTACCAAAAAAATTCAGTTCCATTGTCGGTCCAGCTTTTAAAACATTGGGTACATCCGTATGATCGACATCTCAGTGGCATACATGATGTTAATTATTTCTCTCTAGAATTAATAGCAACTTCCTTGAACACTATAGTATGCATGCACGAATGCTGTAGTACATAGGTTGAAATATTTAAGACCACTAAAGCAAAAGTACGTATATATGTCATGCATGGCGTCACTATTTCCTGATATGAACTAAAAATGAATTGATTTCATGGTAAGTGACTCATGGATGAACTTTTTTAAGTGGCTATACTACCATCTTTAATTAGGGGAACTTAGAAGCTTCTCAAGTTATGCTAATAACTAGGTTATTAACTGACACTAAAACCTAACTTAACTGTGGTTTATAAATCATCGTATCCTTTCTTTGCACGTACCCGAAGTGACTATAATATACTCCCTCGAGAATACTTTTGCAGACAAACACGACAAATACTTTCCATGACAAATACTTTTCATGTCATAATCGCGAAAACTGTCGCGGATTGGCTAGGCTAGCCCTGAAGTCACTAAAGGCAGCACTAAAGGGGAATTTGAATTGTGTACATCCCCATGTTACACCCCGATGTACCTAACAGACTACATCCCCACGAATATATATATATATATATATATATATATATATATATATATATATATATATATATATATATATATATACTCCAATGATCCCCTAGTCTACTGGTAGTCAGGGCCGGTCCTGGCCCAAGGCGGTCAGGGCTACCGTCCAGGACCCACGGATCATGATAATCCAAAAAAATAGTTTAAAAATAAATATGTTAATAATTTTGTATCTAAAAATAGAACTAGTATAAACCATGAGCCCTTTTTAAAATAGAACTAGTATAAACCATGAGCCCTTTTTAACACAGTTTTTGTAGTGTTGTGGTTAGTACTTTGGATTCTTATATTAAAGGTCTTAAGTTCAATTCTTGGTTGTAGCTATATTTTTTAAAAATTTTACATCATGTATGGAAGCCTTATTTTGAAAGATCGTCCTGGACCACCATTAGCTCAGAGTCGACCCTGTTGGTAGTGGTGAGACTTGCGACCCTTTTTAACACAAAGTTATTGTAGTGTAGTGGTTGGTACTTTGGATTCTTATATTAAAGGTCTTAAGTTAAATTCTTGGTTGTAACTATATTTTTTAAAAAAATTACATTATGTATGGAAGCCTTATTTTGAAAGATCGTCCTGGACCACCATTAGCTCAGAGCCGGCCCTATTGGTAATGGTGAGACTTGCGACCCGAGATTCCGAGTGGTCAGAAGATCGATTTTCGGTGAAAGCGTTACCTTCTTTCAATATATATATATATATATATATATATATATATATATATATATATATATATATATATATATATATATAAGTGGAGGGAGGGTTATGGTTTCAATAGCTTTTGTGGCGTAGTGTGCACGTTAAAAGTGGGCATGATGATGTATATCATAGTGTGGCACAAGGCATCATTATATCCGTAGTAGTCCACCCTTGGCCTTGAGTGGGCGTGGCTACACTCAACGACACTTGGTGGTAGTGGATATGTAAACAAATAGGTGAACTTGACCAACCTCAAAGAAAAAGAAAAAAAGAAATATATATGCATGAACCTTAGTATCTTTGTTGCACTCCTAGCCTTTGTGATTGACTAAAAACCTATCGAATTTATTAAAAAAAAAAAAATTTGAACACCATCGAAATTAAATTAATAATGGATATGATGATGACAGACAAGTGCCGGCCGGGGCTCCTCCCATTGTGGCACTAATGCGATCCTTTTCGCTTCGTACGCATGCTAGTTCATTCCAAAACATTAGCCATCGATCTCACCTTTCCTCATTTGGAGAGTTTCCATATATATATATATATATATATATATATATATATATATATATATATATATATATATATATATGTCCTTGGGGGTGGGGGCGGCTATACAAAATGAGTCCGGGGAGACCATATTGCCACCTTGTCCATGTTCATGGGTTTAGTGGGTTTGGGGGAGAGGTGACCTATATACCTAAATTAATTAGGACAATGCTATTTTGTTCGTACTTTTGTGACTGTCTATCATGTGACAAGTTTTCATTGGTCCTCTGGTCCGAGTTTTTAGAAGGTATGACCGAGATTAGTAGTGGAGAGCTAGCCATTGAGTGGCTGTCACGTGACGACGGACTAATTGACGGTCACGTAAACTGCTGACAAAAAAAAACATTTTTCAATTAATTATGCTCCTTAACGTGCAGCTTTACAACTCAAAGACGACTACTACAGCTACATCAACTTGGAAACCAGCTAGATTGTGCCATTCCAAGTGTTCCTGCTAGAAACCATCAGTCAGAGGCGGCCCGGGGGAGGGGCAAATGGGGCGTGGGTCCGGGACACCAAAATCCAAGGAGCCCCAAATAATTTTAAGAGTTAGTAATATATATTATATAGTATTAATATATAATAAACGAGTTGGTAAAAGAAAAGAAAAAACTGACAATTACTTTTACAGTAGTAAAAGTTTGTCCCTTCCGATTCCAGAGAAGAACTTTTTGTCTTTCAATTCCAGAGGCTAATTGATCGCCAACGATCAGTGTTCCTGAAAATTGTTAATTTTAGTTCTCGCTTACTTCTTTCTTCTACTATTAATTGAATTTCAAACTCCTATTTTTATTTCAATTTATCCTTCATGTCCTCTTCTACTGTCCATAATTTTAAAATCTACTTAGGAATTTCAAGTTAAGAATTGGAATTTTAGAATCGTTGAATTGACGTGAGTTGCGGCTAAGACAACAACAACTCACTGAAACGATGATACCAGTTCCGTTGAACAATCTCCATATAATAAACTTGAGGTCTGAAGTTCAAGTTTTAATGATGAACTTGATTGTTGGTGATGCTAATAGCGACAATAAATTTAACGATCTTGAGTTCCATTGTTGAATTACTGAATTTTGAGTAAACTGATTTCCAATTTTTGCATAATATACTTTGGAATGTTGTATTACGTAGTGGATTTTAACAAATATTAATGATAAGATGATTTGGGGATTGTTGAATTTGGTATTTGAATTGATTTGAGGATTGTTGGATTTGGTATTTAGATTTGGATCATGTACGGAAAAAGAAATGTTCACTATAAAGATGTCATTTTCGTTGTTCTAATTAACCATTACGGAAAAGCCAATTTGATATTTAGACTGATATAGTTTTTAGATGTTGTTTAGTCGAACTTGAGTTGGAATGAGTCATGGTGCTTGATTATTAAATTATATGACAAATTGTGCAAAAGTTTTGTGTCTATGAGTTTTTATTGATTTTGTAGAATATTTTATGATATTGTATTCAAATATATTGAAGACGTTTCTACTTAAATTTCTATGATACTAAAGTTTGAATTGGATCAGAAGATCTAAAGCATATATTGTAGGTATGGGCCTGTTTCCATCAATTCCTGTCCAACCTATGTATAGGGGGTGAAATTAAAATTCCTACGTTGTGACCTCTCGGAATCGCAAGCGACGTCGTAATCTCTCCTCAAAAGTTTATTGCATATTCTAGCAAGACGAAGATGATTTGAAGCTCAAGATCAAGATTCCTCATCATGATCAAGACTGCACAACTCACCGATAGCACAAAGGAAATAATTCCTTGGTATATCCATTCTGAGATCGATGCAAGACGTACGAGTCCTCGGCTATGAAATCATTACTTACTAGTTATTAATTTGCAGAAATAGTAGATCGACATACTATGTACCATGTTTGGACATATTGAAGAGTAGATGCCAATTCCCCAAAACGCCCTTAAGAAGCGCGTCTCTTTATACTATTTTTAATTTTTTTTTTTTTTTTTCTAGAAACGTTCTTAGGAATGACGTTTTTCTTATTTGTATTTTTTTTTTTTGGATAACGATAGGATGTGATTGTTTTTTTGAGTGTTTTTTTATTGTTTTTTGAGTGATTGTTTTTTGAGGCCCTGTTTGGTAGGAATGATGGAATACTGAAGAGAAAAAAAAAAAAATCAAAGAGATACAATTTTTATCCATATAGAAAGGAAAGATTATTTCCTTCCTTTGTATTTGGTAGGGTGGAAGGAAAATGAAAGTGATACACTTCCCTTTGTTTGGTATGGAAATAAAAGTGGAAGGAAGGAAAATAAAAATATAGACTTTGCCATATTTTAAAGAAAAGTCTATATTTTTATTTTTCCTTCCTTCCATTTTGCTTTCCATACCAAATAAAGAAAAGTGTATCACTTTTATTTTCTTTCTAAGGACGTTTTCTATTTTTATTACTTTTTTTCGTTACGACGGAAATAGAAAATAATTACACTCGACTGCAAATATGGAATGGTTGTATTAATAATAGGAAGCATTAATTACACAGAAAGGAAGCATTAATTACACAGAAATTAAATGGTTGTATTAATAATAATGGAATGGTTGTATTATTGACATTAAATTAGAGGAAGCATTAAATTATAGGGAGCATTAAATTAATGTCATTATTACTGTTTCTTTCTTTGCTCTTTCTCTCTAATTTAGTTATATTAATAATGACATATTTGCAGCCAAGTGTAATTAATGCTTCTTCTTTTTTCTTTTCTTTTTTCCTTCTTTGTAGCATTTATGTGTATTTTCATGTTTTATTTTTGTTACTTTCTATTTCCGTCGTTGTCAAAGAAAAAAACAAATAAAAATAGAAAACGACCTTAGGAAGGGCGTTTTCTAATTTTATTTATTTTTTTGATAACGTCGTTAACGGAGGAAAAACGGACAACGAAAAAATTTATTAAAAAATAGAAAACGCCAATTGGAAGGACGTTTTGATGTTTATTTTAAAATTTATTAAATTTTGATGCTTTGGATGAAATTTATTTAACTATGGATGCTCTGAATAAAAATTTTCGAAAAAAAAAACATGTCCGTGTGGATTTGTAAGCCCCCTGAATTTCCCGAATTATTTTTCGAATTTTCCAATGAATTATTTTCAATAATTCATTTCTATATAATTAATTTCGATTTGATTAATTTTGATTTAATGCTCTTTACCGTGACTTGGATTTCTAGAGCATCAGGGGACGAGATTATCTTCACAGTGATATTTCGTGTCCCACTCGAACTTGTTCCCTTGTGCTCCATTTGATTCGCGCAACTTCGGGTCAATTTAGACCAATTTATCGTCTGCCGTAATTCGTGATTTAATTTCCAACTTAATTTCCGGGCCCGACATCGGTCCAATCCAGTCGACCCAATATATGGTCCTGGCCTGTTTTGAGCCTACTATGTACGTGCCACTTGCGCGCTATCAAATTGATCTCTCTTGTGCCCCCAATTCATCCATGAATTAATTGATTTAATTTATTATTTTAATTAAATCTTGGTCCCGAACTTGTCCAAACTTGGCCCAACGCCCAACCCAGTTTAGTGTGGGCCCTGTCATGACTGTCCATACACCCCACTGGTATTTTCCCATTTTTGCCTACTCAAAAATATAATTATTTTATTTTATATTATTATCTCTCTCTCTCTGCTTATTTAATCTCATTTTATCCCTTGTATATTATATATGTATATATGTATATGTGTATAAATATACATATGTATATACACTCACACTCTCTCTCCTCACCCAAGCACACACACACCCCCATCACCAGCTCACCCCTCTCTCCATTTTCTCTCTCTAAATATCTCCCCCTCTCTCTAAATATCTATCTCTCTCTCCTCTCACCCATCACCTCACTCTCTCTCCTTCCCTCTCTTAACACCTACACACCACCTCCCCACTCCCCATCACGAGCAACTCCTCCCCCTGCTGCACACGAACACCCCTCACCCCCTTCTCTCTAAATATCTCTCTCTCTCTCTATTTCTCACTCCCTCACTTTCTATATATAATATATATATATGCACACATACAACTCTCTCTCATTAACACACACTCACATCTCTCTCTCTCTCCCCTAGCCGACAGTAGCTTCCTCCCCCATGGTCGACAACCACCCTCACCTTCTCCATCTCTCCATCTCCTCTTCTTCTTCATGTTCTTCTTCATCTCCTCCTCCTCCTCACGATCAACCCCATCACCACCTTCACACATCACAACCACCACCACCTCCGTCACCCTTACTCCTCCTCCTCCTCCACCTTTCTTCCCGTCGGCCCCGCTGCCTCGCAGCCGCGCCTCCGCCGTGCGCCACCACGTGGCCGGCTGTCACTTCCCGTTCCCAGAATACGTATTTATTTAATAGTTACCATGTATTATTCTGTATTTAAATTTCTGTAAATTTATGTTAGTTTATTAATCTGCTCTTTAAATTTTCATGTTAATTTATTTTCTGCAATTTTATTTCTGCACTTTATTTCCTGCTTTTATTCCTGCATTTATTTTCTGCTTTTACCTCTTTGCTTTGCTTGCGGGTTGGCCTTGGATGAACCCATTGGACCCGGCCCAATACTCCCACCTACCACCACCCTTTCATTTAAAGCCCAAAACCATTTCTCTCTCTTCATTACTTCTTTCCATTTCACTTCTTCTTCCTCATAACTCTCCCACCAACCTAGAATAGATAGGCAAGTGCCAACTTGCTTCTTGATGGATCCACATTTTTATTGTTCCATCATCTTCCTCATTTGATTCTAAGTCTCTTTAGTACTTAGCATTTTCAATTTCCATGGCTTACTTATTGTAGATCTAAGTTTGATACATTTTCGGATTTCTTAGCTTTTGATCTAGTAAACCTTGTTATCTTCAAGTTTCGATGGTTCCATGTTGTAGAAAATTTTGTTCTACCCAATTTTGACCTATGAAAGTCCATATTTGGGCTTGGGATGAAGGATTTATGAAGCTTGGAAGCAATGGCTTCCATGGTTCCCATGGTTCTGTTCTCAGAAAATTCGGAGAAGAAGAACAGTCCCAGCCGCATCAAATCTTCATTCCTCAAGCATATGGAAATCTTTATTCACAGCCGCATCAAATCTTCATTCCTCAAGCGCATGAAAATCACTTTCCACAGCCAAGGCGCATGAATCTATTTATTTCCCAATCACTTCCCACAGCCAAGGCGCATGAGTTATTTATTTCCCAATCACTTCCCACAGCCAAGGCGCATGAATTTATTTATTTCCCAATCACTTCCCACAGCCAAGGCGCATGAGTTATTTATTTTTCAATCCTTTCCCTCAGGCGCATGAGTTTATTTATTTTTCAACCATTTCCCTCAGGCGCATGAGTTTATTTATTTCCCACAGATTCCCTCAGGCGCATGAGTTTATTTATTTCCCACAGCTTCCCTGAGTTTATTTATTTCTCACAGCCACCTTCCTCAGGCGCATGAATTTATTTATTTCCCAATCACTTCCCACAGCGCATGAGTTTATTTATTTTCTAATCATTTCTCTCAGACGCATGATATTATTTATTTTCCAACATTTCCCACATCAGCGCATGAGATTTATTTCCCACAGCATTCCTCAGGCGCATGAGTTTATTTATTTTCCAATCATTTTTCACAGCGCATGAGATTAATTATTTCCCAATCATTATTTATTTCTCCATTTTATTTCCCGAATTGGCATTAATTAACATTGATTGTTATCTTGATTTATTATTGATCATGCGTTCCTAGATGGAACTAAGAGACTGGCTAGTCGTCTTATTGAATTAAATAGAATAAGACACGTTCATATTTGCAATCGATTGGCCAATCCCAAATATTGACATATAGATACATGCAGGCTACAATTTATTTATTTATTTTTACGAAAGCAGCATGTGTACTTTGTGGTCAAGGCATGATTATTCCGTGGTTAGTTTTAATTGTTGCATTACGCTATGTAAGACCTACAACCTAACCGCACGGGTATCGTTGTAGAGCTGGGCATATCGTACTTTGTACGGAAGTACTCATTCTGAATGACCATGACCCACGGCATGGGATTTCACTTAACGTAGAGGCTACTAAGTTAAATAAAATAATGATTGCATGGAGAGAATGGATTTCCGAGTTCTTACATGGTAGCCCTCTTTGGGACTATTAGTGCCCAACAGGCCGGCTGGTTCCCACAGATACTGCAAATCTGCCACACGGACAGGGAGCGGTATCTGCTTATATTATTGTATATTGTATATTGATGACGGGCGTCCCGCTGGGACTCGTCTAATTCATGATTGGCGCAATTGATTGATTGGATAGACTAGCCTTGCTTGTCCATAGTAAGAACTGAAAAATCCTTATTGCATAATTCCAGGATAACTTGGGACTCACAGTAGTAAGCCGTAGGAGTTGGATGGCCGTTTAAGTTGATTTGTTTGTGTACTGTACCTACTCTGTTAACTAACTGAGATGATCAGAGCATCATGACATGACGGGCCAACTTCTGTCCTTGTTTGGTTGGGAGGTTGGTTCGAAGTGTCGTGATGTCACGTGAATCCCAGTAGCGAGCAGAGATCTATTATTATATTCTCTTATTTACTGATTTAATACCTCATATCGTGCTTCCTTGCGGTACTTGCTATTAGAGGTCTAACCTCTCTGGTTTTGCATGGCCAGATTTAGAGCCGGTTCCCGAGGACTCAGCTTACTTCCACCTCCAAGATGGTCTACACTAGAGGAATGATCGCAGGAGGACTCGAGTGGGTTCCTTACTTCCCCGCTCGTTTTGTTACTTACTTTATATTTTACCGTTTGGCACCGACATGTTAGTCGGATTGTCTTGTACTTACTTTTACATAATTGTAATTAAGTCAGACTGCAGCTGATAACAATTGTGTATATGTTGCTATATCATCTGGCTATGTTTTGTAAAGCCATATCTCAAGAACATTTTGACTAAGCGTTTGGGACGCCTTATTGCTTTATCTTAAATGTTCTCTGTTATTGCTTTTTGTTTGAATGATTGAGACAATAGATGTGAAGTGACCATAGCGAGACTTTCATATAGTATGCACCCCCTTGTCTTTTAGACAGCATTGATCGTATTATACGGTATTCATCTACCCGTAATACGTAGCTGGCTGAGTCATTCTCCCGCTCTCCAGTATTCTGGTTCTGGGGCGTGACAAGGTTTTAGTGGTGGCCCATGCAGGTCTGATTTCAGACTTGTGGGGTGTTTTAATTTATAGGATGTCTCAATCACACATGTTTCCCTTTGATCTCCTGATTCGTATTCTCGATTCTAGCTTGACATTCCGGTATCCTTTGACTTCATTGATCTTCCCTGTCCGACCGTTTGATTATTCTCTTGTCCCTTTTCTTAGGGGCACCTCGTCCGCATCTGTCAGGATTGGGCAACAACAACAAGGGCAACATGGGCAACCTGACCAGGTTGGTCAGCAACAAGAGCCAGTACAACCTCAAGAGGCTATTCAAGAAGAGGTGATAGTGGAACCAGCAGTTGGACCGCAGTATCCGGAGGTTCCAACACCACCAATAGTTCCACCCACCCCAGTGGAAGTGGACACACCAGCCCTTCTGGAGATCATGAGAGGGATGATGGCTACTCAGCAACATCAGATGTTAGCCCAGCAGCGCATGCACGCTCAGTTACAAGAGCAGAATGTGTTGCTCAACCAAGGGTTGCAGACAGCTTTGGAAAGAGGGGCCAGGCCGGATTCAGGAGCATCAGCCCGGTTTTGCAAGTACAACCCCCGCCGTTTCGAAGGCACGGAGGATGCCATCTCAGCAGATGCATGACTTAAGGATATTGAGGCTATTTTGACAGCCGCTAAGGTGCCGGCAGAAGAACGTGTGGATCAGGTGAAGTTGTTACTTCAGGATCTCGCACGTGATTGGTGGGAATCAGAGGAGGTAGGCATCAGACGTCCTGTGGCTTGGGACGATTTTACAGCAAGATTCAAGACGAAGTACTATGGAGTTGTGGCGCAGTTTGAGCTACAACAGAAGTTTATCAATCTTAGACAGGCTGGCAAGACTGTAGATGCTTATGCAGCAGAGTTCTGCAGATTGAGTAGGTTCGCCCCAGAGATGGTAGCAACAGAGAGCCAGAGGGCTATGAGGTTCCAGCAAGGGTTTCATCTTGAGCTCTTGCAATTGATAGAGGGGCACAATTACCAGACTTTTGATGAAGTATTGACGGCAACTCGAAGGCATGAGATAACCATTCAGAGGCTTGCGGCAAGGACTGGAGGTCAGAAGAGATCCCACAGTCAGATTGAAGGAGGAGGGGGAGCAGCTCCCCGAACAACAACACCGTCCCTTGGCATCCGCATTCATGATGTGGCAATGCGAGGGCCAGCACCACCACCAAGGCAGCAGCAACAGCATCAGAGGAAGAACCAGCAACCCCCAGCGGGCTGCACTTATTGTGGGAAGATAGGGCACACTAGAGATGTGTGTCGGACATTGAACGGGCAGTGTTTGATATGTGGAAACCCAGATCATCGGGTTACCACATGTTCCATGAATTCGAGGTCAGGAGGACCAGTACAACAGTTTCCTGCTCTGCCAGCACCAGGGGCAGGACAGTATCGAGGACCAGCGGTAGCAGTGAGGCCGTTGGCACAGCGTCCGTTCATGACGCAGGCTCAGATGTTTCGGCAGCAGGGACCGCCGATGCAACAACACCAGCATAGACCACCCCAGCATCACCAAGGCAGGGGCCAGCGGCAGCACCAGGCTAGGCCGAAGCATAGAAACCAGCAAGGAGGTCGAGGGCAGGCATTCACTCTGTCCTTGGAAGAGGCATTGGCATCGGGAGATGTTGTGGCAGGTAACATTCTCGTCGCCTCTTATCCCGCAGTAGCATTGTTTGATTCGGGAGCATCACACTCATTTATATCTGCACAATTTGCAACACGGCTAGGTATGGAGTTCGAGACATTGCCAGGGAGGTTGAATATACTCACTGGTAATGGGCTCGTAGGAGTTAGTAGAGTTATTCTAGCGTGTAGCGTTGTAGTTTGCGGGCATTCCTTACCCGCCCGGTTGATAGAATTTCCTGTTGGAAATTTCGACGTTATCTTAGGCATGGACTGGCTGAAAGACAGTCATGCGACAATAGATTGTCGTAGAGGGAGTGTATCTTTTGATATTCCAGGCATGAAGCGGTTCACCTTAGTCAGATCAGTAGCAACTCAACAAGAGCAGCGAGTAGTGACGGCAATGGAAGAAGTTCAAGTTTCGAAGGTAGTTGAAGAATTTTTGGACGTATTTCCCGAAGAACTTCCAGGTCTACCACCAGTTAGAGATATTGAGTTCAGTATAGAATTGGCACCTGGAACTAAACCGATATCAGATCGGGTTTACAGAATGGCGGATTCAGAGCAGGCCAAGGTATATCAGCACATAGAGGAACTGAAGGAGAAGAAGTTCATCCAAGCTAGCGTGTCACCCTGGACAGCACCAGTGGTACTTGTGGGAAAGAAGGATGGATCATCCAGATTGTGCATTGATTACAGGAAATTTAACGCAGCAACAGTGAAGAACAAGTACCCACTACCCAGGATCGACGACTTATTTGATCAGTTGAGCAGGGCCAGAGTTTTCTCCAAGATAGATCTTCGTTCAGGGTATCATCAAGTGAGGGTTCGGAAGGAAGACATTCCCAAGACAGCATTCAGGTCGAAGTATGGGCATTATGAATTCTTAGTAATGCCGTTTGGTTTGACCAATGCTCCAGCAATATTTATGGATTTGATGAACCGCATCTTTATGCCGTACCTGGATCAATTTGTCGTTGTGTTTCTCGACGACATTCTTGTATATTCAACTAGTGAAGAGGAGCATGAAGACCACCTCAGGAAAGTGTTACAGGTTCTGAGAGAGAACCAGTTGTATGCCAAGCTCAGCAAATGTGAGTTTTGGTCGGATCACATTTCATTTTTGGGTCATATCATATCAGGAGCTGGAGTAGCAGTAGATCCCAAGAAGGTAGAAGCAGTAGAAAGTTGGCCAGTACCCAAGACCGTAGCAGATGTGCGGAGTTTCTTGGGATTGGCAGGATATTACAGAAGGTTTGTATCAGACTTTGCGAGACTTTCAGCACCCATGACCCGATTGACACGAAAAGATGTACCATTCGACTGGTCGGCAGAATGCCATACATCATTTGAGAATTTGAAGCAGAAGTTGATATCAGCACCTATTCTTACATTGCCAGTTGGACCCGGAGGTTTTACCGTTTATTGTGATGCGTCAGGTAAAGGACTTGGATGTGTCCTCATGCAACATGGAAAGGTGATAGCGTATGCATCTAGGCAGCTTCGAGACCACGAAAAGAATTACCCAACTCATGATTTGGAGTTGGCGGCAGTAGTATTCGCTTTGAAGCTATGGAGGCATTACTTATATGGTGACCGAGTGGAGATGTACACGGACCACAAAAGTCTGAAGTACATCTTTACTCAGAAGGAACTGAACATGAGGCAGAGAAGATGGTTGGAGTTGATCAAGGATTACGACGTGGAGCTTCAGTATCATCCAGGCAAGGCTAATGTGGTAGCAGACGCTCTTAGCAGGAGAGGCGGCGCATTTATGTTGACAACACAGAAGCACATTTTAGAAGACCTTCAGGAGATGGGCATCGAGGTTATACTTCCTAGTGATGTAGGAGTTCTGACGAGTCTACAAGTTCAATCCAACTTGGTAGATAGGATCAAGGCAGCTCAGACACAAGACCCAAGGATTCAGAAGCTTAGGGAAGAATGTGAGTCAGGACTCAGGAAGGAGATGCAGATTCATGAGGATGGTACACTTAGGTTTGGGTCACGTCTATGTGTGCCTAGTGGAGATATCAGACATGAGGTTATGACTGAAGCTCACAGTTCTCAGTATTCTGTACACCCTGGAGGGACCAAGATGTACCAAGATATCAAGCAGCACTTCTGGTGGAATGGGATGAAGAGGGAGATAGCTAGATTTGTTTCCCGTTGCTTGGTATGTCAGCAAGTGAAGGCAGAGCAGCAGAGGCCAGCTGGATTATTGCAACCGCTTCCTATCCCGGAATGGAAGTGGGAGCATATCACAATGGACTTTGTGACCGGTTTACCGAAATCACCAAGTGGTAAAAATTCTATTTGGGTGATAGTAGATCGGCTTACAAAGGTGGCGCACTTTCTTCCTTTCAGAGTAGGTCAATCTACGGAGAAGTTGGCAGAATTGTATATGCAGCAGATAGTCAGACAGCATGGGGTCCCAGTCAGTATTGTGTCAGACAGAGATACCCGTTTTATATCACATTTTTGGAAGAGCTTACATCATAGCCTGGGTACCAAGTTAAGGTTTAGCACGGCTTACCATCCCCAGACAGACGGGCAATCAGAAAGAACAATTCAGACTTTGGAAGACATGTTGCGAGCTTGCACTCTGGATTTTGGAGGATCTTGGGAGAGCCACCTGCATTTAGTCGAGTTCTCGTACAATAACAGTTATCAAGCAAGTATCCAGATGGCGCCATTTGAAGCACTATATGGTAAGAAGTGTAGGTCGCCACTAGCGTGGGACGATATTGGGGAGAGAAAGATGTTAGGCCCGGAGATGATTGTTCAGACAGTGGAAGTGATTAAAGGAATTAGAGAGCGACTTCGAGTTGCGCAGGATCGGCATCGTCATTGGGCAGACCAGCATCGTAGGCCGCTAGAATTTTCTGTTGGGGACCACGTATTCTTGCGGATCTCACCTACCCGTGGGGTCATTAGATTTGGCATTCGCGGAAAGTTGAGTCCCCGATACGTGGGCCCGTTTGTTATCCTTGAGAGGGTAGGCGATGTTGCTTATCGTTTATCACTTCCACCTTCGTTACGAGAGGTGCATGACGTATTTCATGTATCTCAGTTGCGAAGGTATGTATCGGACCCAAGCCATGTCCTTGATCATTCTGAGCTGGTTGTTGGTACCAACCTGTCTTACGAGGAACAGCCTGTGTCTATTTTGGACCGAAGAGAGAAGATACTCAAGAACCGAACAATTAACCTTGTCCGGGTTGCTTGGGGTCATCACTCTTTAGGAGAGTCAACGTGGGAACGTGAGGATGATATCCGTTCACGGTATCCGCACCTGTTTGACTCACAAGGTATATTTTCTTCTGTATACCTTGATTGTCTTAACTCCTCATGCTTGTCACCTTATGAGTAGAATTACTTAATGTTGTAGATTGTTAGATGTAGATACATTACTTGTTATTATCATTGTAGAATGATTGCTTACTCAATTGTTTATACTTAGATTAGTTTAGCTTCGATATTTCTATCATGCTTAGATCTGAAATTCCGAGGACGGAATTTTTCTAAGGAGGGTAGAGATGTCACTTTTCGTTCCCAGAATACGTATTTATTTAATAGTTACCATGTATTATTCTGTATTTAAATTTCTGTAAATTTATGTTAGTTAATTAATCTGCTCTTTAAATTTTTATGTTAATTTATTTCCTGCAATTTTATTTCTGCACTTTATTTTCTGCTTTTATTCCTGCATTTATTTTCTGCTTTTACCTCTTTGCTTTGCTTGCGGGTTGGCCTTGGATGAACCCATTGGACCCGGCCCAATACTCCCACCTACCACCACCCTTTCATTTAAAGCCCAAAACTATTTCTCTCTCTTCATTACTTCTTTCCATTTCACTTCTTCTTCCTCATAACTCTCCCACCAACCTAGAAGAGATAGGCAAGTGCCAACTTGCTTCTTGATGGATTCCCATTTTTATTGTTCCATCATCTTCCTCATTTGATTCTAAGTCTCTTTAGTACTTAGCATTTTCAATTTCCATGGCTTACTTGTTGTAGATCTAAGTTTGATACATTTTCGGATTTCTTAGGTTTTGATCTAGTAAATCTTGTTATCTTCAAGTTTCGATGGTTCCATGTTGTAGAGAATTTTGTTCTACCCAATTTTGACCTATGGAAGTCCATATTTGGGCTTGGGATGAAGGATTTATGAAGCTTGGAAGCAATGGCTTCCATGGTTCCCATGGTTCTGTTCTCAGAAAATTCGGAGAAGAAGAACAGTCCCAGCCGCATCAAATCTTCATTCCTCAAGCGCATGGAAATATTTATTCACAGCCGCATCAAATCTTCATTCCTCAAGCGCATGGAAATCACTTTCCACAGCCAAGGCGCATGAATCTATTTATTTTCCAATCACTTCCCATAGCCAAGGCGCATGAGTTATTTATTTCCCAATCACTTCCCACAGCCAAGGCGCATGAATTTATTTATTTCCCAATCACTTCCCACAGCCAAGGCGCATGAGTTATTTATTTTTCAATCCTTTCCCTCAGGCGCATGAGTTTATTTATTTCTCAACCCTTTCCCTCAGGCGCATGAGTTTATTTATTTCCCACAGATTCCCTCAGGGGCATGAGTTTATTTATTTTCCACAGCTTCCCTGAGTTTATTTATTTCTCACAGCCACCTTCCTCAGGCGCATGAATTTATTTATTTCCCAATCACTTCCCACAGCGCATGAGTTTATTTATTTTCTAATCATTTCTCTCAGACGCATGATATTATTTATTTCCCAACCTTTCCCACATCAGCGCATGAGATTTATTTCCCACAGCATTCCTCAGGCGCATGAGTTTATTTATTTTCCAATCATTTTTCACAGCGCATGAGATTAATTATTTCCCAATCATTATTTATTTCTCCATTTTATTTCCCGAATTGGCATTAATTAACATTGATTGTTATCTTGATTTATTATTGATCATGCGTTCCTAGATGGAACTAAGAGACTGGCTAGTCGTCTTATTGAATTAAATGGAATAAGACACGTTCATATTTGCAATCGATTGGCCAATCCCAAATATTGACATATAGATACATGCAGGCTACAATTTATTTATTTATTTTTACGAAAGCAGCATGTGTACTTTGTGGTCAAGGCATGATTATTTCGTGGTTAGTTTTAATTGTTGCATTACGCTATGTAAGACCTACAACCTAACCGCACGGGTATCGTTGTAGAGCTGGGCATATCGTACTTTGTACGGAAGTACTCATTCTGAATGACCATGACCCACGGCATGGGATTTCACTTAACGTAGAGGCTACTAAGTTAAATAAAATAATAATTGCATGGAGAGAATGGATTTCCGAGTTCTTACATGGCAGCCCTCTTTGGGACTATTAGTGCCCAACAGGCCGGCTGGTTTCCACAGATACTACAAATCTGCCACACGGACAGGGAGCGGTATCTGCTTATATTATTGTATATTGTATATTGATGAGGGCGTCCCGCTGGGACTCGTCTAATTCATGATTGGCGCAATTGATTGATTGGATAGACTAGCCTTGCTTGTCCATAGTAAGAACTGAGAAATCCTTATTGCATAATTCCAGGATAACTTGGGACTCACAGTAGTAAGCCGTAGGAGTTGGATGGCCGTTTAAGTTGATTTGTTTGTGTACTGTACCTACTCTGTTAACTAACTGAGATGATCAGAGCATCATGACATGACGGGCCAACTTCTGTCCTTGTTTGGTTGGGAGGTTGGTTCGAAGTGTCGTGATGTCACGTGAATCCCAGTAGCGAGCAGAGATCTATTATTATATTCTCTTATTTACTGATTTAATGCCTCATATCGTGCTTCCTTGCGGTACTTGCTATTAGAGGTCTAACCTCTCTGGTTTTGCATGGCCAGATTTAGAGCCGGTTCCCGAGGACTCAGCTTACTTCCACCTCCAAGATGGTCAACACTAGAGGAATGATCGCAGGAGGACTCGAGTGGGTTCCTTACTTCCCCGCTCGTTTTGTTACTTACTTTATATTTTGCCGTTTGGCACCGACATGTTAGTCGGATTGTCTTGTACTTACTTTTACATAATTGTAATTAAGTCAGACTGCAGCTGATAACAATTGTGTATTGTTGCTATATCATCTGGCTATGTTTTGTAAAGCCATATCTCAAGAACATTTTGACTAAGCGTTTGGGACGCCTTATTGCTTTATCTTAAATGTTCTCTGTTATTGCTTTTTGTTTGAATGATTGAGACAATAGATGTGAAGTGACCATAGCGAGACTTTCATATAGTATGCACCCCTTGTCTTTTAGACAGCATTGATCGTATTATACGGTATTCATCTACCCGTAATACGTAGCTGGCTGAGTCATTCCCCCGCTCTCCAGTATTCTGGTTCTGGGGCGTGACACCGGCGCGCCACCGCAGCGAGGCAGCAGCAGCTGCGACAGCAGCAGCTACGGCCAACCGTGCGCCGCGCCGCCGCCGTGCTCCGCCGCATGGCCGGCCGCCCCCACGCCAGCGGGCCCCCTATGGCCGGGCGCACCCAGGCGCACCATCCAGTGACGGCCACCGTCCTCCGGGACGCGCCGTCGAGACGATTCGTGCATTTTCACGAAATTCCGTCGACGCGCGCGCACGAAGTCCAGAATTGACGCCTCGTCGCAGCAACTTCGCACGTGTTTTCTGGGAGATCTAACCGTTGGATCGGCGATTTCTTCGCTCCATCTCAATCTCGATATATACCCCTTCATCCCTCTCAAATTTCATCCGTTAATTTCGTCGTTTGATACATCAAAACTGGCCACCAAGTTGACATTTTAATTTGAACTATTTTTGCACAGTTTCGTGACGCCAACTTCGCGGGTTCATATCTTCGTCGTCGCAGCTCCGTTTTGCGCGCTACCAGTTCCGGTGCACAACTGGTATAACCCTCTTCCTGCCCCCTTTAGATTTCATTTCAGTTTGAGCTTGTTAGGTCGGTCGAATTCGACGCCAAAGTTGGCCGTTCGAATTCTTAGTGTTGCATTTGTTTAATTCCATTTTTGAACCCAGGACTCCGGATTCAATTTCTGACACCACCAGTAGACTCGTGGCGTCGTTCTGGCATGTTTTCATATAAAGTTTGCTTGATTTGGAGAACGTGGGCCCTGGCACGCATTTCGGTGCAAAGCGGGTCCCACTTTCTGGGTCAACGGGTCATTTTGAGTTCGGCTCATCGGAATCCTACTCCGGATATACAGATGAGTTCGTATCGTCATTCTGGACTCGTTGATATATAATTTGCTAGGTTTTAGTGGACATTGGTTCCGGCACGCATTTCGGTGCAAGTTGGATACCAATATCCGGGTCAGCGTGTCATTTTGAGTTCGGCTCATCGGAATCCAATTCTGGATATACCGTTGAGTTTGTATCTTCATTCTGGACTCGTTGACATATAATTTGCTGAGTTTTGAAGACATTTGCTCCGGCACGCATTTCCGTGCAAACCGGATTCCAAATGTCCGCGTCAACGGACCATTTTGTGATCGGGACATCGGAATCCTATTCCGGATATACCGTTGGGTTCGTATCATCATTCTGGATTCGTAGACATATAATTCGTTAGGTTTTGTAGACTTTTATTCCGACACGCTTTTCGGTGCAAAGTGTGTCCAACGGCGGACATCACTTTGGCCCGAAATTACCGTTTTGTCTCTGTGTCCAAATTAGACTTTTGGACAGGCTATCCTAGCTGATTTGACCATTCTGGACACGTTGGTGATATTTATTTTATCATTCGACAACATCTGTAGGTTTTCACCCTATTATTATAATCCTTCTCCTTTGTGGTATTTTGAGTTCCATCGATTTCGGTGATTTCACAATCACTGAAATTGAATGGGTTGACCCTGTAGATGTTTATAGAGACTAGCCTTGACCCTGTTTGACCATGGTTGACTGCTTTGACTGAACGTCGAAGTAGAGTCAACATTTGACCTAGTTTAGACTAGTTTTAACCTAGAGTTGACCATAGTTGACCAGTTGACCAAAAGTCAACTGTAAGTCAACCATTGACCCAGTTTAACCTAGTTTGACTTGGTTTGACTTCTTGTGACCTAGTTTGACCTAGTGTGACTCAGTGTGACCTAGTTGACTTCGTTGACTGAGTCTGACCTAGATTGCGTAGCTTATACTATAGAATCAAGCCTAACACTGTTGAACCCTAATTAGTTTATATATATCTTATCTTAGGTCTGTGGCATCACTCTGAGCATCGACCCCATTGACAGCTCAGGACCGCAGGCGAGTACATTCACTGATAGTTTTCATTGTCTTGATATCTACTATATCCGATTCAGTTGTAGTGTCTTACTTGATTCCCGACACGACAGTTCACGGACTAGTATACGTCGGATCCTGGCATGAGATGTTATTCCTGGACTTTCTTGGTATATGGGTATGAGATATTTTCGTGTTTCCTGTACTTCTATAGACATGGACTTGGGAGTGGGCTGATCACCTGCTTTGAATCCTGTGTCATGACGTGCCATATCCGGATCCGTGATACTATTCGGAGGAATAGAGGAGAATTATTAGGGGTTATGTGATCAAAGCCTCCGTGATGATATTTCCGTGTTTTGCTGGCGCCACCCTCACCTCACGTAGGGTGTAGCAGATACCCCCTTCCGGTTATCCAGGTTGGCCGGCATGACCCTCTTCGGAGGCCCTCGTCAGAGGTTCCGTGTGATTGTCGAGCCAAGTGGATAACCGTTCCCTTGTTTTCCCAGCCGATCACATTTCGCCCTAATAATTCAAATCACTTTTTATTTATTTGTTGTCATATCTTACATTCCAGTTCACCTTTACTTACTGTACTTTCACCATGTTATGACTCATTTCTCATATGCTCTACCTGCCTTTTATACTGTACCATGATGATGGGACTAGGTTCTGTCCGGAAGAAGGGTTACAACCCCGGTCCTTGTTTGGTTTAAGGGTTGTAACTCGGCTTTCGAATGATTCCCAAGTTGCCTATATCTTTGTCTTGTATTTTATTATACTGTCTCTTATAGTATTTGTCAATTCACGTGGAACTGCTGTTGGTGTTTGTACTTGCTCATTTTTCTGACAGGATACCGTTGATAATATTTTAGGAGTTGTTATACCATTAGTGGACTTCATGATGTTGCTAGCTGAGGTGGATCTCACTATTCTTCTATGTGAGTTGCCTGGTAGTTATCCTTAGTTAGTCTTATTTTTCCTTCTTTATTTCATGTCTTATGATTCATTCTAGTAGTTTCTAGTTGTTCTTGTGCTTTAGTTATCTTTCTTGTCTTATCATCCCTAACTGTTGTGATGTGACTAGAGTATATTTATAGTTATAGGCCTTCTAGACGTAGTGTATATTTATTGGGTACTAGACAGCGTTCTACCGCCGATACTGCGGCGTAGGCTGGACGTCGTCTACGTATTCGTACCCGTATATCCGGGTGCGGGTCGTGACAGGATTCTTTTGGAGGATTTGCAAATTTATTGTTTTATGTACTATTATTTCTAGCCAAAAGTAAAAAAGTGTTGATAGTGATGTGACTGATGTCTTATGGATTAATTATGGTAAATTCTAAATGTACTCCATATTTTATTCCATGAAAGTCTAGTCATAGGACTGCCAACTTGTTGTTGGTAATCCTAACATAAAGTAACAATCCTAAAAAAATTTAAATATTAAAATAGACTGTCAACGGAATTGACAGTTCTTTTTAATATTAGGAGTTGTAGTCCTAAAGGTTGTCTCGGAGTAAAATATAGAATGTCTTTAAAATTTACCTTAATTATATATATACTCTATGGGTTCGATCAGTTCAACGGAACGGGCACGACAAAAGCACAGTGGATAGCAGAGCAATGCAGCAGCAGAGGGAATCAAAGTCTTTGCGAGAGCGATAACAGGGACACATTCGTTGAACTGAAAACAAACTCAGTGGACACAAAAGCGTTCCTGTCATCTTCTTCTTTCTGAGAGTAATGGCTGATCAGGCTTTTCGCGTCGCATGGAGTCCATAATCTTTGTTATAAAGCGTGAAATATTCGACAGCCCCCTTCCTTTCTTTCTTTGAACAAGAAAATCATTACAGGCAGCAACTTCAAGATTAGCTAGGTCAACAAATGCTTTGCAACACAGCAATTAATAATGCATATTCATTTATTCTACACTTACGTTACGTACCTAGCAGTCCCATCACTCACCAATATTAACTAAACTCTGTAGCGCGCTCTCTCTCTCTCTCTCTCTCTCTCTCTCTCTCCTTGAGTCCTTTAAACACTTTAAAGAGACTCAACTCGGCAATGATGTATGCAAAAGCAGCAACATGTGTGCTCAAATTATCAGGTTAGGAAAGTTGGCAGCGTTGGTCTGTTAATTTTTGTGAGCAATTGACAATTCATATATGTTTCCCTTGTGAGAGCTTTAATTTCTTGCTGTCATTGGCGACGTCTCGTGCGGTCGTGACCCCGGCCCGCAGTGGACTTGACATGCTTCTTATCCGCTGCAAAAAAAAAAAAAAAAAAATATATATATATATATATATATATATATATATATATATATATATATATATATATATATATTACGCATCTTAATTTCTCCTCTAGGTGTGATTGGTAAACTGTATTTGGAGGTGGAATTTAGATTTTTATGGATTTGGAGACAAATTCATGGAATCCTATGTTTGGTTGGAGATGGATTTGGATATGTAAAGTATGACAAAATCCAAAACTTGGATTTAGTTGAATTTTAGAGGAAAAAAATAGTTATTTTTTAATAATTTTGTTAAAATATTTATTATTTAATAATTTTGTTTAAAATTAGTAAATTAAAAATTAGTTAATCTTTAATAATTTCGTTAAAAATATTTATTCTTTAATAATTTCGTTAAAAATTAGTTAATTAATAAAAAATAAATATTTTATTAGTATTATTAATTAATAAAAAATAGTATTATTAATTAAAAAATTAGTTAATTAGTTAATTTCGTTATAAACATAATTAATAATTTATTAGTATTATTATAATATTAATTAATAATTTGTTAATTATTAATAATCATAATCATGGGGGTCCCTGCAGTGGGCCATGGCCGCCCATGATGAGATGAACGAGTAAATTGTGTCCCTGGCTAGGTTTTCTTCATGGAAGTGAATCAAGTGATCGATCATCATGGAAGTAAATTAATTTGAGTGTCCTCTACAAAGTGTTTCATTGTTAACTATTTTGTAGTAGTGTCCCAACTTAAACTATTTTTTTTACCACAATTTACATTTCGGGCCAGTTTTTTTAATATTATTAAAAAGGATGGGATTGTTGGAAGTTTGAAAAAGAGAGAGAAATAAATTGCATATAATTTATTGGAAAAATTATACTTTTGGTCACTGAATGTTTGTCTGACCAAAGTTTTAGTCACTCAAAGATATTTTTCAAAAATTTAGTCACTGAATGTTTGGTTATCAAAAAAATGGTCATTCTGTTAAATTGTTGTTTGTTTTATTAATAATTTTTGTTGACATGGCATGTTATGTGCCATGTCAGTCGTTAAGTATGACGTGGGACATCCACGTGGACTATTTTGGATTTTATTTTTCAAAAAAATTCGTTTGGGTATTAAGTTATGTGTCATATTTCAACGTTTATGACATGGTATTTCATTTTTTTTTTTTGTTTAAAAAAACTTAATACCCAAACGAATATTTTGAAAAATAAAATCCAAAAATAGCCCACGTGAATTTGCCACGTCATATTTAATGACTGACATGGCACATAACATGCCATGTCAACAAAAATTGTTAAAAAAACAAACAACAATTTAACAAAGTGACCATTTTTTTGGACGGACAAACATTCAGTGACTAAATTTTTGAAAAATATTTTTGAGTGATTAGTCGGACAAACATTCAGTGAACAAAAGTATAATTTTTCCATAATTTATTAGTTACTTAATTAATTGAATATTATTTTAGTACATGTATTATATATATAGGACAATTAGTGGATCGTTTGAATGAGAGCTTAATCCTCATTCTAACCTCCCTATGAATGTCTTCTAATTGAGATTTATAAAACATTTGTGTTGGGTTTATTATTATGGCTTTATTGATCTATATTATTGGACTTGACATATAACATGCACAGTGAGAGAGAGAGAGAGAGCCAACTTCTTCTGCATCTCTCTTCTACATTTCTCATTTCTTTCTCTAAAGTTTTTGTCAATTCGATTTCGACGATTTTCAAAACGTTTTGGAAAGTTGTAAACTCGAGTCATGTGGTCCATCACTATAGGAGATTGTGCTCTAACATATTGTTTGGTAAATCTTGTTGGAATTTGTACCGCTTGGGGGATATAATCTAATATGCTACCACGAGAGATGGTGGTTTTATTTTTAAGTGCGGATGATTTTACTTTTGCAAAACCCAAATGTCGAAAGAAATATAAATAATTTATTTGTTTTATTTACTTTCTTGAAGATTTGGTTAATTATTTTGGTAATATTATTTCATTACTTCCTGTGATAATAGTGTATAACATGAATAAAAAAGATTCCAGCCAAATTTGATTTTAGTAGATATAAAATAATAGTGGTACGGAGAGAAAGTTCACTAATATATGACAGATTGAGAGATAAAGCCCAGCCACTTCAACCCAACCAAGAATCAACTATCCAACATCTAACGAATCACTTGGGCTTCTTTGTGGGTGTTTATCCCATCCATAAGAGAGAATAATATTAAAACTTCTTGATGTATCGATAAAAAGAATTTCTTTCTACAATATGTCAAATTCTTAAACTTACATTCATAAAGAATTTCCCAAAAGATGAACCACTCAAGACTTAAAAAAGAGAGAAAGAGCACTACCAGAATAAGTCAGATTAGCTATGCCGGAAAACATCACTAATATGCAAAAAAAAATGTCGCTAAATTTTTTTCGAATTCTTGATGTCGCATAATCGATGGTCGCTGACACAAAAAACGTCGCTATTATTTGATATACTGCAGTATATTAAACCCGGGGTCGCTAAACGTTACTATTGCTAAAAATATAGCAACGTTCACCGACTACCCCGCGACTTATTTTTTTTTTTCATGAAATTACAGTAGTAGCAAAATGTCGCTGGACGTCGCAGACAGTGATGTCATACGACATTTTTTTTACATATGTTGCTAATGTGCAAAATATTGACAATGTTTTCTTCGGACATCGCTAATTTCGTCGCTGATTTGACTTATTTTGGTAGTGGAGGTTTGGTCATAACTTTCAGGCGATTAAAATATAGTCCCAACAAGGGGATCGGATGTTTAATGACATTCAATGAAGTGGGAAATAGATTCTTCACAATGTCTTAACCACACAAAATATATCTACTGCAAAAAGAAAAACCCGGCATCATGCAAATTGCCACAAATGAGAAGTTTGTTCTTTAGAGCTATGCCATATCAACAATTAGACTTTCAAAGGAACGCTTTCAAATAAGATTACTCGGAGGCCAAAAAGTATCAAATTCACTAAGCTTTCTATATATGCATACACTTAACGGTGCAAGTACTCGTAGATGTCCATCTTATCTTCTAGAATCGTGACAAGTACGTGATCTAGAAAGATCACATTAAGCATGCAAGCAAAATTATAGAACTCATGGAATAATTCATTAGTGATTACACTTTTGAATCTTGATTTCCAGTTCCATCTATCCCCTTCCCAAAGTTGTTATAATTTGTATTTAGGTTCATCTGGGACGACATTGTTTTGGTGCCAAATACAAGAAGTGAGCCAAGTAACATCTTGAGGATCAAATGAGTGTCTGAAATGCTAGTCCAATAAGCTTTCCGAAAATATAATTTTGAGCAAACAGGATGAAATTTAACAATCCAAACTAGTTCTTACTACCTCTCTCTCTCTCTCTCTCTCTCTCTCTCTCTCTCTACCCCATGTCTTCTGTGCTCGTCACCAAGTAACATTAAATAGACATCTTGAGCAAGTACGACTATTTCCAACTAATCCCAAATTGTCAAAAATGCGAAGAGAACGACTGACTAAACATTTGTTGCAACAATTACATCAATTCCAATAGAAGTTTTACTATATTTGGTGTCACTTAGTACATGAAAAAGTTGTAGCATACAACCGTTTCCTATAATATAAACAGAAAATTGTAAGAAAAGCATCAAAGTTTAATAGAATTGTACAAAAAGCATAAAGTTTCGGTAAATTGTGTTTTGAGCATCGAAACGACATTTCAATTGCCGTTTGACGACGTCACCCCCTGTCAGCCTCACCTAACCATTAAACCAGAATAGATTAGAAAGTGGAGACTGGATTAACAAAGGAACGGCAATTCAATTGTCGTTTGACGACGTCACCTCCTGTCAGCATACGTCAATCCATTTGCCGTTTCTTTTTCTTTTTTTTCTATTGTCGTTCGGATTTTTTATTTAATTTTTTTATTTTTCGGGCGCTGACGTCGAATGACGTCAGCTTACGGCAAAGCAAATGTCGTCCGGGTTATTTTTTTTTTTTTTTTTTTACTGTGGGCGACGGTAGTGGTAAACGTCTGTCCTGGTAAATGTGAGAAGGAGTGCTGCTGTGGATGTAGAAGTAGAAGGAGAAGGAGAAGGAGAAGGAGAAAGAGAAGGAGAAGGAGAAGGAGGAAGTGAAGGAGCAGAGAGAGAGAGGAGGAGAAGAGGCAGGAGAGGTAATTTTGTAAAAAAAAATTGTAGAAAATTTATGTAATTTGTACAAATTTTGTATAGTAATTTTGTAGAAATGATATTGTGGGAAGTAGTTGTTGTTTTGCACCAATTTTGTAGAAATAATTATGTAATTTGTAGTGATTGTTTTATATAGTAATTTTGTACAAATTTTGTAGAAATAATATTGTAGAAATAATATTGTGGGAAGTAGTGGTAATTTTGTAGAAATAATTTTGTACAAAATTTTGTAGAATTTTTTTGTAATTTGTTAGAAATTTGTTGCAATTTGCTAGAAATTTTATGTAATTTGTAGTGATTGTTTTCTATAGTAATTTTGTACAAATTTTGTAGAAATAATATTGTAGAAATAATATTGTGGGAAGTAGTGGTAATTTTGTAGAAATAATTTTGTAGAAATTTTCTAGAAATTTTGTAGAAATAATTTTGTAGAAATAATATTGTGATGTAAAATAATATTGTGGGCGGTAGTGGTAAATGTATAAAATAATTTATAGAAATTATTAGAAATATTTGTTATGTATATATTAGAAATTATTAGAAATTATTAGAAATAATTTAAAATAATTTAAAATAATTTATAGAAATTATTAGAAATAATATTGTGACGTAAAATAATATTTGTAGAAATGTCAATCCTAGGTCAAACAATTCTAATGACATATATCAGATGGCAACACAAAATGTCGTACGACAATCGAAATGTCGTATCATGATGTCAATACAAAACGATGGCAACACAATAAGCTGTGGTTAAATTTAGTTAAATATAGTTTTAATTATGACATATTTCAGATGGCAACACAAAACGATGGACGTATTCCTGGTGGACCAACAACACCAACTATCCGTGAGGAGCGACGGTCCCACATTTCAGACCGCGTATTCTCAGGATCGGTAATTTTTTCTGCTGAATAAATTTTGCTTCTTAGGAAAAAAAACTTATGAATTAACCAAAAATATTTTACAGTTATATGACTATCCTCCGGAGGTTAGATTCCGTGAGCATGGGGAATGTCGTCACGGTTGGGAGCTATCATTTCTCCAAAAGCAACTTGTGGAGTCATTTGGATTTTCCCACGTCGACGCAGTTCGTCTCAGACGTCACGATAGAGATCACATTTTGAGTTTGGTCGAGCGGTGGTGGCCGGTACGGAACACATTCCAGTTTTCGGTTGGTGAGATGACGATTACCTTGGCCGACGTGGCGATGATCTTGGGGTTACAGATAAACGGTACCCCTGTCTATTTTGATGAGAGTGCAAATGTGGGTAACCTCACCAGGACCTATTTAGGACGTGATCCAGCACCAGATCAAGGTACCAGTGCTGGTATCAAGCTTACTTGGCTTCGTACCAATTTCCAGCATATTGATCACATCGGCTCGGAGTTTGTTACTCCAGATGACGCGCGGGTACGTAATACATATTTTGTACACTTGAATTGTAATATTCCAATTTAATACCAACAAATTTTCATGTAATTTTAGGTAATATGCTGCACCAGAGCCTACTTATTAAGCCTATGTGGGTGTCTTCTATTTCCTGATGGCACGGCAAACAAGGTTTTCGCTTACTTTCTTCCATTTTTCGAAAACTTGGGAGAGCCTTCACCATATGCCTGGGGTGCAGCAGTCTTGGCATATCTCTACAGTTCGATGACTACCTTTGTTTCTGTTAGAGAAGGGAAAAATTTGCATCGGGGTATCTCCGACTGTGTGACTCTCATACAGGTACAATTGATAAACCGAGTGAATTTACAACTACGTCTGTTACACATTTTTAATGTTGGCCCGTATTTCTGATATGCAGCTATGGTCATATGAACATTTTTATATCGGTCGGCCACTTAGCCACATCCCACTAGGCCGACGGATCTTTCCGGTAGGAGTTAGATGGAACTCCGACGATACGGATCCCGCTCACTGTCTTACACGAGTGATATCCATTTATCGAAACAATTTCGATACACTAGTTCCACCGAGGTAAATATTTTATCTTTATTACATTTCACTTTTATCTTTGTCGATACAATATGAACCGTAATATTTAAATGTGCCATAGGTAAACTGGACTCCTCAATCGTGCCCGCAGGAGGTGATATATGATGTTGTCGAGAGTAGTAGACATAGATATTATGTCATGTACAATTCGTTCATTATGTTTCATCCCGCTGATCGTGTCCTGCGACAGTTAGGGTTGGAACAAGTTGTACCATTAAACCCTCTGCCCTCAAGTATTGGAAGATCACGGAGAATGGCGCAAATTCAGCAACATTGTTTAGGATGGGAGCACCGATATACTACACATGACGTGACCCACATGTCGGCCGTTGTGGATGATGACAATGACTGTAAGTTTCAAATTATAATACTTATAGATAAGGTCAAATTTCTAGTAAAGCTTATATCTTAATTGCACAATTGCTGTAGTCTTTGGCACATTTCACTTCTTGAGCTGGTACGGTGTTCCGCGTATCCAGAACCGCCAATATGTCTTTGAGGAGGCTCGGGTTACTCAACGAGCAATGGATGATTATAGTCATCGTGCCAGAACCTTACAAGTAAATAGGATGGTATATAATAAATATAAATCAAATAAATAATGATATATATATATATATGTCTAAATTCACTCGTACATGCTTAAATCTAATACATTTTCTATTTTAGCTGGACCAATGGGAAGCCGCTTCCCAGGATCCCTTAGCCGATCTACAATCACTGGTTCAGTCATCGATGCAAATGCTCCGTCGACCACATTTGTCCCCTGTACCACCGTTGGAGATCCCTGAGGATCAGCCTATTGGTCACGTCCAAAGGAGACGTCCACGTCGTTGGAAAGAGGGTTCAGCGGAGGGCTCGTCGTCTCCATTTCCCGGGAAGGGCTTGTCGCCTCCATTTGCTGGGGAGGGCTCGTCGCCTACATTTGCCGGGGAGGGCTCGTCGCAGCCATGTCAGCCGGAGCAGACCTGGTCGCCATGGACTTCGCGTATACTTGAGGTTGGCCTGAGTTCATCACAAGCACCGATGGATTTGATGGGAGGCCTTGAGTCGCAGGTGTCACGCCCCGACCCGGAATCACCCGAATCATCGTCCTCGCAGGGGGCGTGATGCCGCACGAGCCTGGAGTTGCGCTCGTGCAAGGCAAGATGACAGTTCTCAAATGGTTATCTTTTGATTCGATATTTAACAACGAAAGGAAACAGAGTATACGAAACGAATTCTCTTTATTGATATACGAAATAGAGATTACAAAAGCTTTCGATAGCCTAACAATATATGCCAGATTGGCTACAACACTCAGGTTCTCTCTTGCCCACAAAGGATTTCACCGTTCCATACATCATGCCTTCTATATCTCGGCCGCATCAATCCAGCTGCATAGTCCGAGCGTAAATGCGATAGCACGCTTCAATGCGCTTCGGCATTCCAAGCCTTAATACGTTCAAGCAACGCTTCGCCACGAGCAATCCATTCCCTGCACCCTGCATGAAGCTGGTGGGAGATCAGTACGTTCGTCCTCGCATGTACTGAAGCAAAGATCATCTTTCCAAACCGACATTTTAATATTTATGTTGAATCATGCAACTTAGCTTATGATCTTGCTATGTTCTCCTTAGGGTCAATTTCATGGCATATTCGAAAGCGTAAAGCATGTTATCATAGCAGCATGTTATCGAATTGAATAGGCAAACAAACAAGCAATTTCGTGTTTAATTCGTGGCGCGACTTACCAAGTCGACGCACTCGCCCTTGCACCGACGCAAGGTAAATACGCCGCATTCCTTCCCTGTCATATTATATGTGCAACTCTAAGCAGGATCTCTATGCAGGACGCATCTGCGCCTACACTTTCAACCCATCGTTCCTTAACTATATGAAGGTCGTGGGCGTATCCGCGCCGGAATGGACTAAAGGAGTTTCTTTTTTATTTTTCCTTACTTTCTTTTCTCTCTCGTTTTGGGTAGCCCGGCGTTTCACGGGTTGGGTTGCTATCCCAACAACCGAAACTTACCGCGTGCCTACCATCATTTGCGGCTTCTCACATTTACGACCGAGTGCTAATCGAACTTCGCAAATGTGCGCCTATCAAAGATTATCATCCCTCCTAGGCCGAACGGTCCCGGTGCCTCGGTGCGCCCGTTCGGAGGGAACGTTCCGTGCACAGAAGATATCATCGCAATTATCTCAAGTCCATTCCATTCGACCATGCAACGCACTATCATTCAAACAACCAAGCATAGTCTTGAGTCCAAGACTCAGACTTTATCATTTCGTATTTCTTCCGTTAACTTTCTATGTTCTCACGTTTCATACTTCGTTTCAATGATTCAACGGTATCGTGTCTCAACTCAATGCTCGTCAACCGAACGACCCGAAGGTCTCGAACACCTTTCGAGGCACCATGTCATATCCGACAGTTTCGTCACATTCATGCCACAACTGTATTCTCTCACAACGAAACCATCTTTTATTATCCCGTGCACGTAGGCACGTTTCGACCGTATTTCCCGGTTCTATAACTTAGCATTCAATGTTCGGGGCTTGCGCGCTAGGGCGCTCGCCTATTGTCTTCCAATGTTCTAGCCGTCTAACTCGTGCAGCAAAGGCACGGTATGGTTCGTGCACTAAGGCACTCACCGATTACAGTTATCCCTTGTTCTTGCGGCTTGCGCACCGAGGCGCTCGCCTTAGCGATATCCAATGTCCCATAGCGACTCGTGTATATTGATGCACGTTTCATTTCAATTGTTCTAACTTAGTGTTCGACTCACACTATGATTTATCTCCAATCGGACCACGCCCGTGGCGTCGATAGGTTAACTTTTAGCATACAATGATATATTTGACTTATCGAATGAAGGAGTAAAAAGAAGTCAATCCTCCCACCTTGAGTCGATACGCCTTCGTCGTTTTGCCGAGCCGATGCGGCTCGATTCCCTAACTTTGTTGCACGGCCACTCTCCTGACTTAGCCATTCGAGCACTTCGTGCTTCGTTGAGTTATACGCCCAATTTGCCTTAGCATGCCCAAGTCTTAGCCCGTCGCAAGGCGACGATTTGATTTCGCGGACCCCTTACTAAATATTACAAAAGATCGACCTCTAATATTTTTCCGTCAAAGTATAACATGCACACGAAACCAATTAAAATCAATACTTGCATCGATTTGGACTTGCGCCTTGGTCAATTCGATTTCTTAGAATCTTCGAGCCGATTCAACGCACTCATCCTTCGGGGCAACGCGGCGCTCCGCATCGATTCAACTCGATGCATTCTTTCGGGGAAAGGCAAGTCTTCGCATCAACTCAGTTTGATGCATTGCTCGGGACAACTTAACTCTCGTATCGTTTTGCATCGATACATTATCGGGTCAACGCAACTCTTCGAGTCAACGACTCAGCATAATGCACTGTGCGGAGCGGGGCATTACAGAATATACCACTCAAAACAAGGTTCGTCCCGAACCAAAACCAATACTAAATTTCCAAGGGTTTCATTAGATCGTTCCACGATCTCGTCTCACTATCGTTTTGATCGTACAACTTAGTTTGGAATCATACACATATTTTAGGCGTCCCACCAATATATGCATTTCGACCAAGCTCAGTTATAAGATATCGGAACAATGCAAACACGTAACTTCTCATTCTCTATTACTTGCCATCTCGTATTCTTGATCGGACTTGGCTCTATTACTTGTTCTCGCAATTCTAGCGTACATACATATTGATACATACGCGATTCGCCAACAAAAGTCAAGGTACACGATGCAATTCAAAAATCGTATTTCTTACTTTGTATGTTTTATCGGGACTATCAATTCTTACGTGTCGCGTCAAGCCGTCGTGCATACGATCACAACGAGTCTTCGCAACGCCTTGCGTTCGGCGTCACTATCCAACGATTTCTGATGTTTCACTTCGTATCCTATCTCGACATGATTCTTTTTGTTGACTTGCAAAAGCATCAACATTCAGGACTACGTCCGCTAGGTTACTTACCTAGGCACCGTGCTCAAATCCTTCCGACGCAAGTTTAAATTGACATTGCACAAAGGCCACAATCTATCCGACTCGATAGTTTATATCAAGGCGACGGTGCTCAAGACCACGATCGCCTTGACACGAAGGTCTTTACGATACGCCTTATATTCGATTCCTAACGAGTAGGAATTTACTAGCCAAATTCCTAACTTACCCATCTCGCAACATCGAATATAGGTTCGATTCACGCAAGCTCAATTGCGAGGTGAATCCGAATCTAACGGTACAACTCGTAAGTCATTTCTTTATCATTCCCTCTCGTGCATAGCACGATTCTCGCAAACGCCTATTCGAATCACCAAGTTCGTTGGTGAATTTTCTAGTTTGTTCGTCGACCAACATAACCATTCAAATATTCATCCGACGAATACTCAAATCTAACAATACCATTCTCAATCGAAAGTTGTTCCAACAATTCTCGATCGCCTAGACTTATCGTCAACATGCACCACATTATATTTGTTATCGATGCAATCTCATATGCGATATCGCATGGGTCATCTTACGGTCTGCAACATTCAATTCGATTTGGCGGTCAAGTCTTCTAGGGTCAGCTGCCCCGAAGCTACACTCGATAATTGTGGATCATCATCGAAGGACAGTTTACTACGAACCATGCTATATCTTATTTCAGAGCCAAATCACGTTCCGACAATTCTATGCGACTACCCAATTTTGGACAAAACCGTTTCTATCGGCGCAACTAATGTGCAACTATCCTCCGAGTCAAGTCATGCACTACCGTTGATAATTTCACAATTTTACGAAGCATCTACTCGCATCGAGTTCGAGTCTATCTTATTTGTGGGTCGACACACGAGATGCTATACGCATCGAGCAATCGTCGATGACTTATAGTCTCATCTTTGATCAATCACAAAATTTACGATCAACCAAGTTCGTTCATTCTCGTATCCTTACTTACAAAAATTTTGATAGCGTAAGGCGCACTCCATTTTGTATTCTCACATCGTGCTTACGTTTCCTTGCATATCGATCTTGATAGTTCACAACAATTTCGATAGCAAGAGGGTCGACTTCGAATTCGTTTCAACGTCAACTTAACTCGCATCGCATTCATCCAAGTTCGCAACAAACTTTTCCATATGCATCCACTCGTTCTCCGATTCGCCGCATCCTGCTATACTTTGATCGCGTAACCGAGTTACCGATTATCCAACATCGTGCCCTCGAGTTATACGATCTCGCCCTCTAAGTTTTGCGTGTTTTCAGTCGTGCTCAAATGAGTGTCGCCGTAACGTAACCAACTATTTCTTAGGCACGATTACTCACATCAACCAACTCTTCACCGAAGTCGCACATCGTGCGATTCGATTACAATTCGCATCGCCTAACATTTCCACCGAGATCGCAAGTCGTGCGACTCATTTGTAAGCTTGAGTATCCCTTTCCCATCGATCCGATTATTGCGTCAAGGCATAATCGTTTCGCTAGTCTCGGTCGTCCGACCAACTTATAACTTTCATCCGACGTATCGTTCATCGATACAAGTCTCGCCTTATCGTCCCAACCGATTTTTGAAGAACACTTGCATCAACATATCGCCATACAAATTTTCAATCGAGTCTCGGTACTCTCCCGTCCGTTGCGGACAATTCTTCCGTAATTCTCACAACGCGTCGACGCAATTCATCGCACAAGTGATATACCATATACCACTCGAAATCAAGCCATTCATCTCCTATGTGGTATGGCATATACCACTCGGAACTCAAGCCATTTCTCTCGCGCTATACTTAGTGTAAACCAACGATCTCTTCCGACTCACGATTTTCGCAGTGATCGTGCTTGATCACAACCGTAACTTTGATTCTATCAAATCCGACGCAACTCGGTCAATGTTCTCGTTTGCCAACATAAGTTTGGTGTGCAACCGAACGATTCGTTCTATCGATTTACGATTTCAATTCTTTCCTTACGTTGTATCTCGTGCAATAATTTATTTGATATGCGTCGCACCTCGTACAATAAATTTTACTTTCGATACGCGTTGCACATCGTGCTACGATTTATTTTTGACACTTTCATTTCACTTTGTACAACGATTTATTTCCAATTTCTTTTGCACTTCGTGCAACGATTAATTTGATATGCGTTGCACCACGTGCAATAATTTTTACTTTCAATACGCGTTGCACATCGTGCAACGATCATTTCCGACATTTACCGCACCTCGTGCAACGAATTACTCTCGACTTTCCACGTCAATGCACAATCCGTTTTAACACATTCGGTATTGGCTTATCACTTCTCGCTTTCTTTTTAACGCATATTCACATTAACTCGCTGCACTTCGTGCATCATTTTATTTCTCATTCAACATGTTACATTGTAACAGTATCTCAAATCGTATCTCACAATTTGTTACGCTTGCAGCAACTAACATTTTTATGGCTCGTTGCATTCAATGCAATATACCCTTCACGACTTTCTTAGCAGACATCATGAAATTTCCAAAACACATGCGACAAAATTTCACGATTTGTATTAGACTTATTGTATGGAACATCCAGTGCGGCATCGAGTAGAGTCAAGAGTGATATCAAGTGGTGGTGGGCAACTTTTCAAATTGTAATGAAGCGAGCGTCCAAAGAAAATTGAGCCTAGAGCTCTGATACCAATTTGTCACGCCCCGTCCCGAAATCACCCGAATCATCGTCCTCGCAGGGAACGTGACGCCGCACGAGCCTGGAGTTGCGCTCGTGCAAGGCAAGATGACAGTTCTCAAATGGTTATCTTTTGATTCGATATTTATCAACGAAAGGAAACAGTGTATACGAAACGAATTCTCTTTATTGATATCCGAAACAGAGATTACAAAGGCTTTCGATAGCCTAACAATATATGCCAGATTGGCTACAACACTTAGGTTCTCTCTTGCCCACAAAGGATTTCACCGTTCCATACATCATGCCTTCTATATCTCGGCCGCATCAATCCAGCTGCATAGTTCGAGCGTAAATGCGATAGCACGCTTCAATGCGCTTCGGCATTCCAAGCCTTAACACGTTCAAGCAACGCTTCGCCGCGAGTAATCCATTCCCTGCACCCTGTATGAAGCTGGTGGAGGATCAGTACGTTCGTCCTCGCATGTACTGAAGCAAAGATCATCTTTCCAAACCGATATTTTAATATTTATGTTGAATCATGCAACTTAGCTTATGATCTTGCTATGTTCTCCTTAGGGTCAATTTCATGGCATATTCGAAAGCGTAAAGCATGTTATCATAGCAGCATGTTATCGAATTGAATAGGCAAACAAACAAGCAATTTCGTGTTTGATTCGTGACGCGACTTACCAAGTCGACGCACTCGCCCTTGCACCGACGCAAGGTGAATACGCCACATTCCTTCCCTGTCATATTATATGTGCAACTCTAAGCAGGATCTCTATGCAGGACGCATCTGCGCCTACACTTTCAACCCATCGTTCCTTAACTATAAGAAGGTCGTGGGCGTATCCGCGCCGGAATGGACTAAAGGAGTTTCTCTTTTATTTTTCCTTACTTTCTTTTCTCTCCTTCTTTTCTCTCTCGTTTTGGATAGCCCGGCGTTTCACGGGTTGGGTTGCTATCCCAACAACCGAAACTTACCGCGTGCCTACCATCATTTGCGGCTTCTCACATTTACGACCGAGTGCTAATCGGACTTCGCAAATGTGCGCCTATCAAAGATTATCATCCCTCCTAGGCTGAACGGTTCCGGTGCCCCGGTGCGCCCGTTCGGAGGGAACGTTCCATGCACGGAAGATATCATCACAATTATCTCAAGTCCATTCCATTCGACCATGCAACACACTATCATTCAAACAACCAAGCATAGCCTTGAGTCCAAGACTCAGACTTTATCATTTCGTATTTCTTCCGTTAACTTTCTATGTTCTCACGTTTCATACTTCGTTTCAATGATTCAATGGCATCGTATCTCAACTCAATGCTCGTCAACCGAACGACCCGAAGGTCTCGAACACCTTTCGAGGCACCATGTCATATCCGACAGTTCCGTCACATTCATGCCACAACTGTATTCTCTCGCAACGAAGCCATCTTTTATTATCCCGTGCACGTAGGCTCGTTTCGACCGTATTTCCCTGTTCTATAACTTAGCATTCAATGTTCGGGACTTGCGCGCTAGGGCGCTCGCCTATTGTCTTTCAATGTTCTAGCCGTCTAACTCGTGCAGCAAAGGCACGGTATGGTTCGTGCACTAAGGCACTCGCCGATTACAGTTATCCCATGTTCTTGGGGCTTGCGCACCGAGGCGCTCGCCTTAGCGATATCCAATGTCCCATAGCGACTCGTGCATATTGATGCACGTTTCATTTCAATTGTTCTAACTTAGTGTTCGACTCACACTATGATTTATCTCCAATCGGACCACGCCCGTGGCGTCGATAGGTTAACTTTTAGCATACAATGATATATTTGACTTATCGAATGAAGGAGTAAAAAGAAGTCAATCCTCACACCTTGAGTCGATACGCCTTCGTCGTTTTGCCGAGCCGATGCGGCTCGATTCCCTAACTTTGTTGCACGGCCACTCTCCTGACTTAGCCATTCGAGCACTTCGTGCTTCGTTGAGTTATACGCCCAATTTGCCTTAGCATGCCCAAGTCTTAGCCCGTCGCAAGGCGACGATTTTATTTCGCGGACCCCTTACTAAATATTACAAAAGATCGACCTCTAATATTTTCCCGTCAAAGTATAACCTGCACACGAAACCAACTAAAATCAATACTTGCATCGATTTGGACTTGCGCCTTGGTCGATTCGATTTCTTAGAATCTTCGAGCCGATTCAACGCACTCATCCTTCGGGGCAACGCGGCGCTTCGCATCGATTCAACTCGATGCATTCTTTCGGGGAAAGGCAAGTCTTCGCATCAACTCAGTTTGATGCATTGCTCGGGACAACTTAACTCTCGTATCATTTTGCATCGATACATTATCGGGTCAACGCAACTCTTCGAGTCAACGACTCAGCATAATGCACTGTGCGGAGCGGGGCATTACAGCAGGAGGCGATGAGTTGGTCACAGCTTGATCGAGATCATGGGCCGTGGGGACATCCTTCGCTGCAAATCTTGCCGCCGTCAAACACTGGTGAATTTGATTGGAGCTCATTTGCCGAGGATACCCGCAGATCAATATTTGATACACCGCCACCGCCTTACACCCAGAACACTACAGAAGAGACCGTTGATGTCTATCAGCCATTGCCAGGGGAGACACCGGAGCAAACAGCAGCTAAACGGGCTAGACTGGGTCTTAGGCCAGTCGATCGTAGGCATTATGATAGGATGCATAGAGGTGATTATTGACTTTCATGTAGTTGATATGTAAAAGCAATTTATGAACTAATGTTAAAGTTAATCTTAACCCAAATTTGGTGCTCTTGTATACTTTCTTCTGTTGTGTCCAATGCCCCCGCAGTTGCTGCAATGAAGATCTCTTGTCTCCAGCTCCCTTGTCAAAAAACGATTTTTTTGGGTCTGCCGACTCTACGTCCAACATTTGGTACTCCAATTTCACCTCTTACCAATTCAGCTTCTGGAGTATATGGAAATGGAATCGCTTGCATACATGGCATATATACCCTTTTAAGGTTTTCAACAGAAAATTGTTCAGGATAATAGCTTTCTACTTGCAAGTTACTAGATTGACAAGAAAAATAAGCATGTACACATGGTAAAAGTGTATGCTGCCAGCGAAAACACGTACACATTCTATTTTCTAAATCCACTATATATCGTGTACTACTTTCATGATCATATATTTCAAATTTATATGCATTGATATGCAGCATTTGAAAATGATGTATCTCTCTTTTAATACGTGCCATAGTTTTGAGCATCCTTGGACAATAGATCGTATCCAGGTTTTCAGCAAATTGTCTATGTTTTTTATGCATAGTAATGATTTTAGCTCTAATGCCATCAGGCAATGTGGTGATTGGTTTATCACGCAAATTCTTAATCCAATTATTAAAACTCTCTGCAATGTTAGACGTGTTAATATCTAGTCTAGGACATGGTGCATAAGCAGTAATCCAATGTGAAAAGTTACGATTTTTATCGTTTGTCCCAACAATCCAATTAAAAACATCAATATTAGCAGATTTAATTTCAAACCATTCTGTCGCATCAACATCATTATAAGAGCGGGCAAGTTTATCTAACCATACTTGATATTGTCTTGTACTAGTACATTGACTTCTCATATTCTGTTTAAAATGTTGAATGCAAAAAAAATGTGGAGAGCTAGGGAAGATATCATGTATTCCACGAATTAAACCTTTTTGCTTATCAGATATAAATGAGATAGCATCCCACCGATCAAAACAAGTTTCAAATAAAGATTTTAAACATTGTAAAAACCATGTCCACAATTCAGTATTCTCATTTTCAGCAATACAATAAGCAATTGGATATAATTGATAGTTAGGATCATGAGCACATGCTACAAATAAATTACTTTGAAATTTAGATGTAAGAAAAGTTGCATCAACACTAATAACGGGTAAGCAACCTTGCAAAAAACCATCTATGCATGCCTTCCAACAAATAAATATTCTTTGAAAAATATTATTTCCTACGGTTTTTAAAAAATACTTCGTTCCAGGATTTGTTTCCATAATTGTAAAACTGTATTTTTCAAGACTACCGTAGGCATCAATATAACTACCATTAATTTTGAATAAGGCAAGTTCTTTTGCCCTCCAAGCTTTTGAATACGTAACGCACACTCGAAATTCTCTAAGAATATCCTTTACAATATTACAAGCGCTATAAGAATTATTGTCTCTAATTTTACCTATTACCTTTTCACAAATCCATTTAGCAGTAGCTTATCGATGTTGTCCTTGTGGTAACATATCTGTGCAAGAATGTTGTGATACAAATGTCTCAATTATAAAAGTGTCGCTTTGACCAACTGCTTTAGCGTATACTCTCCAAGAACAATCTGAAGATTTGCATTTGTATACAATTCTTGTCGAATTGTTATGGTTGCTTTTAACACTAAAATTATGACGAATTGCAAGATCTCGAACAAAATTTCTAAATTCATAAGAGGAAGAAAACTCTCTATGCAAAAATAATTCAGGAGTACTACCTTGTGAAGGATCGTCATCTTTCTGTAGATAATAGTCTAGATCTTCTACTAGGTCTGCACTATTATCACTACTTTCATTGTCAACATTTATTTGGTTGGAAGTACTAGCTCCAGAAAGTAAATTTTGGCTATTAAAAACAGGTGCACTAGTATGAGTAATATTTGTACTAATATTCCTCAGTGCTGCGGTAATATAAATTTTTATACAAGATGCATCTACATTATTCTGAATAATAAATCTCCAAGATTCTTCACTATCTATTACTAAATAGGTATCTGTAAAAAATAAAAAAATTAATTACGAAAGAATAGTTAATAGAATAACGTTCTATTAATAATATTTCTTATATTTTCAAATGAAATACTTTTATAAGTAGAAATAAGATTAGTTGTGCCACCTTCGTACGATAATCCGTTTAGAACACCTCCGTGATAGCAGATTAATGTGAGTGTCTGATCCATGAATTCAGCTGGATATATCAATAATTAAAAAAGAGACTATAAAATTTTACTATTGTTGCTCCAGAAAGAAGTAGCCTGCAAAGTATATCGTTGATCCTCAAGTTGGAAGTAGATTAAAATTGACGTCTTTGTTGCATCCAGAACGAAAGTAGACTGCTGCTGTAGAAGAGTGCCGGATGAGATATGGGAGAAAAATTTGATGGACAAATTTTTTTGGTGTAAGATGAGAAAAAATGGTTCTGACTACCACCACTATATATAAGTTTGTTAAAAAAAAAAAGAGCCGTTGGCAAAAGAACCGTTGCCAACAAAAAACAAAAGGGCCGTTTAAAAAAAAAGAGCCGTTGGCAAAAGAGCCGTTACCCTAAAAAAAGAAAAAAAAAACGGCAATTTATATGCCGTATGCTGACGTCAGATGACGTCAGCGTAAAAGTTTTCTTTTTTAATTTCGGCAACAAAAACAGCAACGGAAGGAAAAAGAAAAAAAAATTCAAACAATCAAACGGCATTCCAATTGCCGAATGCTGACGTCAGATGACGTCAGCAAACGACATTACAATTGACGCCTTCCCCCTAATCCTTTTGACCATTTTTAATCCACTTGTAACCTTTTCTGGGTTATGCTGGGTTAGGGATAATGCCCGTGACGTCGGCAAATGACAATTAAAATGTCGTTTCGATGCTCAAAATGCAATTTTCCGAAACTTGATGCCTTTTGTACAATTCTATTAAACTTTGATGCTTTTCTTGCAATTTTCTGTAATATAAATTGCTGTCAACATTTGCTGATTATTAATAAACAAACCAAACATCCCCTTTGAATGACATTTGGGCAAACATCACATAAAATGTAATTGCAATCCTTGCCCTAATTTATTGGAAGAGATAGTTTAGCAAATGTCCCTATTCAAAAGATGGAAACTAGTATATACTCCAAATATTTTAAAAAACTAAAAAATACCCTATTTTTGAATGTAATATTAATAAAAAACTAAGATATAATCCCACTATTTTAACCAAAACTTTGACAGTTTCATACAATATATGAGAGTGTATTTTTAAAAAATTTAAAATATGGGGGGTATTTGCTAGTTTTCATATTTTGAATGAGATCATTTAGAGCGGACATCTGGAGGGGCCGACAAGATTCGAGCCTCCCAATTGTGTGTATGCGTGGGATTTCAATTCTTTGTTTTTGTTTTGAATGGGGTCATTTACCAGCAAGATGGGCCAAGGCCTTTGAAGATGTTAGCTACAGCTCAAGCCCATCTTGCGGCCTATGAAAATGAAAGAAGGAATGCAACTCTGATCCGGGTCCAAAGTCCTACCAGAATCCGGATGCGAGCAGGTTCTACGGGACACGTGTTCTCCATCCAATGGTTCGCGTCCTAATCTACGCCAGAGAAACAAAGCAGTGGCGGCTGCTGAGGAGAGAGAAAAAGAAAAGAATTTTTTTTTTCCCGATCGATCGGAGAAGAAGAAGAAGATTCCGGTGAGGATGGGGAAGATCCCGGTGAAGATGAGGGCTGTTGTGTACGGTCTTTCTCCTTTCCAGCAGAAGGTGATGCCCGGGCTGTGGAAGGACCTCCCGGGGAAGATCCAGCACAAGGTCTCCGACAACTGGACGTCCACCATCCTCCTCCTCGGCCCCCTCGTCGGAACCTACTCGTAAGCACAAAACCCCCACCACAACTGTAACCCTTCTTCATCAAATTAGGGTTTCACTATTGTTCATTCGGGGGGAACGTGTAATCTATTGCTGTTTGCAGTGGTTGTAGAATTAGGGTTTCCATTTCTAGGTTCGGTTAGGGTTTCATTTGATTCATGGGGGAAATCGTGCCGATGAAAAACAAATGCTATTTTGGAGCGATCGTAACAAATTAGGGATTGCCTTGCTCGATCTGTTATATGTGTAATCATTTAGAGGTTTTCGGTTTTTTTTAAATTATTATTGTGCAGAAATATCTGTTCTATTTGTCAAGTTGATTAGGGTTTCGATTGATAGCTTCGGGGAAATGTGGAAATGATCAAGATTTGTGGTAGCTGTTTTAGGAGAAAAGATCAAAGATGTTATATAGCTTGAGATTATGATGTTTTTTAGATTACGAGTGTGGGTGGGTGGTGACGAGGTTGAGAATTGAAATGATTACATCTTAGCCATGTTGCACACATGGTGACTATTTTTGGCATGCCCTAGTTGATTTTGGAGGCCGTGGTGTGTCTTATACATGTCCCATGCGATGCGACTTGGAAATATCACCGGTTTTTTGGAGTGTCCGTGGTTCCTAGATTTTGTTTGCAGTGTTTAGTAAGCCTTGGAGTTGGAAATATCACTCGTGAGGTGCGCACTGGAGGCATGAGGGTCATCTTTTTTTTTTCCTTTTTTCTATTAGTCAACTCTTATTCATCTTGACAAATTCCTATCATTATGATCTAATGATAGTTTCTTTGGAATTTTGACAATGTTTTAATGTTAGTTGTTATCTTTATGTTATACTCCCATCTTTTACTATTTTAACGGTGTTATGAATGGATAGATATCATATGAGTTTGATTGTTTGAAACTATATTATTTAAAAATGCTTAAATTGTGCACCTCGCTTCGTTTTTGCTCACACCTTGCCATGCACCTCACACCCAGGCAGGCTCCGGAGGATCCTTGCGTAGAGTGTGCCTCGATCCTTTTAGAACACTGATTGGTGGATAAGGATCAGTTTGGTTCAGTATGCAATGCTTAATGTTAGTATGGAACTGATTGGAAATGATCTGTTGGAGTTTTTGTCTGATTTCTTCGGGTTTAATTCAATTAGGGTTTATGATCAGTTGTTTGAGGAAAACGTGGAAAATTATTAGGACTTTTGTGATCACATCTTTCTGTTGTGTAATTTGTGAGTATATTGAAGATGTCCGTTGATCTGTTCACATATGAGTTCCTTTGGATTTTTGGAGTAAAAGGATTATGACTTGGTTGATGAGGATATGCTTGGTTCAATTTGTTTTTTTTTATTGTTGGTAGGGAGCAACTTGAGAGCTCATTTTCTCAACGACGGGAGCACATTCTCCGACGACAGAAGCGCTTCCCATAACATGACCATAATTTTAAAAGAGGACAATTTTTGGGAAAAAAAAGTTGGAGAATTTTTAATACTCATTAAAGTAACAACAAACTAAGGATTACTTACCTTGACATCATAATTATGAAAGAAAAACTACTACTAATTTGGTAGGTTTTGGATTTTTGGGAAGAGGTAAACGTTTGCAACTGAAGGTTTTGCAGGGAGAACCTTGGTAATGTTGTTGATTGTAGTCCCAGTATTATTGATGTTGTATTAATGAAATTTAGGTGTTAGGTGAAGTGTACTGATGTTTACAACTGAAGGTTTTCCTCTTTTCTTTTGAGCTGTCACAGCTGATGTGACAATATTGGAGAAGTTGTTCATCTCTCTTTTCTAAATTGCTTTTACTTGTGTTTTCTCTTTTGAGCTGTTGAACAATCAACCTGTGGAATCTACACCCGATACCATACCGGCATACCCACATCACTAGAAGATCTACAATTTTTGGAACAAAGGTAAAGTACATAAAATGTATCTTTAGTGAAAGCTCAAGAAGAAATGAGCGACTAGTCCTTGTTTGATACAAACAGATACCTGAGATTGAAAGCTTTTGTTATTTTCGATTGAGAAGGATGTGTGCATAGAATTGAGGTTACTTGTAGTGGAGTGCTTATGAAATGTTGTGTAGTTGAATGATACCTTTGAAGATGCAACTAAGTCAGCTATGCGCAAAGAGAAGCAACCAAGGAATGAGTCCTTCGTCCGAGACTTCCCAAGTGGGCAAGTAAAGTAATCGATTCTATGACTACTACTTGTAATGCCTTTTCTCTGGCAGCATCCAATTCCTCTTTTTGTGATACTTCTATAGGAAGAGCATAAGAAATGCATAATTTTCTACAAGAATGTTAACAATTAAAATAATAAACTATGCTTTATGTATAACAATCTTAAGAAACCAAGGTAGTCAAAGGCGCAAGGGGGCACTTGAGACGCAAATGGTCCATATCGTCCGAGGCGCAAGGTACACTTTAGACGCGCATCCAAGCGAAGCGAGACACAAAAGTAATAAACAATAAAGATATACATACATAAATAAATATATAAATTAGTAATATAAGAAATAGAACCAGATAACATATTAAAATCAACAAAAATATGCTAAAATATAACCAAGTAAACTAGCAGAGTAGTAATAGCAGTAGTAATCAACTGAATTAACAAGAGTTTGTATTCTTCATACATGTTTTTAGTACATTTTAGTTTTTCTAGTTTAACTGTAACTAACTTTGACAACCGTAAAGGGTTATCTCCCTTACACTTGTATGAGGTAAGGGTTATTTCTATGCCTCAATTTTTTTTTATATATAAAAAATTATAAGGCCCGTCTAGGTCCGTCCAAGGTTGTAAAAGGCGCTAGACGCTGGTCGGACGGGCACCCGACGTCTAGCCTGCCTAGGCGGCCGCCTAGATCTAGGCGGTCCAAAAATAAATAATAAAACCCAAAAAACCTACAGAAAAGTCCATAAAATCCCAAAACATAAATAGTCGGGCGTGGTGGGGGGGGGAAGTCTAGGTAGGCATCGGGAAGACACTAGGCGCTGCCTAGGCGGCCGCCTTTTAGAATAGTGGGTGCGCCTTTTTTTGGTTGCGCCTTGCTAAAAGGCACGTCCTGGGTGTGCCCGGAGAAAGGAGCATCACCTAGTGAGGGACGAGACGCAACTGTTGTGCCTTTCTGCGAGGTGCGCCATTGACACCATGTAAGAAACTTGTCTAGAAAATGCTTACAAGCTGAAAATAGAATTTTAAGATGGATGAGAAGCAACGAAATCAATGCCTTTATTCCAAATTTTTGTGGCCAACTTGGATGAGAGGCAATGCATTATTGAGGGGTGGGGGTGGTAGTCAATCTAGATTTAAGGAACATATTTTAGTTGTGATTTCAAAATCACAATGACAGTGATTTTAGACAAAACATATTGGTTTCGAAGTGTGTAATTTTGTATGTGATTATGAAGCTATACTTGCACTATGTTTCTATAATAAACATTTATTGATGTCATCGAATTTTGCGTTATATACACGAAAATTTTAAAGATAATTTGTTAATGTTTAAAATATTAGTTGTGATTAAAATTATTGACCATGTTATCATGAAAATGGCTACAAAGTGTTGAAATATATAGTTAGCTTGATATCCTAATTCATGATTAGTCACAGTGTTCTAAACTTCGTTATGCGGAGTTGGTGCGGCGGAGGGCTGCCTAGATGTCGAAAAGTTTTATTATTTATTTATCTTTGAAATTTGAAATCTATAATACAAATTTTAAGTTTGATATTCAAGAGTTGCCAAACATGATCTAAATCCATACTATACTTCATTTTTTTTTGAAATTTGAAATCCATATTACAAATTTGAAATTTCAATGTTCTAAATCTAAATCTAATCTTAAAATCCAAACAACATATCCATAATACAACTAAGCATAAAAAAAACATAAAATTCGCACAACCGAATGTTGGAACTCTTGTTCCACTTTGTGAGTATTTCAAATACACCATAGACAAAAGGAAAGAGACTTTTGTTTAGTCCCACATCGCTTAAAACCTACACTTGGGAATGGGTATATATATGTTTACACCTTCTACATGGTTGTGATGAGTGGGAAGTAAGAGGGGTGCTCGCGCGCCCGGGGGCATTGGGCTAGAATGCACCCGGTTTGGAGGGAAGCTCCAGAAAACCTTAATGCGCATGTGCGGGCACGTCGCATGCGCAGGGGGGGTGCAAATCCGGACCGTTTAGCCTCGCGCGTAGGCGGGACACGACCCTACTTTTTGCACTTACTCTTGGTAGTGAGCCCGCGATTTATGCGGCCCATTATTTAACCTCTACTACCCATTCAACACGTCTCATACACGTTCCTGATTCTACTCCTGATATTTGGTTCACGATCTAACAAAATTAGAGTTTTGCAACTCTATTTAATCATTCGTTCTTCACAGAAAGAACACACCGCTGAGATCCAAAACCACCAAATAGAGAGATCAGAAACACTGCCGTTCATCTTCTTCTCTGTTCGATTGCAGGTTGCCGATAGGTACTACTATTTGTAACTCGTTGTTGTATCCTGGAGGAAAGTCGCCGTTCGAGCCTTACAGTTACGTTAAGGGGCGAATCTTTTCTTGAGGACAGTGATTCACACGCCTCAACGATTCTGAGTTCTGTTCCAAAAAGCTATTATTCCAACAATCTTCAAGAAAAGATGACTTCTCAGAACAATGATCTCGCTGCTGCTGCTAGATCCGTTCAATCTCGTTCAAGGCTTCCTGACGTATCGAAGATTGAAGTTTTCAACGGTACCCACTTCAAACGCTGGAGGGAGAGGATCTACGTCAGCCTAGACGTGCTGAACTATACGAAGTACCTGACTGAACCTGAACCAGAAAAGCCGGCAGCTATGGAGTTCGATTCAACTAACATAGAAGATGCTGCCAACGCTTACGATGATTTCCAAAAGCTGCACGATGAGTGGCAGCAAGGAAACAAGGTATGCCGATACACTATTCTAAACACCCTGTCGAATGAGATCTTCGATATATACTATTCATATAAATCAGCTTACGAAATCTAGAAAAATATGAATAAGAAGTATATAATCGAAGATGCTGGTACTCAAAAGTATGCTATTGGAAATTATCTTAAATTCCAGTTTGTTGACTCTAGATATCTCTCTTTTCAAATCATTGAATTTCAAGTTCTTTTAAATGATTTGAAAACTGAGGATATTGAATTCCCTGATGCTTTCGTCTCTGGTTGTTTGGTTGAGAAACTACCTGAATCATGGAAAGACTACAAGGACAAAGTGAACCACAAAAGGAAGCAGATGACTCTGGAAGACGTGATTATTTATGTCCGGATTGAAGAGAAAAACAGGAAACTTGACGCAAGATTAGCTACGGAGTTTGACTCTAAGGCTAATGTTGTGGAAGGTAATCCCAGTTCTAGTTCTAACCGGTTTAGGAAAAATCCTAAGAAAACTGATAAGAAATCGTCTATTCCGAAGACTAACAATTCTCGGCCTTTTAAGAAGAATAAAGGAAATTGTTATGTTTGTGGAAAATCCGGACATCATGCTTTTCAGTGCAGACACAAGAAGGATGGAGACAACAAAGATGTCACTCCGAAAGCTAATATAGTGAAGGATGATGTCTTTGCTGTTGTTGTCTCTGTTGTGAACATGGTGGCTGAGAAAAAAGACCGGGTTATTGATTCTGGAGCAACCAGTCACATCTGTGGTGACTTAAAGTCTTTCTCAGAGTACACCCAAGTGAAAGATGGAGAAGAACGAATCTATATGGGTGACTCTAGGCCTGTACCTGTCCTGGGAAAAGGCACAGTTCTTCTCAACTTGACTTCTGGGAAAACCCTTTCACTGGGTAATGTACTGCATGTTCCTGACATTCACTGCAATCTGATCTCTGTGTTACTTTTGGTTCAAGCTGGAATCAAAGTGAACATGGAATACAATAAGGTAGTGCTTTCTAAGAATGAGACATTCATAGGGAAATGGTATTGTAACCAGGGTTTATTTCTTTTGAATGTACTCAAAACTGTTATTAATGAAAATTCTGCTTCTTCTGTTTATATGGTTGACTCTTTTGATTTGTGGCATGGTAGACTAGGACATGTTTCTGCACCTTATATTGAGGAAAAGAGAAAACCTGGTTTATTGCCTAACATTACTAAACCAACGAATGATAAGTGCGAAGTATGTGCTGAAGTTAAAGCCATCAAAAATGGTTGTTTACCTGTTGTTTCTAGAAATAATACTGATTTGGTTTCCTTAGTTCACACCGATCTTGCTGAATTTAGAAGTTTAATGTCTAGAGGAGGAAAATATTATTATATTACCTTTACATATGATTACTCTAGATACACGAAGGTATATCTCCCTTAGAAACAAGCATGAAGCAGGTGAGATGTTTCTGAAATATAAAGCTGAAGTTGAAAATCAACTCGATAGGAAAATTAAAAGGCTTAGGTCGGATAGGGGAGGTCAATATGAGTCTAATCCCTTTGCTGACTATTGTGAACAACTTGGCATAATTCATGAGACTACCCCTCCATATTCACCTGAATCGAATGGGGTAGCTGAAAGAAAGAATAGAACCTTGAAAGAGATGATGAATGCTATGCTGGTTAATTCAGGAGCGTCCCTAAATTTGTGGGGAGAAGCCGTCCTATCTGCTTGTTTTATTCAGAACAGGATACCTTATAAGGCAACTGACAAGACACCCTATGAGCTATGGAAATGCTATACGCCTAACCTAAAATATTTCAGAATGTGGGGGTGCCTCGCCAAAGTTCTGTTAGTAGGACCTAAAAAGACTAAATTAGGTTCTAGAACTGTTGATTGTGCGTTCATTGGTTATGCTAATAATAGTGCTGCTTATAGATTTTTGGTTGTTAAAAGTGACTCTGACCAGGTTGCTGTAAATACTACTCTGGAAACCAAAAATGCTGATTTCTTCGAAACAATTTTTCCTTGGAAGACTAGTCTCGAAAGAATTGTTAACCATACTGAACGTATCTCTGAGACTCCTGAAAATTCAGAATTTGAATTGAGAAGGAGTAATAGTGTGAAGATATCCACCAATTTTGGTGATGATTTTCACATGTTTCTTGTGGATGATGATCCGATAACCCATGATAATGCTTTGCATTTTAGAGATGCACCTTTCTGGATAGAAGCAATCAATAGTGAGTTAACCTCAATTATGTCTAATCATACTTGGGAAGTTGTTGATTTACCTCCTGGTGCTAGAGCTATAGGTTGCAAATGGATCTTCAAGAAGAAACTAAGAGCAGATGGCTCTATCGAGAAATACAAGGCTAGGTTGGTTGCGAAGGGATTCTCCCAGAAGAAAGACTATTTTGACACTTTTGCCCCTGTGACACGAATCTCTTCTATCAGGATCTTAATTGCATTGGCAGCAGTTCACAAGTTAATTATCCATCAAATGGATGTGAAAACTGCTTTCTTAAATGGTGATTTAGAGGAGGAGATTTATATGTCCCAGCCAGAAGGTACTATTGTACCGGGTAGTGAGAAGAAAGTATGCAAACTAGTTAAGTCTTTATATGTGTTGAAACAGGCACCTAAACAATGGCATGAGAAATTTGATTCTGTGATGGTGTCTAATGGATACCTGATCAATGATGCAGACAAATGCGTATACTATAAGTCTTTTAATAATTTTTATATTATGCTTTGTCTCTATGTGGATCACATGCTTATTTTGGGACCTAACCTTGTTATTATAAATGAGACCAAAAGATTTTTAGCTTTAAATTTTGATATGAAATATCTTGGTGAAGCTGATGTAATCTTAGGTATTAAAGTTGTGAAGACAAAAGATAGTCTTACATTGTGTCAAGAACACTATGTCGAGAAGTTTTTGAAAAGATTTGGATATTATGACTGTAAGAGGGTGTCAACGCCATATGATGCTAATATCCATCTTAAGAAAAACAAAGGACATAGTGTCTCTCAGAAAGAATATGTCCAAATTATTGGTAGCTTAATGTACTTGATGAACTGCACGAGGCCTGACATAGCTTATGCTGTTGGCAGACTGAGCAGATACACTCAGAGTCCTAGTAAGGAACACTGGGTTGCCATTGAGAGATTAGCCAAGTACTTAAAAGGTACCATTAATCATGGGATATCTTTCAAAGGGTCCCCACCTGTGCTAGAGGGTTATTGTGATGCTAAATGGATCTCAGATTCAGATGAGATCAAATCCACTAGTGGTTATGTGTTTACCCTCGGTGGAGGTACAGTGTCTTGGAAATCTACCAAGCAAACATGTATAGCTCGTTCAACCATGGAGTCTGAGCTAATCGCCTTAGAGAAGGCATGTTATGAGGCTGAGTAGCTTAGAAACCTCTTAGCGGATCTTCCCATTAGTGTAAATGCTCCTCCTCCTGTGCCTATGCATTGTGATTGTCAGGCTGCTATCGCAAAGGCAAAGAGCAAGATTTACAATGGAAAAAGTAGACATATACGTCTAAGACATACAATGGTAAAACATCTGTTAAAATTCGGAGTTATATCCTTGGATTATGTGAGGTCAGAGATGAATTTGGCCGATCCTCTGACCAAACCACTTAATAGGAGGCAAGTGGAAGATACGTCGAGGGGAATGTGACTTATGCCTAAAACAGAAGACAAGAGTGATGGTAACGCCACCTATTTGATTGGTGATCCCATGACTTAGGTTCATAGGGGTAAGAACAAGTCACTGGTTGTTTTTGTATACTATCGACTATTGTATTTGAGATGTTTCATTCGTATGACGAGATAGTAGTGTATTTATGAATACAACTACTGCAGTGAGAAGGTTGAGCTTTGCTCTTAATAGAATCCATATCCCAAATCTTGAGGTGGTGTGTCTAAACTGTAGTACACACTTGATGGAAATCTACCTATACGAGTGAGGAACTGGGTCGGTTCCTATGAGAGCTTTTGGCAGGCTTTCTAGAGCACTCATGAAAAATCAGGAATCAGCGCAGGGCCAAAAAGCGCAAAACCGCAGAACAGTGAAGTACTAAGAATTACAATGTGGATGCAAGTCCTCTGTTCACATTTAAGGTTGTTGGTTCATAGAAACTTGTTTCACCAACCTCCTGTGAACAAGTTTTGCTATCCTAATAGCTGGTTCATAGGCACCAGTACTTAGGCATTGTGTTCGTGCTACGGCTAGCAGATGAGTCAACCACATATTTCAAAATATGTGGGGGAGGTGTAGTCGGTATAGGCATAGCATGTGTGGTGTATTTTGAAATAGTGGAGGATTGTTGGAACTCTTGTTCCACTTTGTGAGTATTTCAAATACACCATAGACAAAAGAAAATAGACTTTTATTTAGTCCCACATCGCTTAAAACCCACACTTGTGAATGGGTATATATATGTTTACACCTTCTACATGGTTGTGATGAGTGGGAAGTAAGAGGGGTGCTCGCGCGCCCGGAGGGCATTGGGCTAGAATGCACCCGGTTTGGAGGGAAGCTCCAGAAAACCTTAATGCGCATGTGCGGGCGCGTCGCAAGCGCAGGGGGGTGCAAATCCGGGCCGTTTAGCCTCGCGCGTAGGCGGGACACGACCCTACTTTTTGCACTTTCTCTTGGTAGTGAGTTCGCGATTTATGCGGCCCATTATTTAACCTCTACTTCTCATTCAACACGTCTCATACACGTTCCTGATTCTACTCCTGATATTTGGTTGACGATCTAACAGAATTAGAGTTTTGCAACTCTATTTATTCATTCGTTATTCACAGAAAGAACACACCGTTGAGATCCAAAACCACCAAATAGAGAGATCAGAAACGCTGTCGTTCGTCTTCTTCTCTGTTCGATTGCAGGTTGCCGATAGGTACTACTATCTGTAACTCGTTGTTGTATCCTGGAGGAAAGTCGCCGTTCGAGCTTTACAGTTACGTTAAGGGGCGAATCTTTTCTTGAGGACAGTGATTCACACGCCTCAACGATTCTGAGTTCTGTTCCAAAAAGCTATTATTCCAACACCGAATAGGTTCATACATGGACTAACAGGACCGCGCAACCGCACAAACCCGCATAACAGGGGATTTTTGGTCCGGCCTAGGGCTGCCTAGCTCGATTTGTAGAACAATGATTAGTCATATTTATTAAAAACGTCTAATCCGAACAAATTCTTTCTAATTCAATTAAATTGTAAAAAAATCAACTAATTAACAATATTTAGCTATGTAACATAAAATAAATACAATAAATATAACTATAAGTATAGTGAAACCATTGGGGACAATTAGCAAATACCTTGATGATGCAATTTTGCATCTTTTTGTTTTCAAATTTCCATTGCTTCTTATTTGACAAAAATCAGCCCATAAATTCTTTTTATTGTTTCTTAATTAACACCTTTGTCTAGTTCAACAAATGTTGTCATTTTCTTGGAAAAAAAAATCATAAAATAGTACAATAAAGATCATATCAAAGTTCAAGAAAATGAGAAAAAGATCTCATGTTCCTTTTGTCATTCCTAGTCGTCGACATATTCCTTACTGACAATGGCAAATTATCAATGGTATTGCCGCTTGTAGGCTATGGATGATTGGATGTGGAGGAGCATGTCGTGTATTGCAGGATAGCAGTTGTGTACAAGGAGGACAAATGCGGTCGACAAGGACGTTAAAGCGGTCAGAGAGGGACTTCGGATACCTTAGATAAGGTCCTTGACCGAAGAGGCCATACTCTGACTTCCACCTTGGACAAAGAAGAGAGATTGAAAAAGTCGAGGATTGGAGTTAATGGGATAAGAGTTTGGTATTCAAAATCACACCTTTTCAAAGTGTGGTTGTAATGTGAAAAAATGAATAGGAAACAACCCTATGTGATTTAAAGTCTCAATCTACAATGATTATTGAATCAGAATGGATTATCTGGTGGTCGTGAAATCTCATTCTGAAAAAATGAATAGGAAACAACCCTATGTGATTAAAGTCTCATTCTACAATGATTATTGAATCAAAATGGATTAACTGGTGGTCCTGAAATCTCATTCTGAAATCCTATTTGACTATCATTGGGTTTCAGAATCACTACATGTGATTCTGAAATACTGATTGACTAACCCCTTATAAGATGAGTGAATGTTTTTGTGGGAGGTTGGTGTTTGTGCCAATTAAGGATTTTGCACACGTGCATTGAAGACCAATTAGAAGTGAGATATATTTAATGGAGTTTCTATAACTGGGGATAAGCCTAAAAAACTTGGATTAGCTGAAAAAGGATATGGTATTTGCTAAACTTTAAATGAAAATGGTGATGCAAAAGAACCAGGTTAAATGCTTTATTGGTGTTGTTGTTGTATTATTGTGTTAGCATGCCACAAGGACTTGTCCAGCTGATACCAAAAAGATTCAGATGCTTTGTTACGGTTGTTGAATTGAGTTTACGATCAAGGACTTACACAATATCATTTGGTACTTTGTAGTTAACTGTGGCTTTCCTTTAGTTTAAGTGATGTAGGCTTGCTTGAGTGCATTGAAATGTAGATTGAGCTTCTGTGTTGTGATTTTTTGATTTATGGAAACTGAAGGTTTCATATGAGAAAAGGCACTATCTGGAATCCAAGCCAATTTTTGTTTCAAAGTTGTACTAAGGTGACTATGGGGTTTAGAGTGATATGAATTGGCATGATATATATGGTTTATAGAGTCTAAGAAGAGAACCAATAAGTTTTAAGTTTGAACCGAATTAACACCTGCGTGGCTGTTATTAAAAATTGTAATTGATAATGATATATGCGGGAATAAGAATAAACTAGATATATGCAAATATCTAAAAGGATCCGTGTCTAAGAATGAAATACCTGTCAGAAGGGAAGAGATCATTTTGCTAATGTAGTGCTAAGAAAAATGCATTAACAATTAGAAAGTAAGGGGAATGAGTATGGGAATACTTAAGCCTATTGGTGACAATGTCCTCGATACATGTTAGGTTGAAGGGTTATTTCTTAAACATGAATGCATGTCAATTAACTTGTATGATGGAGACTGTAGCATAACACACCCAAATTTTTTCCACTTGTCCAATTTAACTTTAGACGACATAGTGGTAAAAATTGGAAAGGATTAGGTATTTAGATCAAGTGAGAAAGTCGTCTCTGAGACTACAGAACTCTCAAATTTTCACTTCACCATCCTCAAATTCTACGGGTCGTGTTGGTTGGAAGAGTTCAAATTTAGAAAGGTATTGGATAGAAAAGGTGGGGACTAGGAATTTGAGCATCTCCTACTAAAATGAAATGTGTTTTCAGAGTTTTATGGGAATGGTGGTATGGTACCATCAAGAATGTAAAAGCGATCTTGGAAGGCGCTTCTACCCCATATTCTTGTGGTCAAATGTGAAATTTTGGAATATGATCTAGTCTTACTTTTTTCGTCTCAACCATCAGGCATATTCTTGACATCGTTCTTTTCTTCCCTTTCCTGATCGATGGAGTATCAATATCATTTTCTGCCATAGGAAAACCTGAAATCCACCCATCGTCTTTGATGCAAGTTTAGACAGGTTTTTGGCCTTTTTGCAGACCTTTCCATGAGAAACAATTCCATATATTTCCAGAACCTTATACATGAGAATAGTTGTACTGATATAATATAATGCCAAGTACCATGCATTATATTGTTGAGATGAATGATGACTACTACCATTTAGATTTCTCCTTATAAAAGATGGTCTATAAGGTAATGCAGCTGGGAAGTTGGCTTACTTTTTCTTCTTTTCTTTTACCAAATTGAACAATATGTTTACATGAACAATAAAAGAAATTGTTGCCTTGTTTTTGCTTCAGCTATGTTCAACATTACCAGGAGAAGGAGAAGCTGGCTCATAGGTATTGAAGTTGTCATAATGTGATCATTTTGCCAGATTGGGCATCAAGATAGCAATTCCTCCTGTTAAATAATTTTTGAGTCGATACTCTCATTTCTTTCTGGACGAGTTTTGATATATATATATGTCACATTTCTTTCAGACAGTTGAGTGAAGGTTACATGATTTCATAATTTTGTTTACTTGGATGTTTTCTAAATAATTTGGGAGTGGATACCTCTTCGTACGTCTTTCATGGCGTATTTTATTGTCGTTTGTAGTGCTTTTGTTCCTGGCTAATCTGGTTGCTTGGGGGACACTAGCGTTGCTTTAGCTTTTCAGCGATGTGCATTAGAAGCAAACATAATGTTCCTCAGGTTGAAGTTGTGCACATGTTCATGCTTGATAAATAGTGTATCGGCTTGAGACAAGTGAATAAAAGTGTAGTTTACCGGACTTGAGACACAAGTGAATAAAATAGTGTGCTGTTTATGTAAAGTCGAAGTGGGTATATATTATTTGTTCTCTCTTGCATTAATAGGTGGATTGCAAAATTTTGGAACGGGATGCTGCTATGAATATATGTGATCTTTTTATTTTTGGATGTAAATGGTGATGTTAATTTGAAGTTGGATGTTAGTGCATAAAAAATGATCATTGTTGATTTGAGTTTTTCTTCTGGCAAATGGGAAACAGTACCATACTTTCTGTGTTTGATCAAGAAGGATAACATCGTACCTTGTGGTACCTGAATGCTGGATGATTTACAATATGATCTATCCTGTAGAAATTTTCATATAGGGGAAGATTTCTTTTTGGCAAGTCTTAAGAACTTGCTGGGTTGAAGAGAAGGAAACTATGAAATAACCTTCATTATTGTTAATCTTCGTATGCATATTCTCTTCCACATATTTGCATTTACAGTCTGCTGGTTGTCGAAAGAACTGTGACTATTGCATTCATAGAAGAATCAGTGTTGAACATATTGAGAGATTATTCTAACAATTGAGAATGACAACTTGAACATACGAAAGATCATTCCAACATTGAGAATGACGAGCACAAAGTATTCATACAATTCTTGAGCAGTTGGAGAAGAATAAGGGAAAAGTACCTGCATAGTTTTAAATAAGATTTTCCAAAATACTTATTTAAAAATATTGCATAGTTTTAAATAAGATTTTTCAAAATACTTAAATAGTATATAGGTCCCCTCAAATTATGGATAAACAGAACTTCTGACGCATACTCTATCTCTCTCTCTCTCTCTCTCTTTATTTTTTATTCCAAAAAATAATGTTCTGAAGTAAAACCCTAAAAATTCTCTCTAAAGATCTGCCTGTCCTCTGATCCTCCAAGTAGCTAGGAATCTACTTGTTGGGGGCACAATAGGTGGAGACGGTGGTGGACGATGCCGGTAGTACTACGTAGTTAAGTTAAACACAGTTATATACAACAATTTTTTAACTTTGACTTGTTCAATCTTTGGTCAACAATCTCCATACAGTAAAAAAGAAAGATGTCCTTTAGTAATTTTTTTTTACTTTTAATTCCAAAGCCAATGGAATAATGATCCTTTACATTTTAGTTCTGGAGTCGGCTGATTGCAAGAAAGGAATAATGAAAAGAATAATTAATATTAAATTGAAACCCCTCCCATATATTAATAAAAAATTATCTTTTTCACTTTTTTCCAATTAATTATCAAGAAAACGCTAGTGTGTATATATATATATATATATAAACAAAGTTCATGGTTGACAAGTTGGTTAGCATGTTGTGCTTAAGTGTGTGGGTTTGGGGGTGGGTCATGGTGTAGGGTGGGACGGTTAGCCCGGTGCCCGGCCCAGGCCCGGACCGGCCCGCGGTCAAATCGGCCCGGCCCGGCCCGTCCGAGGCCCGAACCGGCCCAGCCCCCGGCCCGTAAAGAATTTTTTTTTTTTTTTGAGAAATTTTTTTTGTATGTTGGCAGGATTCGAACCCAAGACCTGACGAACTAGAGCTTTAAACCCACCTTCTATAACCAATTTCTCTTATTAGTTGGGTGTTCAAAATCTACATTAGCTTATATAATAGGTTAAGAAGATAAAAATGGAAAAAAAAAAAAACAGCCAAAATTCGGCCCGCTCAGGCCCGACCCGTCCAGCGCCCGGGCCACTGGGCCGGGCTGGGTTTGGAAAATTCCAACCGGGCCGGGCCAGGCCCGGCCCGCGCGCCTTCACGCCCGGTCCGGGCTGGGCCCGGCCCAAGCCCGACGAGCCCGAATTTTCTGGGCCGCGGGCCGGCCCGGCCCGGACCGAATAACACCCTGAGGGGTGGGACGAGTGGACTAATTGGTTTATCAAATTTTCTTTTCTTTTCGCTCCCCTTTCCTTTTTCTTTCCCTCCTTTCATTTTCATTTTCATTTTCCTTTTCCTTTCCCTCTCCTTTTCCTTTCCCTTTCCCTCCTTTCATTTTCATTTTTATTTTTATTTTCATTTTTATTTTCATTTTCATTTTCATTTTCCTTTCCCTCTCCCTTTCCCTCCAGTCCCTCTCTCCTCTTCCGGCTTCACCACCACCGTCTCCACATCACCACCGCCTCCACCACCACGACCACCACCGCCGTCAGCATCACCACCAGAGCCACCACCACAACCATTGGTCCACCACCACCGGTAAGTTTTTTTTTTGAAATATTAAAGTAGGCAGCCGCCTAGGGGTGCCTAGCGCCTAGGCCGACCGACTAGAGCCTTTTCGGTGCGGCCGGCGGTCGCTTAGGCCGATTTTTAGAACACTGACAATGGATAATTGTGGCGAACTCGCCTCCACTGGGGCTCGAACTCCGACCACTTGGGCCGCATGCATCTCTCTTGACCACTAGACTAGAGGTCATTTGCAATATATATATATATATATATATATATATATATATATATATATATATATATATACTAGTCATAACCCGTGCCCATAGGGCATGGTTCATTTAAGGTATTTTCCCTCAAAATCTTGGACCCCCAATTTTAAACGAACAATAATAATTATGAGGCCCCCACTCTCAATAATGATCATCCACAACCATTATGAGTGCAAACCCCACTCTTTGGATTCTCCATAAAACCCCACTCTCAATAATGCTCATTCCCCATAAAATTCCACTCTCAATAATGCTCATCCACAACCATTATGAGTGCAAACCCCACTATTTGGATTCCCCATAAAACCCCACAACCGTTGATTCACCAAAATTAAATCCCAACCACTTTATCTTGGCACAGTCAGCCCTAGGATTCAAAAACCTTTGTGTTTTATATATATATATATATATATATATATATATATATATATATATATATATATATATATATATATATATATATATATATATATATAACGTTAGGTTAGGTTAGGTTTAATAATGTTGCATTGTTTGTTTGTTTCACTTCTTAATAATGTTATTGCTTTACATTGGTTTTTTGTATTGGAAAGATGCGTTTCTCTTTACTGGTTCTAAGGATTGTTTATGTAGGCTTTCGGACTGGAATTGATTGTAAGCTTTCAAATTGAGTTTGTATTCTTTCGATTTAAATAAAATTTACTTTATATATATATATATATATATATATATATATATATATTAGCATATGTACACGTGTTTTGCACGTATTTTAACATTTCTTAATTAGTTTAGAAAGACTTTTTAAGAAGACCAAATGGTAGTCTTCCTAATTACTAAGTTGTCCTTATTAAAATTAATGAACTATTTTTAATTAGTATAAGTATGTAAGGGTATTTTCGGAATTTAAAAGTTTAACCATCTAAGTTTTCCTATTATACAGTAGAATATATATATATATATATATATATATATATATATATATATATATATATATATATATATATATATATATATATATACACTAGGCTTTTATTATGTCCGTCCCTGCAAGCGGGGAAGATGTTGTTTGAGTTTGTTGTAATTATTGAGAGATTAGGTTAGGTTAGGTTTGGTTAGGCTCAATAATGTTGCATTGTTTGTTTCTCTTCTTAATACTGTTTTTGCTTTACATTGGTTTTTCTTATTGGAAAGATGCGTCTCTCTTTAATGGTTGGTACTTGGTATTCATGTTTTAAATTAAATTTGCTCCCAAGAATCATGTGCTAGACTAAAGTCTGGACCCTCTATTTTATTGTGTGTAGTGACTCGGACCTGGATTTAATTTGATTAGCGATGGACTCTATAGATTGTTTTCTCTGACCCTAACTATATTACTCCTAAAGTTTATTTAACCTGGTAACCCAGATCAACAAATTTACTATAATGATCCAAAACTAGCTAGCTCTTTACAATAACCACAACTTCCACCACCCATGCAGTCTCACAAACACATAACAGCAGTTCGGTACTGCTCCAATAAAATTTTGTTTGGTACACTATAAAATAATTGTAATCACAACATAATTAAATGAAAAAAAAAATAAGTCACATTAGTTTGACTCCGTTCCCAAAACAGTAAGTCTTGCTTAGACAAAAAGAAGAGGTCTTCATCGCTCTAGCTACATATATATATATACACACATTAGCCAATACACACTCTCACATGCGTACAATAATATTCTATCCCTTCACACAAATGGCGCCTCCCATTGCTGTGACCTGCAAATCCCCCTCTCTGACCCTCCCCATCGTCTTCCTCTCCCTTTTCGCCACCTCCACTTTCCTCCCCGCCATCGTCGTCACCGCCGAACACGACTTTATCAAGACAACTTTCGCCAAGAAGAGCACACTCGAGCCAAAATTGATCAGCCACCTCCATTTCTACTTCCATGACACCGCAAGTGGCCGCCACCCGTCTGCCGTGCCCATAGTCAAGCCCGCGAGCCCCTCGAAGTCGTTCTTCGGCACGGTCATGATGATCGATGACCCGCTGACAGTAGGCCCCGAGCCGGACTCAAAGTGCATTGGATACGCGCAGGGCATGTACTCGATGTCGTCGCAGACGGAGCTGGCCCTCTTGATGACGATGAACCTGTACTTCACCGAGGGGAAATACAACGGGAGCACGCTGTCGGTCCTCGGACGCAACGCGGTGCTGCAGCCGGTGAGGGAGATGCCCGTGGTGGGGGGCAGCGGGCTGTTCAGGCTCGCTAGGGGGTATGCACTGGCTCATACTCATATGTTTAACTTAACCAGTGGGGATGCTATTATGGAGTACAATGTTACTGTCATGCATTATTAATCGACGAGCTTAATTAATTAAGTTAATCTCTTGATAATGTATGTTGTTGGCATTGTAGTTCTTCATTGTATGTTTTTGTGTGTGTGTGTGTGTTTTATTTTCTTTTCTGAAGACTTTATATTCTATAGTGACTCTCTGTTTTGTTTGAGAATCATTCATGGCGTATATATATAGGTGCCACCTCACGGTGAGGTGGCTATGTGTCACCTCCCATGATGTCAGCATGCACTTGCACACTTTTCGGTGCATGATGATAGCATGGGGGGTGACACATAGCCGCTACCCATAGGGTGGCATCTCACCCCCTTATTCTCTCTCTCTCTCTCTCTCTCTCTCTATATATATATATATATATATATATATATATATATATATATATATATATATATATATATATATATATAGTTTTTTTTACTAATATCTATATATAGTACAATATAGTTTAGCACATAATGTTTAACACCATATTGTTGTGCATTCCAATATGAAGGCTAATACAACGGATCGTCTATCCAAGCTCGCATCACTCCAATTTTTAAACTTCGAACATAGATTTTTTTCTATTCGCATTCGCAACGTTCAGTCCAGGGGATCCGAGTCATTCATCAAAGTCATTCGTAGATTAAATCCATTCATGATCATCCTCGATTACACGCGTTCAATGACACAAAATTTCACAACTCTCAAACTCCCAATTCTCAATTCGTTCAATAGACCTATCAATCCAAATTTGTATACCTTAACTACAAAATCAAAAGTTATAATCCGCCAATCACAAGTCGTAAAATCGATTTTCAATTCTCAAGTCGCATAATATCAATCATAATCATCCATCATAACTTCACTCATATTGTCAAACCTACTAGTCCTCAATCCATACATCTACCTCATCGCAACGTTGCAAGATCGCCTACTATAAATTTTTTGAGTCATAACAATCCTTGATCATCCAATCCATCAATATTATCATTTCGCATAGTCCGCCTAACATTCATTCACGTATACTCCAAGTTCATCTAATCAAGTCATCCAAATTTTGTTATTATCAAAATCCCAAAGTATAGAATCCATTTAAACAACAATATTCGACACGGTCATTATTTCTCGGATCAGAGTGCCCCCGAGTTATCGCACATCGATCTTTGATACGCCTCAATACCATCGATGCTATACATAACCCGACGATATTCCTTTGCAACAAACTCTGAGTGGTGCAACTAATGCTATCATCCGAACTGGATATACGATCCGTCCCTCGACATTCGAGATCAAATTTTATACGTCATCAGTTTGTTCAAATCAAAGTCACATTGGCTATCTATCTATCTTAAGTCATCGAGCAATTTCTTCTTAGATCCTTAGAGCTCATATCTTCCATCAAATTTCTAGGCACGCTAACTTCCAAATCATGCTATCTTTTCTTAGTCGAATTCGAAACACAATTCTGCTCAGTTTTCCACTATCATTTTCATATACGATACATATTGATTCCTCAACTGAGTCATCCATTCTGTTGCATATTAACTTTCCCTCGACCAATCTATCTATTCTATACTTGCATTCCATAATCAGCGCAATTCCAATCCGATGCGCGTCGTTCTTGTTCATGCGTACCGATCTCATCCGAAACATCAAGAACACAACTGACTCAACAACACTTAATATAAGGCTTTGTATAATCGTGTTGCTTGCTTATAGACCTATTGGAACCTCGATCCTCATTCGATCAACATCTCCGAGGCTATCCCATACACCACTCAGGAATTGATCCTCATTCGAATAACATCTCCGAGGCTATCCCATACACTACTCAGAGATTAAGTCACTCGACAAACACTACAACAAAAAACCCTTTTAATGACGACTAAAAAGCGTCATTAATGACAAACCATGATGCTTTTTTTCTTCAAAACAAGCGTTATGAAAACGGGTGTTATAAATATTTTTTAAAAGCGTTATAAAAAAACCGTCATGGATAGTTCCTATAAAAGCGTTATGAATAGTTAATATATAATGCACAATTCAGGACATTTTTAAAACGTTATGAATAGATAATATGTATAGGCTCAATGCAGCACATTTATAACACTTTATACTATTTAAATTAGCATATTTATAATGCTCTATACTGCACATTATATATTACATTCCAAAAACTTAACATTATATATCACCATCTTCATTACATTTCTCAAAATAGAGTACATATCAACATCTTCATTACATTCTCAAAATAGAATATCCAAATACATATATACATTTACAAATACCAAAATTGTCCACATAAAAACTTGGCCACATCAAAACTGTCCACGGAACATGTAGCAAAATCCTGAAAAAGATAAAAACAAGGTTCAATATACTTTGTAATGTAAAAATTGCAAGAAACGAAGGACTTGTACACATTTTTCAAACTTTAAAAGGAGAAGAGGACTAAAATTTGTACAATTTGTATATCAATGCACAATTTGTACAGGAAAGACAAACAAGGCTAGAAGATAAGTACCTTAGTATAACCATTAAGGTTGACTAAAATCTGCCTGTACATTTTCTCTAAGCTGGTAGTCCATGTCCTGTCAAAATAAGCCTAGCCAGCACAGAGCGACCCAATACAACTATCAGCATGTGGGAGGGGTCTAGCCAGCCCAGAGTGACCCAATCCCCATGAAGAATCTCCCAGTGTCAAGCCATAAAGCATCCTACACAGTGCTTGAAGTCATAGACCCATGTTCAAGAATTTAGTCCAAATGGTGAAAATTACTGGTTTGAATAATAAACCTCAGCAAAGTATACTGCCAGCCATCCCAAAATGCAGAAACCAGTAGACGCTCTCATTGCCTGGTTCCATCAAACAAAAGTAAGGTTTGCAAGAATTCATAGTGATGTTATGTATGGAAATTAAATTCCAATGATATGCTTCTTACTCCTTTACGACCGATAACATCAGCAACATTTCCACTTGATATCGCACCAATCATTGCCCCGATGGTCATAATGGAATCAAAATGGTCCTAGTATCACCAGAAGGAAAACCTGAGATTGGAGAAAGACTAGAAATGCGTTACTTTCATGTTTATTTTTTTTGTTAAGAGATGAAGTATTTTTTAACATAGAAAAAAAATGTAATTTACCTGCTGCAACTACTGTTTCTCTTGCATAGAATGAGATCCCATTGTATCCACCAAAATTTTGAAGCACCATGAGACCGACACCGACCTAATGATCACAATCATCTTCATCGAGCACGACAAATAATAAATATCACTCAAATAGTAAAATTCTTCAGATTAGTCTCCATTTTATTTTTTTCGTTCTTGAGGGGGAAAAAGTCAATTTTCAGCAGAAACTACTGCAACCATAACCTCACTGGGGAAATTCAAACTTGTCAACCAACACTGATTTTTATACTTTCATCCAAACCAAACTGGAACTGTAGATAGGCAATACCAGCTATAAATTGATGAGTTAGTTAGTAATCTTGAAGGGTTTTTTGTTGAGAACGACCAGATGATCTTTAACTATAGCCTCTCTTTTTATTCCTCCTCACCATCCAATCCAATCTGGTAGGATTCGAACTCATTTTTTGAATTGTTCCAATATGCAGCTATCCCGAAATGTGATACCAGAAAAGACTGGTTCTCAAAAAACCACTGAGTCAATTAGAATGTCCTTTAAGCTTCTTCCTATCGTAAACCAGTTCCACAGTTATCCTAATTCTTCTGCTCAGACTCAGTACAATATTAACATCATTTTGGAAAAAGAAGCATCAAAACAATAATCACCCAATTCCTTCTGTGACAGTAACAGACATATACTTCCTGGTAAAGGAACCATGTCACCAATCACAAAGCAAATGGCCAAAATGACACAAAGAAATTGAACAAAGTTTGTATGCGGCTGAACATCGGAGATATAGGTACACATTTAACAAAGTAAAAAAAAAAGCCATAAAACTGATGACATCCCAATGAGATGCTTAAATTGGGCCAATTAGTACTTGCTTATACTTTAAGACGGTAGTATATCAATACATAAAAAAAATGCTCCAAGTATATAATCTTTGTCATTAGTAGAGCAGTAAGTAATGCAATCAGTAGTAATTCACTCCACATCTTACCAATCCATACAAGTGTTTAGATAAAACACTGCCCGAGTAAACATAAGACAAGATAACAACAGTATCAAGCCTAGAAAGTTGTTAGTGTGAGATACTCCAATACCAATACATATGGAAAAAGGGTGATAACATTCAAAAATATCTATATTTATTGTAGCGACTGATGGTACAGTTTCACAATACCTTGTTAGAAGAGTCTCTCCTTATGATATTAGGTTTTGAACCAAACTAGCCGCAACTAAAAGAAAAATTCATATGCAAAGTTTTATCAACAACTGAATTGGAGAAGAGGTAAACTAGCAGATCATGTGGCTGAGAACAGAAATCCCTAATGCAGCTGTACAATGTGGTGCACATGCATGTCTTACAATATGAGTAGGCTTAGCTTATGCCATGGGTCTCATTCAATACTATTGGTTTATGAGCGGGAGCAAGAAAAAGCTCAGACAAAAAATGAATTAAATTTGACCAAGAATGAATACATTTAAGATTTTGAGATTTCTCAGAAATGATTTGGTAGCTTACATTACAATTTTGTAAGACTAACTTGAAACCTTTGGCATCAAGCTTTAGCTGTACGAATTTTGAAAACATTTCCTATTAGCTTGTAATGTTTCTAAACTTTTACCTGAGGAGCATCCTTTTCTGTTGAAACATGGCTGAAGACTTCTAGCCACATAAGATTAATTAAAAAAAATCTCTAGTCAACACATAGTTCCTGCAATATATTCGGCTCAAGTTCGATAATGAGTAATTAATTGTCAACAAGTGGAAGAATCACCCCAAAACGGAATACCTTGCTGGTAGCATACCAATATTGCAAAGAGTTTATTATATAAAGCATTGCAAAGAGCTTATTATATAAACATGACACGGTCTTATATCTCACAGCAATTGCTAAACCGAGCTAAACCCAAGAAGAGATACAGGTCAATATGTGATGGATGTTAAATATCAAGCAAACTAGAGAGTTGAACAAGAGATCGAGAAGGAAGGACTGTGCTACACACCTTCGATGTATAAACTGCCTTAGTTGCAATATTTATACGCCCATATGTAAGTGGGGCAAGAAAAGCAGCAAACCTCTGCAACAACAAAAGAAGAAGTGATCTCTTCTGTAAATGCCATTAATTAATTTATTTATTCATATATCACATTCTAGAGAATGAGATAACATTGTTCAAGCATAAGCACCTGATCTCGGTTTTTAATTGCGGTCACATATTGCCCATCAGGCAAAACATCAGCAACTGAGTTCAGCAAGTTCTCTCTAGGAACGCGGAGATTGTCAAACCTAAGAGTACCCACACGATCAGAATCATAGTTTGTATACCAAAGAAACATGACACGGTCTTATGGCCACGATCAACTATACTCGCACAATGTTATAACAACAATTGATCGAAAAGTACGTCGTCGTAATTATTTTCATACCAGATCCGTCCATTGTCAACTCCATTCAACCCAATCTTATGACCACAATCAGCTATTCGGACATTAGGGCATAAATTTCCCTTAGCATCCCTGATTTGGGCAATGAAGGCATGAACCCCTTCATTGGTTCCATTTATATGAAGCTGAGAGAAGATTATTGTGTGTGTAGCATGCTGAAAATATATACCAGAGGTAACAAGATCAATTTATAAACAGAAATATACACGATAACCACCTAAGAAGCATAGAGAATCCTCCACGTACATGGGAATTAATGTTTTGAAACAACTTACATTAGTAGCGCCTCCGATCCAATACTTCTGAGCTGATTCACAAGGAGTGTTGATGACGAACTCCCCAGTGCTCGAGTCGTAAGTGGCCGTCGTCTCAATTCCTCGCACCTTCAGTCCAAATATGTGTGCAGTACATGTAGTTTTAGCATGGGCTATTAGTACATGGAAATCAAAATTGAAGCGAATGGTTAAGGTAGAGTCCACCGACATTGCTTCCTCCAATATATTCAGCACCTTGCATCTATAGCTTCGAGTAATCTAGTTTGGTACAGCTTCGACGCTCTAGCCAAGCACCTCCTCCTCGGCAGCGATTCACCCCCCCTCCAACATCAGCTTCTGGCCCAAATGCCAATCGTCCTTGCAATAGTCCCCGATGTCGTAGCCCATGTACTCCTCGAGCTCCTTCCTCATCAGCACACAAGCGTGCCCGACCGCACCGTAAGTCTTGTTCGTGCCCCCGTCTCCCCGTCAACACCACCACACCAAATCACAGCGCCACCACCGACGACCGCTAGCCACCACCACTACCTCCCATTGACCACCATCACAACCAAACCACACCAGTACAGAGTGAAAGAGGAAGAGAACTTACCTAACCTAAATCCGCAACTCCACCGGCCTTGCCGTCTACCGCCTCTGGCGAGCCTCCCCAAGCTTCTGCGAGCCCCCCTTCCGCAGTAGAGTCGGCGACCCCGCCGTCATGCCGCTGCCAGTGGTGAGGACTCCCCTCTCTTCTCCACGCCGCCATCCAGAGCCCGCGCTCGCCCAGATGCGCCGGCGACGTTGACGAAACCCCCAGCCAGATCCGATCCTGTCAGCCGACGCCGCCCTTTGGCGCGCTCCGCCCGACGCTGCCCTCCGGTATTTCTCCGAGCTCCCGCCGTGCCACCAGCGCCTTCTCCCGCTACGCCGTCTTGGCTCCGCTGTGAGCCGTGGCCAAGCCAGCTGTTACCCAGGTGACCCCCCTTTTCTTCTTTCTCATCTCTCTCTGTGATTTCAATTGGGATAGGGAATAAATGAGAACATCTATGAACGGCCTCCCCATCTCTTCCTCCCTTTCTAACTAGGTTTAGGATTTTGGATCTAGGGTTAGAGTTTTGGAGTTGGGGGAAAGGAAGGAGAAGAAGAGAAGGAGAGGAGAGTGTTATAGAGCGCGGGATATAGCAAGAATTTTGCCGACAATTAAACTTAAAAAAATATTACAAGTTTGCCACCGCTCTAAAATATTAATAACGCTTTGTTTTATAAACGTTATAAAAAGCCCAGAATTAGTCCAAACCGTCATAGAAAAAAGATATTTCGAACTTTGATAACGCTTAGGTATCAGGCGTCATCAATACGTCTTATCGAGCGTTATTAATAGGCCTTTTTGTTGTAGTGAAATCTTCGAAACAAATTTCAAATCACAATCTCAACCAATCACTTATATATCTTATTGATCAATTCCTCAAGATCCAAGCACGCTCTATCTATATCGCATTTGACGATAACATCGTCCGATGGCATCTCTATTGATAGCCATCCTACATTCTATGAATTGAGTCAAACTCATTCTCATTCGAAATAATTCGAATCTCGTGCACAACTTTGCTAACATCGATACATGTCTTAGTTGCGTAATGCTCACCCCAACTTAGTCAACCCAACCTTTCGTGAACTATCCATCGGTCAACACAATACCAACGTCTAATTTTAGAAATTATTTAAACTTATTAATTGTATAGAACATCCTGCAGAACATTATGAGCGTTGTCAACATCGACTTCGAAACAATATTAGATTTCAAAAGAACTCAATAGAAAGTCTAAGAACGTAAAGCCATGCTCTGATACCATTATGTCACGTCCCGATTCCGTAGAACATATCGTCCTTGCTTGGGCGTAATGCCTCGCGAGCCTAAGTTGTGCTTGCGCAAGGAGAATATCATAACAATCGATTACGCAGCTTAGCGACGAGATCGTCGTACAGAAGTCCCAAACAAAAAAATTGAATAACACAAGATATATAGAAAATAAGTTATCTTTATTGATATTGAAAATATAAGGTTACAACGGCTCGAGGCAAATATTATAAATCACTCAGGCTCACACTCTCTCCAATTACAATCACTCAGATCTTTCTCATCTCTCAATATAAATGATCACGCCCTTCACCTTACAACTTGAAGAAGACGATGTCCATACATTACGTCCTGTATAGGCGAAGACTACAACACGACTGCACGCCTCGAAATGTTAAGGAACTCCATGCCTCGACGCGTCCAAACGAGATCTGCCTCGAACAAACAAGTACTTGTAACCTATATGCAAACTGATGGAGTGTCAGTACACAACAGTACTGGTGGGAAGCATCTTGATCGCTCACCCATACAAAACCGATACGTTAATTTATGAGTGCAACTTATTCTTTTTCGGTCTTTCTAATCTTGTCTTAGGATCAATTTCAAGATAGACTCATGGTCTACTTAGTGACGCAACGACATGGTCGTACCATAAAACTCATTATGTATCAATATTGAGGTCGTGCCTTGCAATAAAGTGTAACTTACTCAATACTTGCCTTATGGCCTTCATCCATTTCATCGTACAAATGACTCAAGCACATATTTGTGAACTTAGTATCAACCACTCAAAACACGACACCATATCTCGTATCGAAGTACGTGTTTTTGCTATAGCCAAATTTTATGCTCCATACTTGTGTTGCATACTGTGTACTCATTTATTGACTCCTTTGTGCCGTGCATACACTTCTTGACTCAATATACTAATGTAAGACGGAAAAGCTTCGTGTCAGAGGCATGGACTCCTCCGAAGGTTCCGAAATACTCGTATCAGTGGCACGTACTTCAGTGGTCAGTCACACGTCTACTGAAGGCCCGTAATACCTGCAAATCCTCCTAAGTCGACACGAATCCGGTGCCCACAGAGATCATTCGATGAACCAATATCTTGTACACAAGTTGTCTAATGACAATGCAAGACTCGACTCAACTCAACTCAACATGGTACTGACTATTCTCTTCTTTCCTTTACATACTTCCATGTAGTTCTCCAAACCAGTAACTGCCTCGATGACCTACAGTCCCGAGTAGGGGTGAGCATTCGGTTTATTCGGTCTAAAACCGAACCGAATAAGCAAAACCGAATTCGACCGAACCCGAATAAAGGAAACCGAAACCGAACCGAACCAAAATAGGTCCCAACCGATTCCAAACCGAACCGAATAATTAATTCGGTTTTCGGTTTAATCGGTTAAATTATTATTATTAATTAAAATTAAAATCACTAATAATAGATCCACAGACCACAAGGATCCAAAGGCTCAAAGGCTCAAGTTTTTCTTTGGGCCACCCAAAGAAAAACAAGCCCAAAGAACAAGGCTCAGGAGGAATGCTCTCCCTAAGGCTCCAACCCGGTCCAAAACCAAACCAGCCCGAAGGCCCAGGTTCTATACAAGTCTTCCACAAGTCTTCCACCATTGCTTCCCTCTTTCTTATAGGGCTTGGCTGCCCCCATATTTATTCTTCCGTCGATGTGGGACTAAATGTAGGTTGTAGTGAGAAAGGCTAACCACCAAGAGTGCTCTTATCTTGGCTGTCCGCATATTTGTTCTCCCACCGATGTGGGACTAAATGTAGTAGTGAGAAAGAAACTAAAAATAAATTGCACAAAGTAGGTGGAGGTGGGATTCGAACCCCACACCTCCCATAGTTATTCACCCCTCCCTACCAACTGAGCTATAACAATTGCTTGTCATAACATGTAAATTATGTGTATATATAAATTTCTTATTCGGTTTTCGGTTTTAAGCCGAAACCGAACTCCGAAACCGAAATCGAATAAGGAATTTTAGTGTTTTCAAAACTGAAACCGAACCGATTATTTTTTAAACCGAACCGAACCTCTTATTCGGTTCGGTTCGGTTTTCGGTCCAAAACCGAATAATGCTCACCCCTAGTCCCGAGCATGTTCAATATTTCCATCTTCTTTTTTGACTCATAATCGAGGAACGACTGTTTGATAGCCTTCCTGTCTACCTTGAACCAACCGTGTTTTGTGCAGTGCCATCAACCGAGTCATGCTCTATATGACAAGCCTTGAAATCATGAGACTGTGTGGCTATAACAAGTCGTAGAACCATAGGACCATATCTGCTATGACATCAAGTCGATAGCTCGTGGGCATAACTTGTTTCACTCAATACGTGAGGTCGATAGACCGAGTGCCAACTTTTGAAAACCATCATGGAGAACATCTATGCAATATATTGACACTTTTTTATATTCTATACATATACTTGACTCAATGGGATAATTCTCTTAGCTATGCGGGTTTATATTTTTTATTAATAAAGCTACACATTGCATGTAAAAACTTCATATTATATGAAGGCCAAGCTGAGGCAAGTTCATCGAAGCTACCTACCTGAGCGAGAACTTGTCTCGGCTGAGCGAGACTTCGAGCAAGTAGTTGCATAGCTAAGTCCAAACGTCGTTGCGTTTTGATCCAGCCGGTTGAACTGAGCGGGACGGGGCACTACATCTCCTCCTCGTGCCCCCACCCTCGCCGCTCTCCCACCTGTGCAGTCCTCCCACCGCCGTCGCCGGTGAAGGAGGAGGGCTGCCGGAGAGAGGAGGGAGAGATAATGGGAGGAGGGACTTTTTTGCATGGGTATAATTGTCATTTCGAGCATAGTTTAACGTATGTTAACAACATAGATCAAATTGGGTGTAAACTGAGCCAAAATGAAAATGCGAGAATATTTTTTAAGTTATGGGTTTTTTTTGCTAAAAGTGTCTATCTAAGGAGGACTTTTTTGCACTTTTCCCTCTATTAATTGACAATACATATTGATTCAATACATTATCTTGTAAATGTACCATTTCACCAATGATTATAAGAAAGCTTGCTTGATAGATAAGCTCCATTCTTCTTGGTCTGATTTTGCTAGAGAACTTATCCATAAAAAAAGGAGGCCTTACCTTTGAACAAGTCTTAAATGACATTAGAATAGAAAAACAACTTATGATAAAGAACATGTCACTACTCCATATGACAATATTATTATCCTCAAGAAGAATTAGGGTTAACCTGTGGAATAAAATAGACACAGATGCTAGATTCTCTTATGTATATAACAAATAAGAACATACTTGATATTGCATTTGTTGTTGGGAGACTAAGTAGATATACTAGCAACCCAAACCAATTATATTGGTCTGTATTAGAAATAATATTCAGGAATTATATTATGCATATACATGTTCTACATATTTTTGTACTTGCCATTTTCTATAAATTATGATAATAGATCTGTTATAGTACTGCTAAAGCATGTGATTCTGTGCATCTAAGATGAACATGCACCTGCAGCTGCGCATCAAATCGATAAAAAAACATATTATGCAATTATGTGGTTCTTGACTATAAAGTCAGAAAAGAATCGTGCAGACTACTTGACGAAGGATCTGTCTAGGACAATAATCTTATAATCATCTAGGGGATGAGATTAAGCCCATAAGTAAGTCACCACAGCGACAATCCAACTAAGTCTAATTGGAGATCCCAAGAAACAGGTTCAATGGATAGAAACAAGATTGACTTAGGTGACTAATAAAAATGGAACATTGATCCTGAAATCAAATTCTCAAATCTAATGCCCAAGCGACTGTACCAAGTTGTACAAAGATACTCAATCCCTATGATATATGATAGTGTTCCAGTGTGATATGGTTAGAATATGTTTTGAAAACTCTTAATAGGTTCAAGCATGATTATACATGGTTGACACCGATCACCAACCCTTTGAGAACATACCTATATGAGAGGTCGTAAAGGCCGCGGCTATGGGGCATGGAGATCAAAGGCAATTCTAATGAACAAGGAAAAGTCCACATGGCCAATCAAAAGTGTCACCCCGATAGACCCAAAAACATCTAGCATAATATGTGTGCTATTTTTCTGAATCTGATTCAAGACGTAGTCCATCATGTACTTCTTCAGATAAATACAATATTCACTAAGTGAGATTAAGGCTGTAGTCCATCTCACCTATTGCATAGTATTCATTTGTCCAAATTTTTTTTATTACTCTTATATATATATATATATATATATATATATATATATATATATATATATATATATATATATATATATATATATATATATTGTTATTTCTGTTTTCTAAACTTGATTTTTTGCAGACGGATGTTGTACTCTTTTCTTTGAAAAAATGTACATCTAACATAATCATTTTGGCAGAATGATATGATCTAAATGGTAATACATTTTAAGGTCCACAATAGGCTTTGGCAGGACGGGTTTGCAGGTTAAGACAAGAATATATCATCTGACAGTTTAAATTAGGGACCTTGCATGGCTACAAAGATGTCATCAAGATTTTAGCACTGACCAATATATCATTTGGTTGAAAACTAGTTTCTTACTTTTCCAAGGGAGCACGAAATTCGTCCATGTAAAAATGTATAATGTAGTATTCCATCTGAAATAAATAAATAAAATAAAATCCAACTCCACCTGTAATTAATATTTTAGATAAATTAATACATTTACCTCCAATCTCCAATATTTCATAAGTATTACAGGGACTACCATAGTTTGAAATAAGCCTCAGTTTTTCACCAACCTGTTAATAATTCAATTTCGAAATTGTAACCGCAAATTTTAAAAAGAAATAAATACATTGATAAATTCAGGTTGAAGGATTGTTCCAATTTTTAGGCATTTGATAAATGCACAACCACAATTTTTATGGGACATCACAAATTTGGTCATATTTTAATACCCAAAAATCCTTTGAATTATTAGGGGACATTGCAACTTTGGTCATATTTTATCATAAGTATTCTAATTCCTACTTTCTCAAATTCCTTAACTTAGAAACAATTAAATACTTGTGGTTCCAAATTTCTAAACCCTTGAATCCATATCATTCTGAACACATCCGACGAGTACTCAATTTGGGGCTATTTCTGAAGTTTCGAATTCCACTATAAGAGTTTTGAATCTTCAGAATCAAACCCGTTTGGGACGATGAAGGACAAGCAAATCTTGGAAGTCATGGATATGCACATGACTGCCAAAATTATGACAGTCCTGAATATGTATAGGACTGACAAAATTTTGACAGTCCTATAAATGTATACGACTGTCAAAATTTTGGTAGTCCTGAAGACATACTTCTATATCGTCAAGAATGTCAAAATGTTGACAGTCAACTGGATAAGAACAGGACTGCAAAAATTTTAACAGTCCTAAAAGGATTATGTCTTATGACTGGCACAATTTTAACTGTCCTCAAAATTTTGACAGTCCTGATTACTTTAATGGAACGCAACTCCAACCCCCACAGTTGCTCCAATGTTTTAGCAAACTTTTGATCAATTATCCTAGACGAATGGAACCTCCATGGTGGAAACATTACCATGCCACCGCCTCTCAGGCCTCCCCGACTGATTCTACCATAGAGACCAATGATAGACAATACCTCCCCCCCAACACAGCTTATAACTTTCATCGTACAGTGCTCTCCAAAGAGCAACTCTTCTCAAAAGATAATATTGATGTGTCGATTTATGCTGGAGGGATGTGATGGTGCCACGTCATCGCCACCCTACATTTGAGAGTGAGATGCCATCTCGCCTTCCTTATTCTCTCTCGATAAAGAATAAGGGGAGGTAAGATGGCACCTCACTCTCAAATGTGGGGTGATGGTGACGTGGCACCATCTCATCCCTCCATCACAAATCAACAACCACTTTTGCTTTTGTTTAAAAGATGATATTGATGTGTTGATTTGTGATAGATGGATGGGATGGCACCACGTCACCGTCACCCCCACATTTGAGGGTGAGATGACATCTGACCCTCAAATGTGCGGTGGCAGTGACGTGGTACCATCTTATCCCTCCATCACAAATCAACAACCACTTTTCTTTTTGTTTAAAAGATGATGTTGATTTGTTGATTTGTGATGGAAGGATGGGATGGGGCCACGTCACCGCCATCCCACATTTGAGAGTGAGGTGTCACCGCCATCCCACGGGAAAGAACATGATTCGAGTGCACACTTGGACGCTGGCTGGAAGATTGCTTCGAGTTGATCACTCTTGGTTGTAGATTCCACCCCGCTCGGGTGGGCTGGGTGGCTGTGCCATGGACCCTGCCCAAAGATTTATATATATATATATATATATATATATATATATATATATATATATATATATATATATAGAGAGAGAGAGAGAGAGAGAGAGAGAGAGAGATAATAAGGGAGGTGGGGTGGCTACATGTTACCCCCATGCTATCATCATGCACTTGCACACTTTTCGGTGCATGATGTTAACATGGGGGGTGACACATAGCCACCAACAATAGGGTGGCACCTCACCTCCCTTATTCTCTCTCTCTCTCTCTCTCTATATATATATATATATATATATATATATATATATATATATATATAACACGTTGCAATTCTGTATAATTGATAGTCGTCCCCAGGCGCATGATGTCGTGCGAACCTAAGTTGCGATCGTACAAGACATAGTCATAAGGTTATCCGAAATACAACATCTAATAGAGTACGCAGATAAATTAAACAACACATTTGAAACATAAAGAATTTTTATTTCATTGATAATAGACATCATTACAAGACTTTATTACAATTGTTGTCACGCGGACTTACAACATTACTCGATTACAAAATGAACTTCGATGAGATAGTCGTTACATACATTATATCCCCATTTACAAGCAAAATATTCAAAAGATCTGCTATCGTGGGGAGTCGAGACATCTTTCTTCTGGACTGAATGTTTAGTCTTCAAAAGGATCAAAACAAGCCTTCAATACAGGAATGAGACTTCAAATGTACTTGCGTCTCTTTGGGTTTAGTTGGCACGCCCTTTTTGTACGGGAAACCTGTGGAGAGCGAGGATCAGTACATTACACTTGTACTGGTGCGTGACAATTTAGGTTCGTACGATATCACACCTTGGGGACGACTATCGATTTAAAAGACCTACCCGCGGAGTGTCACGCCCCGCTCCCGTAGGAGCGATCGTCCTCGCTAAGGCGTGATGCCGCACGAGCCTAGATTGCGCTCGTACAAGGCGGGTTCCATAACGGCCGATTTCAGCGGCTGCGACGGGGTCGTCGCACAGAAGTCCCGAGCAGAGACATTGAATATTAGCAGCGGAATTTAGAACAAAATACAAGTCATTCAAAGATGATCTTTATTGATATTGAAACAAAGATTACAATGGGGCGCAAGGCCAATGTTACAAGTCTCTCAAGCTCACTCAAGCTCACTTTTCTCTCACTACAAGTTCACTCTGCTCTCTCTCTCATCTCTCAATATTTATCGATCCAGCGGAAGCTTCGGAAGGCGATGTCCATACATTATGTCCCGTATAAGTCTTTAGTCCATACGGCCGCACGCTTCGAATCGCCAAGGAACTCCATGCCTCGACGCATCCAAGCGAGCTCCGTGCCACGAGCTTCTACCTGTGCCTGCACATGTAAACTATGTGGGTGTCAGTACCACTGTACTGGTGGAATGAGCTTCTCGCCCACCCATACAAAACCTACACGTTCATTTACTTTGTGCAGTTTAAATCCTATTTCGATTGTCTTTCTACTCTTGCCTTAGGTTCAGTTTTAGGACCGGCGCCTTGGCGCAACTTGTGTGTCAAAACCATCCCGTGCTTGCAATGTCAACATTACTCATACTTTGCCTCTAGACCACTTCTCGTGCCACAACGTTAACCTATCATGTCGTGCTTGCCTTTCGGCCAGAATCAGAGACGCAACTACGCGGTAGTACCCAATTTCCTTACGATCGTGCTATAACTCCTTTGTGCCGTGCCTCTCAACTCAGTGCGACTCAGCCATATCGCCGCCTCGCGGCTCGTGCCATTTGATCACCAACCGACTTTGCCTTGCGGCGGTTTCCTTGACTTAAACTCAAATAACTCAACCAACTTATGCAACTATATGCCGACAACTCAAGACTCAATGCCACATCTCGTGCCGAAGCACGTCACCTATGTTGTAACCATTCTTTAAGCCCAAACATGTGTACCCTAACTTGTATACACTTTCGACAACTCAACTCAATCCAAAGGCATACCCGCGGATCTGCCGCTATGCCGACTCATCTATATGATTTGGTCACTGACTCCCAGAGCCATAGTGGACTCCTTTTTGCTGAGTATAGAATGGACCTTCTTTGGGTAGCTAGCCCTATTCTGCGTCCACCGAATACATTGCCCCAGGCGCAGCTTGGCTCCCAGAGCCTTTATGTTTCCTTAGGCCGCAATCGGTCCCGTGGCGCCACAGGTTGCCGATTCGGGGAAACTCTACCTTGTCGACAAGTTGTCCATGACCATGCAAGACCGACTCAAACTGACGTCTCACATAGTCATTCACTTCTGGTGTTACCATCTCTTTTAGTGCCATTCCTCTCTTTTAGTGCCATTTCTCACATCTGAGATCTTGCCTCGACGACCCGTAGTCGCGAGCATTGTTCTTTCTTGCCTCAACGACCCAGTCGTGAGCATTTCTTTCTTTCTTCCTTTCTTTTAACTCAAGACAACAACTTATTTAGACACTTTCCAAAACTCAACTAATCGATCGTGGCCTGTGCCTTTAAAACTCTAGGATCGTGCAAACATGCCTCAACTCGATTTCCGCTCTACGCGGCGCTATCGCCCAAGCCATACTTTATATGACGGCCGTGGGATCGTGGGACTATTTAAGTTGACAACCGCAGAATAAGCGGGACAGCACTTGGAACGACTTAGGTCGATCGGCATAACTTTGCCTAACTTACTCAAGCCTACACTTATCGAGCAAAGGCTGCGCCGAGCCTTGCTCCGAGGGAATGTGCCGTGCACGTACTCATCTTTGGACGACCAAGTCATTTGGGTGCTTAGGCTTACGCCAGCAGTCATGCGACGCAACTTAACTCTTGGGCAAACCAGGGCTATGTCAAGCCCTGGACGATGGGACCGTGCATGCTTTAACAAGCATTCACGCAGGCGACGCCTATGACTTAGGCTATTTCATATCTTTGTGTCGAAGACCAACTTTCCTTCTCCCAAGCCACGGGACGAAGGACCGAGTGTCATTTTCAAAGCATGCCGTGTACCAACTCTAAGCCGACCGTGGGACGTTTTTCCATGTTCTAACTCATTTCGACCCGTCGGGATTATTCCCTTTAGCTATGTGGGTTCGTATCTTTTATCTTCAAGCCTACTTGTGCAAGTTGAAACCACGATTTATTATGTGAAGGCCAAGATGAGGCAAGTTCACCGAAACTATCCCACCTGAGCGATGTCTTCAAACGGCCGTTGCAAGGCCAAGTCCGAACGCCGTCGGCGTCTCGATTCCTCTGATTGACTGAGCGGGACGGGGCACTACAACATACACCACTCAGAACAAGTCTCGTCCTCGAGACTTACTGAGCACTTACTTATTGTCTTACCACTTTACTCAACATTCAGGAACTCTCGCATACACTACGCCTATGCGTTTCCTCAATCCGAGCCACGCTCGCGCTACCCTCAATCTTTTCTTTGAATCTCTATTTCAAAATCCTCAACACTTTTCCATTCCTCAAGTCTTACTTGATTCAACATATCACTTGGTTGGATCGTGCACATATTCCAGGCGTCCCCAAAATATATGCATTTCAGCCAAGCCTTGTGATAGAGAATTCGCCATCACCACTCGAGTCGGATCGTGCACGTATTCAAGCGTCCCTGATATACATGCATCTCAACCGAGCTCGTGAGTGGTGCCACCATAGCTCCTATCGCTTTTCGTCGGGACGTCTGCCTAATCGCTAGGCTATGTCTTTCCGTCAGTATTAGAATCATAGTTCCCAAACAACAATATCAACACTGACCCCATCCTAAGGTCAAACCAAGTTGATGGTACGGGATTTTTCTACCCAAGCTCGCATCACTCCGATTTCTAAACATCGAGCATCGATTTCCTACGCACATCCCAATATTTCGTCGTACGGGGTCCGAGTCCTTTAGCAAAGCCATCCTACGATAATTCACATTCAACCAATACTCAACAAGAACGTATCACTCGTTCATCAAGCCATTTCACATAGTCTATCTCTTATCTCTTCGAACACGTTCGACATAATCCACCGCTAAATAACCATTCACATTTCATATTCCCTAAGTCATCTATTCCAATTCACGAAACCGATCACAAGGTCGTCTAGCTTAACCACGTATTGCGCCCCGATCTCATGCGAGTCAGATTATCCGCGGTGGGCATGAATCACCATGCACGCTCCCGCGAGATAGTCATTCTCATCGGGACGTAACTCTTGTTTTGGTGTCTAGACTAATTCATTCTCGATGCGCGGATTGGACCTACTCAATCCTCAAGTTCATTTCATTCATCGATCACAAGTTAAAACATCCTCGAATCTTCCTTCGCATCAAACCGACAAGTCAAGACAATCAAAGTTGCCGCGTCCTGATTTTTCGAGTTCGATCATTCCCGCGACATGAATCACCATGTCAGCGCTCACGCGGAACGATCGCCCCAAATCCGACGCAACGCATGTGCGAGGCTAGAGTTGCGCTCGCGCAAGACAAGAATGTCGACGTTGTGATTATCCGCGTAACCATCAAGACACTATCATTTTCATCCAACATCCATCTCAATCAAAATCCTAAGTATTGCATCCAACCGAACCATAACACTTGCACGGTCGTCCTTCGCCGAGTCAGAGTACCCCCGAGTTATCGCATATCGATCTTCGATACGCCTCAATACCATCGACGATATACGTAACCTGACGATCTTCCTTTGCAACCAATTTCGAGTCGTGCGAATGATGTTATTGTCCAACTGGATAGTCTCCTCGACATTCATAACACCAATTCCGATTATTTTCCCTCGAATCATTTACGATATCAATTTCCTCCAACCAATTTCACGTATTCATCATCCGTCCATCCTAAGTCATCGACCAACTTATTTTCCTCAATTCGCATCGTTCGACATCCCTGAGCCTATCGCATACACCACTCAGGAATGAAGTCATCCAACCAATCCTCAACTTATCATTTGATTCAAAATCGACTTCTTCGAATCCCGTTCGAACCATTCCTAAAACCCAAGCACGCTTATCTATATCGTATCGACGATATCGTCGCTCGATAGCACCCCTATCGATACTCATCTTACTTTTACTCAATCGAGTTCAACTCATTCTAGCTCGACGCTATTCAATTCCCGCACTCGACTTTTCTAAGGTCGACGCAACTTTGGTGTATATGCCCAGCCCGACTTAGCCAACCGTGCCTACGTAAACCGTCTTTTTATTTTCTTATCAAAAACTGTTCACCTATGTTTTACAAAATAGATAGACTTATTGTATGGACATCTCGTGGGACAATTAAGAGAGAGCGCACCAACGATATCAACTTTGTGGAAGCAACAGAGTTTGCGGAAACGACGAGTTAAAGAATTTAATCGGTTATCCAAGGACGTAAAGCCGTGCTCTGATACCACTATGTCACGCCCCGCTCCCGTAGGAGCGATCGTCCTCGCTAAGGCGTGATGCCGCACGAGCCTAGATTGCGCTCGTACAAGGCGGGTTCCATAACGGCCGATTTCAGCGGCTGCGACGGGGTCGTCGCACAGAAGTCCCGAGCAGAGACATTGAATATTAGCAGCGGAATTTAGAACAAAATACAAGTCATTCAAAGATGATCTTTATTGATATTGAAACAAAGATTACAATGGGGCGCAAGGCCAATGTTACAAGTCTCTCAAGCTCACTCAAGCTCACTTTTCTCTCACTACAAGTTCACTCTGCTCTCTCTCTCATCTCTCAATATTTATCGATCCAGCGGAAGCTTCGGAAGGCGATGTCCATACATTATGTCCCGTATAAGTCTTTAGTCCATACGGTCGCACGCTTCGAATCGCCAAGGAACTCCATGCCTCGACGCATCCAAGCGAGCTCCGTGCCACGAGCTTCTACCTGTGCCTGCACATGTAAACTATGTGGGTGTCAGTACCACTGTACTGGTGGAATGAGCTTCTCGCCCACCCATACAAAACCTACACGTTCATTTACTTTGTGCAGTTTAAATCCCATTTCGATTGTCTTTCTACTCTTGCCTTAGGTTCAGTTTTAGGACCGGCGCCTTGGCGCAACTTGTGTGTCAAAACCATCCCGTGCTTGCAATGTCAACATTACTCATACTTTGCCTCTAGACCACTTCTCGTGCCACAACGTTAACCTATCATGTCGTGCTTGCCTTTCGGCCAGAATCAGAGACGCAACTACGCGGTAGTACCCAATTTCCTTACGATCGTGCTATAACTCCTTTGTGCCGTGCCTCTCAACTCAGTGCGACTCAGCCATATCGCCGCCTCGCGGCTCGTGCCATTTGATCACCAACCGACTTTGCCTTGCGGCGGTTTCCTTGACTTAAACTCAAACAACTCAACCAACTTATGCAACTATATGCCGACAACTCAAGACTCAATGCCACATCTCGTGCCGAAGCACGTCACCTATGTTGTAACCATTCTTTAAGCCCAAACATGTGTACCCTAACTTGTATACACTTTCGACAACTCAACTCAATCCAAAGGCATACCCGCGGATCTGCCGCTATGCCGACTCATCTATATGATTTGGTCACTGACTCCCAGAGCCATAGTGGACTCCTTTTTGCTGAGTATAGGATGGACCTTCTTTGGGTAGCTAGCCCTATTCTGCGTCCACCGAATACATTGCCCCAGGCGCAGCTTGGCTCCCAGAGCCTTTATGTTTCCTTAGGCCGCAATCGGTCCCGTGGCGCCACAGGTTGCCGATTCGGGGAAACTCTACCTTGTCGACAAGTTGTCCATGACCATGCAAGACCGACTCAAACTGACGTCTCACATAGTCATTCACTTCTGGTGTTACCATCTCTTTTAGTGCCATTCCTCTCTTTTAGTGCCATTTCTCACATCTGAGATCTTGCCTCGACGACCCGTAGTCGCGAGCATTGTTCTTTCTTGCCTCAACGACCCAGTCGTGAGCATTTCTTTCTTTCTTCCTTTCTTTTAACTCAAGACAACAACTTATTTAGACACTTTCCAAAACTCAACTAATCGATCGTGGCCTGTGCCTTTAAAACTCTAGGATCGTGCAAACATGCCTCAACTCGATTTCCGCTCTACGCGGCGCTATCGCCCAAGCCATACTTTATATGACGGCCGTGGGATCGTGGGACTATTTAAGTTGACAACCGCAGAATAAGCGGGACAGCACTTGGAACGACTTAGGTCGATCGGCATAACTTTGCCTAACTTACTCAAGCCTACACTTATCGAGCAAAGGCTGCGCCGAGCCTTGCTCCGAGGGAATGTGCCGTGCACGTACTCATCTTTGGACGACCAAGTCATTTGGGTGCTTAGGCTTACGCCAGCAGTCATGCGACGCAACTTAACTCTTGGGCAAACCAGGGCTATGTCAAGCCCTGGACGATGGGACCGTGCATGCTTTAACAAGCATTCACGCAGGCGACGCCTATGACTTAGGCTATTTCATATCTTTGTGTCGAAGACCAACTTTCCTTCTCCCAAGCCACGGGACGAAGGACCGAGTGTCATTTTCAAAGCATGCCGTGTACCAACTCTAAGCCGACCGTGGGACGTTTTTCCATGTTCTAACTCATTTCGACCCGTCGGGATTATTCCCTTTAGCTATGTGGGTTCGTATCTTTTATCTTCAAGCCTACTTGTGCAAGTTGAAACCACGATTTATTATGTGAAGGCCAAGATGAGGCAAGTTCACCGAAACTACCCCACCTGAGCGATGTCTTCAAACGGCCGTTGCAAGGCCAAGTCCGAACGCCGTCGGCGTCTCGATTCCTCTGATTGACTGAGCGGGACGGGGCACTACACGGAGTCCCGCTTCTCCTGTACCGCTGGATCGAACGGGCCGCGTGGGGCACATCCCTCTCTAATGTGACTTAGTCGAACAAAATTGTATGGTTGTTATGTGTTTGTGACTTAGTCGAATGAGATGGCACCTCACTCTCAAATGTGGGGTGGCGATGACGTGTCACCATCCCATCCCTCCATCACAAATCGACACATCAACGTCATCTTTTAAACAAAAAAAGTGGTTGTTGATTTGTGATGGAGGGATGGAATGGTGCCACGTCACTGTCATCCCACATTTGAGAGTGATGAGCCATCTCATTCGACTAAGTCATAAACAGGTAGCAACCATAGGTATTGCTCGACTAAGTCACATTAATTTGTCAAGCTTATGACAAAAAGAAGAGGTCTTCATCGATTTAGCTATATATATATATATATATATATATATATATATATACATTAGCCAATACACACTCTAACGTACAATAATATTCTATCGTTCACACAAATGGTGCCTCCCATTGCTTTGGCAAAATCCCCATCTCTGGTCCTCCCCGTCGTCTTCCTCTCCCTCCTCACCACCTCCACTTTCCTCTCCGCCATCGTCGTCACCGCCGAACACGACTTCATCAAGACAACTTTCGCCAAGAAGAGCACCCTCGAGCCGAAATTGATCAGCCACCTCCACTTCTACCTCCATGACACCGGAAGCGGCCGCAACCCGACTGTCGTGCCCATAGTCAAGCCCGCGAGCCCCTCGAACTCGCTCTTCGGCATGGTCGGGATGATCGATGACCCACTGACAATAGGCCCCGAGCCGGACTCAAAGTGCATCGGATACGCGCAGGGCATGTTCTCGATGTCTTCGCTGACGGAGATGGCCCTCTTGATGACGATGAACCTGTACTTCACTGAGGGGAAATACAACGGGAGATCGCTGTCGGTTCTCGGACGCAATGCGATAGCGCAGCCGGTGAGGGAGATGCCCGTGGTGGGGGGCAGCGGGCTGTTCAGGCTCGCTACGGGGTATGCACTGGCTCATACTCATACGTTAACATGACCAGTGGGAATGCCATTGTGGAGTACTATGTTACTGTCATACATAATTAATCGATCGATGGACTTAATTAATTAAGCTAATCTCTTGATAATGTATGCTGTTGGCGTCGTAGTTCTTCATTGTATGTTTTTGTGGTTTACCTTCATTGTATGTTTTGTGTGTGTGTGTGTGTGTGTGTGTGTGTGTGTGTGTGTGTGTGTGTGTGTGTACGTGTACGTGTGTTTTTCTTTTGTGTGATTGTTTTGTTTGAGAGTCATTCATGGCCTACTCTTTGTTTTTTCTTTTCTTTTTCGAAGACTTTATATATATATATATATATATATATATATATATATATATATATATATATATAGGAGGGATATTGCACCAAGGCTTATTGCACCATTATTGCACCAATATCCCTCCTCATATATATATATATATATATATATATATATATATATATATATATATATATATATATATATATAAATATATATATATATAGTCTGCTTCCTGTGCCGGTCTGTTGTAGTTACGGGAACAATACGGGAAAGGGTGGGTCCCGCATATTTGGCTGATGTGTTCCTTTTTTTTTTTTCCTTATTTGTTCATATCTGGTCTCTCTCTTCTTCCTCTGATGTCTTCAGTTTCTTCCCTATGGCTAGCGAGAAGGCCTTGCTCCTAGAGAAGTCAACCGAGAAGGTCCGCCACCGGTGACCGACACCGAGCTCCTAGTGGAGCTCGTTCGTGCAATCGAACGCGGTCCGCGTGATAACGGAGAGGCAGCGAGATACAGATAATCGTCGGTCAACACGATCGGCAGCGCGCTGGGCCTTGAACGTGATGAGGTCGATCCTGTCTTTGGCATGCCCCTCTTAGCGCCTCCCGAAAGGCGCAGATGGGCACCACGTGGTGAGGTGGAAGACTGCTGGGATGGACGGGATAGGAGGGTGGTGTCGTGTGATGGCTGCTGTTATTACCATGAATGTGTTGGTTTGTTACATATTTGGGCCGACACAGTGACATTGTAGCTTTGTCACATGATAAGAAGGAATCATGAACAAATGTAAAAACTTCTTCAGAATACAAGAAAAATTCCTCTTAGCAACCTGGGTAACTCAAATAATTCCTCTGTTTTTATTTCTCTTAAAGAGGGCAACCATTAAAGTAAACATATAATGATGCTTATCTCCTACCTACATGTATTTACTATGCAATCATCAAGTTTATGAGTGGTATGAAGCAGAACACATGAAGATAGAAGTGTAGAGTCCGTGACAAAGAATTATCTACAAACTCGTCCACCAATTACATGTGAACTGAAGCAAATAATTGATCTACTCATCACATAAAGCAATCAAGTCTTAATGATCTGATAATCATTCAATCCAGAATTGAATGCAACCACACTTCCACTTCATATATTGTAGATTATTCCATACAAGCAAAATTAAACATCATACATACGGGACACCTTATCGTAAATAAAAAAATTATACTGATAACAAAGTAGGAAAACTTGACAAAAAATTCTTGGTCGCTGGTTGCTGCTGATGAACCTCGTTGCAGGAAGTGGAGCCGGGCAGTCAAAAAAGGCATCCACGTGCTGTGGGCAATACCGCGGTCGGAGACAAATATTGCAGGACGGGAGCCGATGCGGAGGACATGAGGTTGCCGAAGAAAGGGACCGCGAAGGGCCTTGACGGCAGGAGCTCTGGTCGATTTCTCCAGGAATGGACCTTCTCTGTCGACCGCTATGCTGGGGAAGGAGAGAGAGAGACCAGATGTGAACAAATAAGAAAAAAAATAAAGAAAGTCATCAGCCAAATATGCGGGACCCACCCTTTCCTGTATTGTTCCCGTAACTTGCCAAATTGACATGGTATGAATTAAGCATTTTATATATACATATGCCTGCTTGAGTTCCGGTGTTGAGAGTTGCTCCACCGAAGGGGTCGGCGAACCCGATATATACTTGCGTGGTTCCGGTGTTGAGAGTTGCTCTACCGAAGGGGTCGGCAAACCCGGAATTTATTTTTATCATATATTGTCTCTTGCAAATTTTCGGAGTCTCTAAAAACAAAGGAGGCTCTGCCGAAATTTGTGGAAATTCCAAGAGATAGTAAAAATTTCTGACTTTCTGAAAAATCGGGTTATTCCCTAAGACCTAAAGTCATTTAGGAAAGATCCTTAGAAACAACTAGGAAGCATCGGGCGGGGGAGAACCTGAATATTCCTAAATAGTCCCATAGCATAATAAAAATAAAAAGCTGATCAGTAAATATTCTACTCGTTCGTAGGGCCATGCGAATCGAGTTTGTGAGGCTTAGCTCACGTATTTTTGTTTGCTCAAGGGAGGCAAACTAAGCCCAAGGGAGGCTCTTGTTTTTGTTTGCTCAAGGGAGGCAAACTAAGCCCAAGGGAGGCTCCAGATTATTATCTCTATTTCGACAGTAACATCGAATAGATGATTGTTAAGCCCAAGGGAGGCTCCAGGCCGGATACTAAGCACCGTGCCGCCGAATTCACAGCCTGATCCCAGGTTAACGGGATTGTTGATGGAAAATCATTTAGATGAATATTCAGGGGTTGTTCTCCAATATTGCATTCCATGTTAGGTTCATTTCCTTTTTAATTTCATTACCTGCCATCACGCCTATCTGGATAAGAGGAACATGACACTCACACATTAATAATAGTGCTTCATTCAATATGACTACTTTACAAAACTATTTGTCTCATTTTATTTCATAATTCTTTTATTTTTCACCGTTCTTGGCCGAGGGCTTGCTTGTCATTTCTAAACGACCTAGTATTTGTCCACTAGGGGAAGAAGAAGACAATCCTGCCAAAGCATTGCCACTGTACGTCGAGAAGTAGTGACCTGAAGACTTTCAGTTTATGACTAGTGTTGTCGTAGTTACTTTTGTAAATTACTTTTGTAATAAACCTGTAAGACAATGTACTGTTAGATAAGTTGCATGTATTATAATTACTATGTGTAATGCAATTTTCCTTGTATTTTCCATTCTGCTGATTTACGGGCGACAATCGCGATTTTGGTGCGTAGCCTGGGGATGTGTTTTGACGTCACCGTTCAAATCTGGGAAACGGGACGTGACAGGTTTTGTTCATAAAAAAAAAGGTTTTCTTGACGGCTAATAGCCGTCATCTAGGCCGGAGTCAAGAAAAGTTTTCACCTACATTGACGGTTTCTAAAAACTGCGATCTTGACGGCTAAAAGCAGTCAAGAAAACTACTTCATATGACGGTCAAAAACCGTCAAGAAAAGCCATGCCAGCGACCGTCAAGAAAAGGGGAGGTCTTTTCTTGACTCCGGCCTAGTTGACGGATCTGCAACCGTCAAGATACCCATTTCTTGACGGGTTTTCCTCGTCAAGAAAAACCTTTATTCTTGTAGTGATGAGTCTTGAAATTGATCCTAAGGCAAGATTAAAAAGTACGCAAAAGAATAAGTTGTGCTCATAAATTAACATGTCAATTTTGTATGGGTGAACGATCGAGATGCTTCCCACAAGTACTGTTGTGTACTGACAACCCATCAGTTTGCATATAGGTTACAGGTACTTGTTCGTTCGAGGCAAATCTCACTTGGACGCGTCGAGGCATGACGTTCCTTGACATTTCAATACGTGTGGTCGCGTTGAAGTATTCGCCTATACGGGACGTAATGTATGGACATGCCTTCTTCAAGTTGTAAGGTTAAGGGAGTGATCATTTATATTAAGAGATGAGGGAGATCTGAGTGATTGTAATCAGAGAGAATTTGAGCCCGAGTGATTTGTAATTTTGACTTCGAGCCGTTGTAATCTTATGTTTTCAATATCAATAAAGATAACATGTTTCCTATATATCTTGTGTTATTCAACTTTTTTGCTTGAGACTTTTGTGCGAGGACCCCGTCGCTAAGCTGCATAATCGGTTGTTATGGTACTCTTCTTGCGCGAGCACAACTTAGGCTCGCGAGACATTACTGCCAAGCGAGGACGATCTGTTCTACGAAACTGGGACATGACATAATGGTATCATAGCACGACTTTACGTTCTTGGACTTTCGGTTAAGTTCTTTTGAACTCTGATATTGTTTCAAAGTCGATGTTGACAACGCTCTCTCACAATGTTCTGCAGGATATTCCATACAATAAGTCTAAATAATTTGTAAAATTAGATGTTGGTATCGTGTTGACCGAAGGATAGTTCAAGAAAGGCTGGGTTGACTTAGTTGGGGTGAGCATTACGCAACTAAGACGTGTCGATATTAGCAAAGTTGTGCACAAGATTCAAATTATTTCGAATGTGTTTGACTTATTCATAGAATATGGGATTGCTATCGACAGAGATGTCATCGGACGATGTTATCGTCAAATGCAATATAGATAGATCGTGCTTGGATATTGAGGAATAGATCAATGAGATATATAAGTGATTGGTTGAGATTGTGATTCGAAATTTGTTTCGAAGATTTGTCGAGTGACTCAATCCCTGAATGGTGTATGGGATAACCTCGGAGATGTTGATAGAATGAGGATCGGGGTTCCAATAGGTCTATAAGCAAGCGACACGATTATACAAAGCCTTAGATTAAGTGTTGTTGAGTCTGTTGTGTTCTTGATGTTTCAGATGAGATCGATATGCATGAACAAGGACGACGCGCATCGGATTGAAATTGCGCTGATTATGGAATACAAGTATAGAATAGATAGATGGTCGAGGAAAAGTTAATATGCAACATAATTGATGACTTAGTCAAGGAATCAATATGTATCGTATATGGAAATGATAGTACAAAACTGAGCAGAATTGTGTTTCGAATTCGACTAAGGAAAGATAGCACGATTTGGAAGTTAGCGCCTGGAAATTTGATGGAAGATGAGTATGGCTCTAAGAGCATCATTAGTAGTTGGGACTCTCCTCCAATGCAATTTGGAGCCAAAAATTTCAAAAAAAAGGTAAATGTAGAATGGGTTGGATTTGTATGAGAATAGTAGGAAATGATAAAGTGAGCTTCGGTCCCAAAAATTATGTGGTCAAAAATTAATGTAGAAAAAAAATAATATAAAGTTTAGAATCTAGAAAGTTGGGCTCCAAATTGGAACTTACTATTCTACAAAACGAGTTTCTACAATCTAGAATCTAGAAATTGGGAGACCCAACTCTTAGCACCCATGGACGGGTTGGGACCGAAATTGTAGAAATTGGGACTAGGGATGAGACTTATTATTCTACAAAATGAGCTCCTACATTCTAAATCTAGAATCTAGAAAATGGGATGGGCCTTACTAATGATGCTCTAAGGATCTAAAAAGAAATTGCTCGATGACTTAAGATAGACAGATAGCCAATATGACTTTGATTTGAACAAATTGATGACGTAACTAATTTGATCTCGAATGTCGAGAGACGGATCGTATATCCAGTTCGGATTATAGCATTAGTTGCACTACTCAGAGTTTGTTGCAAAGGAAGATCGTCGGATTATGTATAGCATCGATGGTATTGAGATGTATCAAAGATCGATGTACGATAACTCGGGGCACTCTGATCTGAGGAATGATGATCGTGTCGAATATTGTTGTTTAAATGGATTCTATACTTTGGGATTTTGATAATAACAAAATTTGGATGACTTGATTAGATAAACTTGGAATATACGTGAATGAATGTTAGGCGGACTATGCGAAAGGATAATATTGACGGATTGGATGATCAGTGATTGTTACGACTCAAAAAAGTTATAGTAGGCGATCTTGCAACGTTGCGATGAGAAAGATGTACGGATTGAGGACTAGTAGGTTTAGAAATTTGAGTGAAGATATGATGGATGATTTTGATTGATGTTATGCGACTTGAGAATTAAAAATCAATACTACGACTTGTGATTGGTGGATTATGACTTTTGATTTTGTAGTTAAGGTATACAAATTTGGATTGATAGGTCTATTGAACGAATTGAGGATTGTGAGTTTGAGAGTTGTGAGATTTTGTGTCATTGAAACGCGTGTAATCGAGGATGATCGTGAATGAATTCAACCTCTTGAATGACTTTGATGAATGACTTGGATCCCCTGGATGGAAGGTTGCGAATGCGAATAGGAAAAATCTATGTTTGAAGTTTAAAAATTGGAGTGATGCGAGCTTGGATAGACGATCTCTTGTATTAGCCTTCATATTGTAATGCACAACAATATGGTGCTAAACATTATGTGCTAAACTATATTGTACTATATTTGGATATGAGCAAAAACTATATATATATATATATATATATATATATATATATATATAGAGAGAGAGAGAGAGAGAGAGAGAGAGAGTAAGGGAGGTGAGGTGCCATCCTATGGGTGGTGGCTATGTGTCACCCCTCTATACTATCATCATGCACCGAAAAGCGTGCAAGTGCATGATGATAGCATGGGAGGTGACATGTAGCCACCTCACCTCCCTTATTCTCTCTCTCTCTCTCTCTCTATATATATATATATATATATATATATATATTGGCAGGGCCCATGGCACAGCCACCCAGCCCAACCTAGCGGGGTGCTCAACTGGAAGCCGTCATCTAGCCAGCGTCCAAGTGTGGACTCGAATCATGGTCTTTCCCGTGGGATGGCGGTGACACCTCACTCTCAAATTTGGGATGGCGGTGACATGGCCCCATCCCATCCCTCCATCACAAATCAACATTATCTTTTAAACAAAAAGAAAAGTGGTTGTTGATTTGTGATGGAGGGATGATATGGTACCACGTCACCGCCACACACATTTGAGGGTCAGGTGTCATCTCACCCTCAAATTTGGGGGTGACGGTGACGTGGCGCCATCCCATCCCTCTATCACAAATCAACACATCAATATCATCTTTTAAACATAAACAAAAGTGGTTGTTGATTTGTGATGGAGGGATGAGATGGTGCCACGTCACCGTCATCCCACATTTGAGAGTGAGGTGCCATCTCACCTCCCCTTATTCTCTATCGAGAGAGAATAAGGAAGGCGAGATGGCATCTCTCTCAAATGTAGGGTGGCGATGACGTGACACCATCCCATCCCTCCAGCATAAATCGACACATCAATGTTATCTTTTAAACAAAAAGAAAAGTGGTTGTTGATTTGTGATTGAGGGATGGGATGGTGCCACGTCACCGCTATCCCACATTTGGGAGTGAGGTGCCATCTCATCTCCCTTATTCTCTCTCGATAGAGAATATGGGAGGTGAGATGTCACTTCACTCTAAGAAAATTGGTGCCAGGTCACTGCCACCCCCACATTTAAGAGTGAGGTGCCATCTCACATTCCTTGTTCTCTATCGATAGGTAGTAAGAGAGGTGAAATGGCGCCTCACTCTCAAATATGGGGTGGCAGTGACGTGGCATCATCCCATCCCTTAGTCACAAATCAACGTCATCTTTTTAAACAAAAAGAAAAGTAGTTGTTGATATGTGATGAAGGAATGGGATGGTGCCACGTCATTGCCACCCCACATTTGAAAGTAATGTGCCAGCCTCTTATTCTCTATCGAGAGAGAATAAGGGAGGTGAAATGACAGCTCACTCTCAAATGTAGGGTGGTGGTGACGTGGCACCATCCCATCCCTCCATCAAAAATCAACACATCAACCCCATCTTTTAAACAAAAAGAAAAGTGATTGTTGATTTCTAATGGAAGGATGTTTGTTGATTTGTAGGAAGGATGGGATGGTGCCACCGTCGTCCCACATTTGAGAGTGATGTGTAATCTCACCTTCCTTATTCTCTCTCACACTTTATATATATATATATATATATATATATATATATATATATATATATATATATATATATATATATATATATATATATATATATGTAATCTCACCTTCCTTATTCTCTCTCACACTTTATATATATATATATATATATATATATATATATATATATATATATATATATATATATATATATATATATATATATATATATATATATATATATATATGGAAGCGGATCAAAAGCCTCCCTTAGAAAATCTTCTAAAAAAACCCTACACTCTAATCCGTTATTTAATGTTAATATTAATGTTAATATTAACATTAAATACTAAAATTAACATTAAACTTAACATTAAAATTAATATTAACATTAACATTAACATTAATATTAACATTAACATTAATATAAAAAAAATAAAAAAAATTAATATTAACATTAACATTAATATTAACATTAATATTAAGAATTCGAGTGGGGGGGGGGGGGGGGGGGGGGGGGGGTTTAGGGGGTTTAGGGGTTAGGGGTTTTCTAAGGGGGGGTTTGATCCGCTCCATATATATATATATATATATATATATATATATATATATATATATATATATATATATATATATATATATATATATATATATATATATATATATATATATATTCAAAACGAACATCATTTATAAAAAACTAAAAACGAACAGAGAACTACAAAGTGAGGGAACCAAGCTGGGCTCAAACCAAAATGAGCGACCACCAAGCTGCCCCATAAAAGACAGCACATAAGCAAGAAACACACAAAATGCTATAACCCCTACATGACAACACATAAACAAGAAACACACAAAATGCTATACACCCCCCCCCCCCCCCCCCCCCCACATGACAACACATAAACAAGAAACACACAAAATGTTATACCCCATATTCACACATGTTCTCCCTGATCCTCTATCGCCATTCTCATTCCCCTCCTTGATTTGTTGTATTGTCTCGTAATCTCTGGTATGAGCTCATGAACAGCGAAAGTACGATTTTCGTATCTACTCTTGTTTCTATTCTTCCATAACACCCACACAACCGTCGACGCGTGGACCTTAGTCTCGTCTTTATGGTTAGGCGCCCACCACATCTCCAGCCTATCCTCAATACTCATTCTACTTCCCGACAAGCCGAACAGCAAGCCAAACCAATCCCATAATCCGCAAGCCAACCCTCCATCCGACAGCACATGACTAATGGACTCCTCCTCTGCTTCAATACAGCAGTAACAGCGGGATGCCAAGGAAAAACCCATGTTTTTGATGACGTCATCGGTCGAAAGTTTACCTTTTAATGTCTTCTAAAGATTGATCCTCCACTTCAACGGGAAAGAACGCCCCCATGTCGTCGCCAAACGCCTGGACTCCTGATGCTTGACCCGAACCATCTCTCACGCCGATATCAAAGTGAAGTGTCCCGATGCTTCCGTCGACCACATGATCGAGTCTTCCTCTTCTGAGATCCCGTAGCCTCTGTCTCTGACCGCTTGAGCGGCCCCTTCTCCGAACCATCTAGTGAGCAGGCCATAGTCCCATCCTTCTCCCTCCTTCCATGCCTGGTGCATATAGATCAGAGGGCAGCCAACATCGATTGGCCGTAGCAGTCGTCGGATGTCATCTCGAAAATGTCTTCCCTTAAAGTAGACACTCCATAGAGAAGCTTGTTGACGGAGTTTCCATTAAAGTTTCACCGAGTAGGCGTCAATCACCTCGCTAACTCTACGAAGCCCCATTCTACCTTCCTCAACAGTTTTTGCCATATTCTGCCAACTGGACCATATCCTTTTCCCAACACCATGGCCCTAAAAGAAAGAAACAAAAAGATTCTCGATCACTTTCACTACCTTCTTTGGAGGATTGCACGTCGCAAGAGAGTACATCGGGATGGCGCCTAATACATGTTTGAGGAGAATGAGCTTACCTCCAGGAGATAAGATGTTGTTGTGTCAACCCTCAATGCGGCTTTCAATCTTATCGATCAAGGGCATGAAGAGATCCGCTCTCCTTCTCCCGTAGGCCATGGGACACCCAAGATATGTGAAAGGGGGGCAGCGAAGAGAAGACCTCCTCTCCTCAGGCAAAGAGTGGTGTACAAAGATGACACTTTTTTACTTGTTGATTATCTGATATGTCGCCATCTCATACCTCCTAATACTCTTTGCCACCACTGAAATAGTCTCAACATCTCCAGCACAGAAAATCAAGACATCGTTGGCGTACGCCAGGTGTCACTAAGGGATAGCCGCTCGTCGTGTAGTACCTGCTGAACCAGTGGCTTTCCCCCATTTTGTCGAGACATCGGCTAAATAGCTCCGCCATAATGACAAAAATGGTCGGAGATATCGGGTCGCCTTGCCTAAGGCCCCTCTACGATTTAAAAAACCCGGAAGCGACCCCATTAATGACCAGAGTAAACCAACAGTTCCACACCGATCTCCAGATGATATTGATCCACTCTTCCGTAAATCCAAAAGCCCGGAAGGCCCAAATCATAACTCTCCAATCCACACGATCGTACGCCTTCTCCATATCTAGCTTGATCGCCACATTCCAACATCTATGGTCGTTCCCCATGTAGATAAGCTCCTGAGTTAGAATGATGTTATCCACAATTTCCCTTCCGTGCACAAAGGCACTTTGCTCCCTCGAGATGAGCTTCGGGAGTACCTCAGACATTCTTTTGGAGCAAATTTTCGATATGACTTTATTGAGAAAATTGCACATACTAAGAGGGCGATAATCCGCAAAGGAAGTTGCATTTGGTTTCTTCAAACGAGCACAAGCAGGGTGCTTGTGACCGCCTTCGGAAGATGCGGACCCTGGAAGAAGGCCACCACTGCCTCAAACACATCAGTTCCAACCTCCTCCCAACACCTTTGGAAGAAAATACTAGTGAAGTCGTCAGGGCCAGGGGCCTCGTCCCCTCTCAAATCGAATATTGCACCCTTCACCTCCTTCATCGAAGGAATAACAAGCAGCGCCGTGTTGTCCGAAGCATCCACTACTGGCTGGAGTATGTTGAGAAGCTCCTCGTCCTTCTGCACTTGCTCACTCAAGAGAAGATTGGGGTAGTAGCTAACTACCGCCTCTTGGATATTCTCCTGCGTGTCTACCATCCTCCCTTCCTCATCTGTGATCCGATGAATCGCCATCTTCTTCCTGTGCCCTCTCACGCAAGCATGGAAATACTTGAAATTCTTGTCACCTCCCAAATCCTATTGCATTCTAGCCTTCTGCTTCCAAAAGCTCCCTACCATGGCTGTGCATCATTTAAGGTTGGCCTTAGTAGCATTCAATACCTCTATGTTCCTAGGACATGTCCCATCCCCCTCCGCAAGAGCAAGCCGCGTAACATCATCTTCTGCCCGTCTGAGCTCCTGGAAGATGTCACCGAACATCTCTCAACTCCATCTACCCAATGTCTTACGAAGACATTTCAATCTCAGACAAGTCCGAAGGATCAGGTTAGAAATGTCCGACGCCCTCCAGCCTCCTTCAACACACTCAAAAAGTGCGGGTGATCTAACCATAAATCCATAAATCTGAAAGGTTTACTCCTCTGGGGTTTAGTTACCTCAATATGGACTAGGAGTGGACAGTGGTCTGATTTTGTATCATTTAGATGCTCCACCAATGTGTTGTGAACCATGTCGGACCACGATGCGTCCACCAGAACTCTGTCGAGTCTAGACCTTTGTCTTTTATTCCCCTGTTGCTTATTAGTCCAAGTGAACTCTCCACCTTAGTATGGCATCTGATCGAGGAGGGCTTGGAAAATGAAATGGGCGAAGTCAAACATAGACGTCGGACTTGGTGGACGTCCTCCCGTCCTTTCCTCCACTCTGAGCACCGCATTGAAATCACTCCCACATAGCCATAGGACTCCTTGCCTGATAGAGCGCATCTGAAGAAGGGCATCCAACATCTCCCTCCTTACCTGAACCATTTGACCTCCATGGATAACTGACATCAAATAGCTGTGCTCCATTCCTGGGTCCTGCATCATCACTGTAACCACCTGAGGATGATTCATCTCCATCTTAATCTTCACTCCATACCTAGGCAGATCATCTCTTGCGGAGATGAGATATGGAGGATGGAATATTTTGGTTGGACACTAGAAATAATAATGGACACAATAACGAATTAGGACACAACGATGGAGAGAGCATTGGGTTTGGATTGAAATTTCCAATTGGACTTGGGCTGGGAAGAATGGGCTTTGAATATGAATTTTTTGTTGTTGCCCCAGCTCTTTCATTTCGGTTGTAACATGAGTATTTTTCCCACTTATTTTTTGTAGTAATTCTTGCTTTAGAAGGCCCGGGCCCACTTGGGCCAATTGGACCGAACCGACCTAAACCGAACCGATTTTAGTTCGGTTCGGTTTGGTACGGTTCTTTCGAATACGGTTCGGTTTTTCGGTTTTGGTAAATTAAAGTTCGGTTTAGTTCGGTTTTTTCGAATACGGTTCGGTTTTTCGTTTTGGTAAATTAAAGTTCGGTTTAGTTCGGTTTTTTCGAATACGGTTCGGTTTGATCCGAATCGAACCGTTGCTCACCCCTACTCGTGTCTCAAGTCCGGTAAACTACACTTTTATTCACTTGTCTCGAGCCGGTACACTAATTATCAAGCATGAACATGTGCACAACTTCAACCAAAGGAACATTATGTTTGCTTCCAATGCACACACCTGAAAAGCTAAAGCAACGCTAGTGTCCCCCAAGCAACCAGATTAGCCGGGAACATTATGTTTGCTTCCAAAGGTCTTCCAAATTAACCCTCCTTTTATCTTGTATTTGTCCAACTTCTCATTCATGATTTGATATTGCATGTCCAAATCATCGAAAAAGAAAGTCTCAACACATAGTATAAGACCATCATTGAGTGTTGGATCATCAAAGCTACTTGTATCTTTATATGCATAATAGGAATTCAACAAGTAGTCCGCGAAATGCAATGGGCTATCAAGGCAATCCGCGGCTTTCGAATCAATGATTTCAATGATCATCCTATAGCTCATCTTATTGTTTTCAAACACAGTCTTTACTTGTTCTCTTACTTGCTTGAGCTCCCCATAAATAAAACCCATTGATGGCTTCTTATCTCAATCGGTCAATCTAAGTAACTTGACTAATGGAGCAAACAATCGCAAGCATAATGCTACACCAGACCAAAAGCTTGCACTTACCACAATGGCATAGGTTTTTTTTTTTTGCGGTACCATGAAACAATTTGCTTGGTTCCCAATCAGAAGAACCCGCCATTGCATGAAATTGATGCTTCTTCTCATACATACTTTGCAAAGCCAAAAATGTCATTGCAAATCGAGTCACACCCGGTCTCACTATGTCACATCTTTTTGTATATTTTCTCATCATAGCCAAGAAATTGATGCTTCTTCTCATAAATAAATAAACAGTGTGAATGCTTTTGCTTTGTCTTCCCCATTCTCACCGGAATCTTCTTCTTCTACTACTTCTCCGATCAATTGGAAAAAAAAAAAAATGTTCTCCCTCTCTCTAGCAGCAGCCAATGTTTTGTCTCTGCCTTAGATTAGGACGGGAACCATTGGATGGAGAACACGTGTCCTGTAGAACCCTATTTCCTGATCGGACCCGGATTCTGATAGGACTTTGGACCCGGATCAGAGCTTTGCATTCCTCCTTTCATTTTCATAGGCTGCAAGCTGGGCTTGAGCTGTAGCTAACAACTTCAAACGCCTTGGCCCATCCTGCTGTAAATAAAGACTCTCTCTCTCTCTCTCTCTCTCTCTCTCTCTCTCTCCCCTTATCATTCCAATAAACTATGGCAACTTTTGGATTGCAATTACATTTTATGTGATGTTTGCTCTAATAATGTCATTTAAAGGGGTTGTTTGATTGTCTACAAATATGAATAATCCTTTGCAGCAAAAGTTGACAACAATTTATATTATAGGAAACGGATATTTGTTACAACTTTTATGAAGTCTTCGGGAAAAGAAAAGAAAAGAAAAGTGTTCGGGAAAGAAAAGAAAAAACAAAGAGTAGGCCATGAATGCCTCTCAAACAAAACAAAGAGTCACAGAAAAGAAAAACACACGTACACGTACACACACACACACACACAAAACATACAATGAAGAACTACAACGCCAACAGCATACATTATCAAGGGATTAGCTTAATTAATTAAGCTCATCGATCGATTAATAATGCATGACAGTAACATTGTACTCCACAATGGATTCCTTACTGGTCATGTTAACCGTATGAGTACGAGTCAGTGCATACCCCCTAGCGAGCCTGAACAGCCCGCTGCCCCCCACCACGGGCATCTCCCTCACCGGCTGCACTATCGCATAGCGTCCGAGAACCGACAGCGCGCTCCCGTTGTATTTCCCCTCAGTGAAGTACAGGTTCATCGTCATCAAGAGGGACATCTCTGTCAGCGACGACATCGAGAACATGCCCTGCGCGTATCCGATGCACTTTGAGTCTGGCTCGGGGCCTACTGTCAGTGGGTCATCGATCATCCCGACCAGGCCGAAGAGCGAGTTTGAGGGGCTCGCGGGCTTGATTATGGGCACGTCTGTCGGGTTGCGGCCGCTTCCGGTGTCATGGAAGTAGAAGTGGAGGTGGCTGATCAATTTTGGCTCGAGGCTGCTCTTCTTAGCGAAAGTTGTCTTGATGAAGTCGTGTTCGGCGGTGACGACGATGGCGGGGAGGAAAGTGGAGGTGGTGAGGAGGGAGAGGAAGACGACGGGGAGGACCAGAGAGGGGAATTTTGCCACAGCAACGGGAGGCGCCATTTGTGTGAACGATAGAATTTTATTGTACGTTAGAGTGTGTATTGGCTAATGTATATATAGAGCTAAATCGATGAAGACCTCTTCTTCTTGTCATAAGCTTGACAAATTAATGTGACTTAGTCGAGCAATACCGTATGGTTGTTATGTGTTTATGACTTAGTCGAATGAGATGGCTCATCACTCTCAAATGTGGGATGACAGTGACGTGGCACCATCCCATCCCTCCATCACAAATCAACCACCACTTTTTTGTTTAAAAGATGGCGTTGAAGTGTCAATTTGTGGAGGGATAGGCTGGTGCCACGTCACTGCCACCCCACATTTGAGAGTGAGGTGCCATCTCATTCGACTAAGTTACAAACACGTAACAATCATACAGTATTGTTCGACTAAGCCACATTTGAGAGGGATGTGCCCCACACGGTCCACTCGATCCAGCGATACAGTATTGTTCGACTAAGTCACAAACACGTAACAAGCTAAATTGCCACCACACATTTGAGGGTCAGGTGTCATCTCACCCTCAAATGTGGGAATGACGGTGACGTGGCGCCATCTCATCCCTCTATCACAAATCAACGCATCAATATCATCTTTTAAACAAAAACAAAAGTGGTTGTTGATTTGTGATGGAGGGATGAGATGGTGCCACGTCACCGTCATCCGACATTTGAGAGTGAGGTGCCATCTCACCTTCCCTTATTCTCTATCGAGTGAGAATAAGGAAGAGGAGATGGCATCTCACTCTCAAATTTAGGGTGGCGATGACGTGGCACTATCCCATACCTCCAACATAAATCGGCACATCAATATTATCTTTTCAACAAAAAGAAAAGTGATTATTGATTTGTGATTGAGAGATAGGATGGTGCCACGTCACCGCCACCCCACATTTGGGAGTGAGGTGCCATCTCACCTCCCTTATTCTCTCTCGATAGAGAATATGGGATGTGAGATGTCACCTCACTCTCAAGTGTCGGGTGACGGTGATGTGGCACCATCTCATCCCTCCATCACAAATTAACACTTCAACATCATCTTTTAAACAAAAAAAATATGGCTGTTGATTTGTGATGGAGGGATGGAATGGTGACACGTCACCGCCACCCCACATTTGAGAGTGAGGTGCCATCTCACGGTCCTTATTCTCTATCGAGAGAGAATAAGGGAGGTGATATGACACCTCACTCTCAAATGTGGGGTGTCGGTGATGTTGCACCATCACATCCCTCAATCACAAATCAACACATCGTTATCATCTTTTAAACAAAAAAAAGTGGTTGTTGATTTGTAATGGAGAGATGGGATTGTGCCACGTCACCACTATCCCACATTTGAGTGTGAGGTTTCATCTCACCTCCCTTATTCTCTATCGAGAGAGAATAAGGGAGGTGCGATGGCACCTCACTCTCAAATGTGGGGTGGCGGTGACATGGCACCATCCCATTCCTACATCACAAATCAACACAACAATAACATCTTTCAAAAAAAAAAGTGGTTGTTGATTTGTGATGGAGGGATGGAACGGAGCCACGTCACCGCCACCCCTACATTTAAGAGTGAGGTGCCATCTCACATTCCGTGTTCTCTATCGAGAGAGAATAAGAGAGGTTAGATGGCGCCTCACCCTCAAATATGGGGTGGCAGTGACGTGGCATCATCCTATTCCTCCGTCACAAATCAACATAATCTTTTAAACAAAAAGAAAAGTGGTGGTTGATTTGTGATGGAGGGATAGGATGGTGCCACGTCATTTCCACCCCACATTTGAGAGTGATGTGCCAATCTCTCTTATTCTCTATCGAGAGAGAATAAGGGAGGTGAAATGGCAGCTCACTCTCAAATGTGAGGTGGCGGTGACATGGCACTATCCAATCCATCCATCACAAATCAACACATCAACCCCATCTTTTAAAGAAAAAGAAAAGTGGTTGTTGATTTCTAATGGAAGGATGTTTGTTGATTTGAAGGAAGGATGGGATGGAGCCACCGTCATCTCACATTTGAGAGTGATGTGTAATCTCACCTTTCTTATTCTCTCTCTCTCTCTCTTTATATATATATATATATATATATATATATATATATATATATATATATATATATATATATATATATTCAAAACGAAAGCATTTATAAGAAACTCAAAACGAATAGAGAACTACAAAGTGAGGGAACCAAGCTGGGCTCATAACCAAAAAGAGCGAGCACCATGCAGGGGCGGCCCTGGCCCAGGGCAGGCCGGGCGACGGTCCAGGGCCCCCTGACGAAAGGGGGCACCAATATGGAACTATCTATAATAGAACTAGTATGTATCATGTGCCTTTTTAACATGAAGCATTTGTGGTGTAGTGGTTATAATGCTAAACTTATTATCAAGAGGTTCTTGGTTCAAATCTTGACTATAACAATATTTTGTTTTATTTATTTATTTTTTTCATATTATGTATGGGGGCCCATTTTGAAAGTTTCGCTCCGGACCCCCAACAACTCAGGGCCGGCCCTGGCACCAAGCTGCCCCCTAAAAGACAACACATAAGTAAGAAACATGCAAAATGCTATACCCCCACCCTTACATGACAACACATAAGCAAGAAACACACAAAATGATATACCCCATATTCACACTTGTTCTCCCTGATCCTCTATCGCCATTCTCATTCCCCTCCTCAATTTGTTGTATTGTCTCGTAATCTCTGGTATGAGCTCATGAATCGCGAAAGTTCGATTTTCTTATCTACTCTTGTTTCTATTCTTCCATAACACCACATAACTGCCATCGCGTGGACCTTAGTGTTGTCTTTATGGTTAGGCGCCCATATTGGAATGCACAACAATATGAGACTAAACATCATTTGCTAAACTATATTGTAATATATATATGAGGTGGGATCGACTTCACCCCCTATTTTGTTCACCCCCTTATCATCCTTATATAATCCGTAGGATTAGATTTAATAAACAGTTAAGATTAAATTAAATCTATTCCCTAAAGTTAGAATAAAGTACTAACAAAAAATAATACTCCTTAAAACTAGCGTACAAACAGGAGAGAGGGAGAGAGAACATAGAAACCTAAAAAAAAAAATCCTCATCTTCTCCTCCGCTCGTCTTCTGCTCGGGTGCGCTCGGCTTCCAATTCCTTGTGGTCCTCGAGCATCTTCTCTTGTCCTCCGCTCCTCCTGCCCCCCTTAGCTCGCCGGCGGCGCCCTGATCTCCATCGGGTTCACCAACATCATCGGTTACACCATCCTCTTCGGACTCGCCACCGGCCTCGAGCCCCTCCGCTCCCAGTCCTTCGGCTCCCGCGACCGGGACCTCCTCTCCCTCTCCCTCCACAGCACCTTCCTCATCCTCCCTCCGCAGCACCTTGGGATGTAAAAATGAGTCGAAGGGTTCAAACAGCTGATCTCTAAAGTTTTGGATAAAAAGGGTTGCTCTTGATGCCCGTTTGTACTAAAAAAAAGGGTTCAAACAGCTGATCTCTAATTGGGTCACTTCCGAGTTTTTTAAATCGCAGAGGGCCCTCAGGCAAGGCGACCCGATATCTCTGACCAATTTTGTCATTGTGGCGGAGCTATTTAGCCTATGTCTCAACAAGATGGGGGAAAGCTACTGGTTCAGCAGGTACTACACGACGAGCAGCTGTCCCTTAGTGACACACCTGGCGTACGTCGACGACGTCTTGATTTTCTGTGCTGGAGATGTTGAGACTATTTCAGTGGTGGCAAAGAGTATTAGGAGGTATGAGAGGGCAACATGTCAGAGAATCAACAAGCAAAAAATTGTCATCTTTGTACACCACTCTTTGTCTGAGGAGAGGAGGTCTTCTCTTCGCTGCCCCCTTTCACATATCTTGGGTGTCCCATAGCCTACGGTAGAAGGAGAGCGGATCTCTTCTTGCCCTTGATCGATAAGATTGAAAGCCGCATTGAGGGTTGGCACAACAACATCTTATCTTCTGGAGGTAAGCTCATTCTCCTCAAACATGTATTAGGCGCCATCCTGATGTACTCTCTTGCAGCGTGCAATCCTCCAAAGAAGGTAGTGAAATTGATCGAGAATCTTTTCGTTTCTTTCTTTTGGGGCCATGGTGTTGGGAAAAGGATATGGTCCAGTTGGCAGAATATGGCAAAAACTGTTGAGGAAGGTGGAATGGGGCTTCGTAGAGTTAGCGAGGTGATTTACGCCTACTCGGTTAGTGGAAACTCCGTCAACAAGCTTCTTTGTGGAGTGTCTACTTTAAGGGAAGACATTTTCGAGACGACATCCGACGACTGCTATGGCCAATCGATGTTGGTTGCCCTCTGATCTATATTCACCAGGCGTGGAAGGAGGGAGAAGGATGGGACTATGGCCTGCTCACTAGATGGTTCGGAGAAAGGGGCGCCCAAGCGGTCAAAGACGGAGGCTGCGGGATCTCAGAAGAGGAAGACTCGATCATGTGGTTGGCGAAAGCAGCGGGACGCTTCACTTTGAGATTGGCGTGGGAGACGGTTTGGGTCAAGCATCCGGAGTTCAGGCGTTTGGCGGCGGCATAGGGGCGTTCTTTCCCGTTGAAGTGGAGGATCAATCTTTGGAAGACATAGACATTAAAAGGTAAACTTCCGACCGATGATGTTATCAAAAACATGGGTTTTTCCCTGTCATCCCGCTGTCACTGTTGTATTGAAGCAGAGGAGTCCATTAGTCATGTGCTGTCGGAGGGAGGGTTGGCTTGCGGAGTATGGGATTGGTTTGGCTTGTCGGGGAGTAGAATGAGTATTGAGGATAGGCTGGAGATGTGGTGGGGGCCTAACCATAAAGACGAGACTAAGGTCCACGCGGTGGCGGTTGTGTGGGTGTTATGGAAGAATAGAAACAAGAGTAGATACGAAAATCGTACTTTCGCAGTTCATGAGCTCATACCAGAGATTACGAGACAATACAACAAATCAAGGAGGGGAATGAGAATGGCGATAGAGGATCAGGGAGAATAAGTGTGAATATGGGGTATAGCATTTTGTGTGTTTCTTGCTTACGTGTTGTCAAGCAGGGGGGTATAGCATTTTGTGTGTTTCTTGCTTATGTGCTGTCTTTTCGGGGGCAGCTTGGTGCTCGCTCATTTTGGTTATGAACCCAGCCTTGGTTCCCTCACTTTGTAGTTCTCTGTTCGTTTTGAGTTTTTTATAAATGATGTTCGTTTTGAATGTATATATTTTTTTATTATAAATGATGTTGTTTTGAATGTATATATATATATATATATATATATATAAAGAGAGAGAGAGAGAGGAGAGAGGAGGAGAGAGGAGAGATGAGAGAGAGAGAGAGAGAATAAGGAAGGTGAGATTACACATCACTCTCAAATGTGGGATGACGGTGGCACCATCCCATCCTTCCTACAAATCAACAAACATCCTTCCATTAGAAATCAACAACCACTTTCTTTTTGTTTAAAAGATGGGGATGATGTGTTGATTTTTGATGGAGGGATGTGATGGTGCCACGTCACCACCATCCCACATTTGAGAGTGAGATGCCATTTTACCTCCCTTATTCTCTCTCGATAGAGAATAAGAGAGGTCGACACATCACTTTCAAATGTGGGGTGGCAATGACGTGGCACCATCTCATCCATCCATCACAAATCAACAAGCACTTTTGCTTTTATTTAAAAAAATAACGTTGATTTGTGACGGAGGGATGTGATGATGCCACGTCACTGCCATCCCATATTTGAGAGTGAGACGCCATTTTACCTCTCTTACTCCCTCTCGATAGAGAACAAGTAATGTGAGATGGCACCTCACTCTTAAATGTGGGGGTGGCAGTGACGTGGTACCATTCCATCCCTCCATCACAAATCAACAACCACTTTTCTTTTTGTTTGAAAGATGTTATTGATGTGTTGATTTGTGATGGAGTGATGTGATGGTGCCACGTCACCGCCACCCCACATTTGAGAGTGAGGTGTCGTCTCACCTCTACTATTCTCTCTCGATAGAGAATAAGAAAGGTGAGATGGCACCTCACACTCAAATGTGGGATGGTGGTGACGTGGCACCGATCCCATCTTTCCATCACAAATCAACAACCACTTTTTTTTTAAAAGATGATGTTGATGTGTTGATTTGTGATTGAGGGATGTGATGGTGCCACGTCACCGCCACCCTACATTTGAGAGTGAGGTATCATCCCACCTATCTTATTCTCTCTCGATAGAGAATACGGAAGGTGAGATGGCACCTCACTCTCAAATGTGGGGTGGCCGTGACGTGTCACCATTCCATCCCTCCATCACAAATCAACAACCACTTTTTTGTTTAAAAGATGACGTTGATGTGTTAATTTGTGATGGAGGGATGAGATGGTGCCACATCACCGTCACCCGACACTTGAGAGTGAGGTGACATCTCACCTCCCATATTCTCTATCGAGAGAGAATAAGGGAGGTGAGATGGCACCTCACTCCCAAATGTGGGATGGCGTGACGTGGCACCATCCCATCCCACAATCATAAATCAACAATCACTTTTCTTTTTGTTTAAAAGATAATATTGATGTGTCGATTTATGTTGGAGGGATGGGATGGTGTCACGTCTTCGCCACCATACATTTAAGGGTGAGATGCCATCTCGCCTTATTCTCTCTCGATAGAGAATAAGGGGAGGTAAGATGGCACCTCACTCTCAAATGTGGGATGACGGTAACGTGGCACCATCTCATTCCTCCATCACAAATCAACAACTACTTTTGTTTTTGTTTAAGAGATGATGTTGATATGTTGATTTGTGATAGAGGGATGGGATGGCGCCACGTCACCGTCACCGTCACTGTCACCCCCACATCTGAGGGTGAGATGACACCTGACCCTCAAATATGTGTGGCGGTGACATGGTACCATCTCATCCCTCCGTCACAAATCAACAACCACTTTTGTTTTGGTTTAAGAGATTATGTTGATTTGTTAATTTGTGATGGAGGGATGGGATGGGGCCACGTCACCGCCATCGCACATTTGAGAGTGACGTGTCACCGCCATTCCACAGGAAAGACCATGATTCGAGTCCACACTTGGACGCTGGCTAGATGACTGCTTCCAGTTGAGCACTCTTGGTTGCAGATTCCACCCCGCTCGGTTGGGCTGAGTTGCTGTGTCATGGGCCCTACCCAAAGATTGACATATACATATATATATATATATATATATATATATATATATATATAGAGAGAGAGAGAGAGAGAGAGAGAGAAAGAGAGAGAGAGAATAAGGGGATCCAAGTTGAGCACACTCTCTTTATATATATATATATATATATATATATATATATATATATATATATATATATATATATATGGATATGAGCAAAAAACTATATATATATATATATATATATATATATATATATATATATATATATATATATATATATATATATATATATATATATATATATATATATATATATATATATGGATATGAGCAAAACTATATATATATATATATATATCTATATATATATATATATATTTTTATATATATATATATATATATATATTTATATATATATATATATATTTTATATATATATATATATATATATATATATATATATATATATATATATATATATATATATATATATATAGTTTTTGCTCATATCCAAATATAGTACAATATAGTTTAGCACATAATGTTTAGCACCATATTGTCGTGCATTCCGATATGAAGGCTAATACAACAGATCGTCTATCCAAGCTTGCATCACTCCAATTTATAAACTTCGAACATAGATTTTTTCTTATTCGCATTCGCAACGTTCAATCCAGGGGATCCAAGTCATTCATCAAAGTCATTCCTAGGTTAAATCCATTCACGATCGTCCTCGATTACTCGCGTTTCAATGACACAAAATCTCGCAACTCTCAAACTCGCAATCCTTAATTTGTTCAATAGACCTATCAATCCAAATTTGTATACCTTAACTACAAAATTAAAAGTCATAATCCACCGATCACAAGTCGTAGTATTGATTTTTCAATTCTCAAGTCGCATAACATAAATCATAATCATCCATCATATCTTCACTCAAATTTCCAAACCTACTAGTCCTCAATCCGTACATCTATCTCATCGCAACGTTGCAAGATCGCCTACAATAACTTTTTCGATTCATAAAAATCCTTGATCATCCAATCGATCAACATTATCCTTTCGCATAGTCCGCCTAACATTCATTCACGTATATTCCAAGTTCATCTAATCAAGTCATCCAAATTTCGTTATTATCAAAATCCCAAAGTATAGAATCCATTTAAACAACAATATTCGACACGATCATCATTCCTCGGATCAGAGTGTCCCGCGTTATCGTACATCGATCTTTGATACATTTCAATACCATCGATATTATACACAATCCGACGATCTTCCTTTGCAACAAACTCTGAGTAGTGCAACTAATGCTATAATCCGAACTGGATATACGATCTGTCTCTCGACATTCGAGATCAAATTAGTTACGTCATCAATTTGTTCAAATCAAAGTCATATTGGCTATTTATCTATCTTAAGTCATCGAGCAATTTCTTTTTAGATCCTTAGACCCATACTCATATCTTTCATCAAATTTCCAAGCGCTAACTTCCAAATCGTGCTTTTTTCCTTAGTCGAATTCGAAACACAATTCTGCTCAGTTTTGTACTATCATTTTCATATACGATACATAGTGATTCCTTGACTAAGTCATCCATTCTGTTGCATATTAACTTTTTCTCGGCCATCTATCTATTCTATACTTGCATTCCATAATCAGCGCAATTCCAATCCGATGCGCGTCGTCCTTGTTCATGCATATCGATCTCATCTGAAACATTAAGAACACAACTGACTCAACAACACTTAATCTAAGGCTTTGTATAATCGTGTCGCTTGCTTATAGATCTATTGGAACCCCGATCCTCTTCGATCAACATCTCCGAGGCTATCCTATACACCACTCAGGGATTGAGTCACTCGACAAATCTTCGAAACAAATTTCGAATCACAATCTCAACCAATCACTTATATATCTCATTGATCTATTCCTCAAGATCCAAGCACGATCTATCTATATCGCATTTGACGATAACATCGTCCGATGACATCTCTGTCGATAGCTATCCCACATTCTATGAATAAGTCAAACTCATTCAAAATAATTTGAATCTTGTGCACAACTTTGCTATATCGACACATGTCTTAGTTGCGTAATGCTCACCCCAACTCAGTCAACCCAGCCTTTCATGAACTATCCTTCGGTCAACCCGATACCAACGTCTAATTTTACAAATTATTTAGACTTATTGTATGGAATATCCTGCAGAACATTGTGAGAGAGCGTTGTCAACATCGACTTTGAAACTATATCAGAGTTCAAAAGAACTCAACCGAAAGTCCAAGAACGTAAAGCCATGCTATGATACCATTATGTTATGCCCCGGTTTCGTAGAACATATCGTCCTCGCTTGACAGTAATGTCTCGCGAGCCTAAGTTGTGCTTGCACAAGAAGAATACCATAACAACCAATTATGCAGCTTAGCGATGGGGTCCTCGCACAAAAATCTCAAGCAAAAAAGTTGAATAACACAAGATATATAGGAAACATGTTATCTTTATTGATATTGAAAACTTAAGATTACAACGGCTCGAAGTTAATATTACAAATCACTCAGGCTCAAATTCTCTCTGATTACAATCACTCAGATCTATCTCATCTCTTAATATAAATGATCACTCCCTTCACCTTACAACTTGAAGAAGGCGATGTCCATACATTACGTTCCGTATAGGCAAAGACTTCAATGCGACCGCACATCTTGAAACGTCAAGGAAAGTCATGCCTCGACGCGTCCAAGCGAGATTTGCCTCGAACGAATAAGTACCTGTAACCTATATGCAAACTGATGGGGTGTCAGTACACAACAGTACTGGTGGGAAGCATCTTGATCGTTCACCCATACAAAACTAACATGTTAATTTATGTGTGCAACTTAGTCTTTTGCGGACTTTTTAGTCTTGCCTTAGGATCAATTCAAGACAGACTCATGGTCTACTTAGTGACGCAACGACACGGTCGTACCATAAAACTCATTTATGTATCAACATTGAGGTCGTGCCTCGCAATAAATTATAACTTACTCAATACTTGCCTTATAGCCTTCATCAGTTTCATCGTGCAAATTAATGACTCAATCACAGATTTGTGAACTTAGTATCAACGACACAAAATACGACACCATATCTCGTGTCGAAGTACGTATTTTTGCTATGGCCAAATCTTATGCTACATACTTGTGTTGCATATCCTGTACCCATTTCTTGACTCATTTGTGTCGTGCATACACTGCTTGACTAAATTTAAGACATGGACGCAGACTGCCGCTATCAAGCCGATTCAAACTATATGAAAGTCACTAGCACCACAAGCCATCTTGTACTAATGTAAGACAAAAAAGCTTCGTGTTAGAGGCACTGTCTCGTCCGAAGGTTCTAAAATACTCGTATCAGTGGCACATACATCAGTGGTCAATCGCATGCGCACTGAAGGCCCACAATACCTGTAAATTCTCCTAAGCCGACACGAACCCGGTGCCCCTGGAGATTATTCGAGGAACCAATACCTTGTGCACAAGTTGTCCAATGATAATGCAAGACTCGACTCGACTCAACTCAATATGGTACTGACTATTTCTTTCTATTTTACACACTTCCATGCAGTTCTCCAAACCAGTAACTGCCTCGACGGCCTACAGTCCCCAATACGTTCAATATTTCCATTTTCCTTTTTGACTCATAATAGAGGGACGACTATTTGATAGCCTTCCTGCGTACCTTGAACCAACCGTGTTCTATGCACTGCCATCAACCGAGTCATGCTTTATATGACAAGCCTTGAAATCATGAGACTGTGTGGCTGTAGTGCCCCGTCCCTACATCGTGCCCCGTCTTCGTTCACGGGGTGCGCGAGAAAGGAACACTGTCGCTATCGATTCGGTCGGAACTGATAGGTCAGAATCGGCCGAGTCGATCGAACGGAAACGGTTGAATTAAGATCCATTCCACGTTATGGAATGGCTTCTTCGGAATCAAGTCCCATATTCAGCGGGTTGCGCCTCGAGGATTGGCTCTGCGGCTGAGTCGGGAGAGACCTCCCGTTGCTCTGGTTTTCATGCCGCACTTGATTTGGCTTTGGCTTTGGTTTTCGTGAATGCGTTTTCGTGAATATTTTCGATGGGCTTTCGTGATGCATTTTCGAGCTTCGAATTCATATCGAATATCCTTGAATTATACAGTGTTCTAATCAGTTGCTTATGCGATTGCAGGTGATCGCGTAGGTGACGTCAGCGCAGCCAACCGGTCGCTCGCTTGAAGCAAGGCTAAGGCGAGTGGCTGACCTCCTTCGTCCCGTCCCTCTACTTTAAAACTCAATATATGAAGTAAAATAAATGCTTGTCATAATAGTGTAGAATCAATGAAATCGTGGCACGATACTTCACGAAACACTTGTTAACGAACTGCCGGTTTTGGAAATGGAAAACATGCTTCCCTATGCAATTATACTTGGTCTATGCCAAACTAATGAATGAATCAATTAACGCTTATCGCAACGATATGGATAAATGAGTAAATCAACTAAGTTCCAAAGAAAACGGTCATTGGACAACTTATCGACAAGGTGTAGTTTCCTCGAACGGTTACCTAGGCCAAGGGACCGATTCGGCCCGGGAGAAACGAGTGTATAGCAAGTGCCAGCCTTTCATCGGTGCGAGTTATGCGGAAACTTTCGTACAGGGCTCGCTACCCGACGCGAAAAGGTCACCGTCTAACTCAGCTGTATGTCCGCGATGGCTTGAAATTGCCAGTGGCCTTCACACCCTTCTCACTGCTTAACAAATGCACGTGGCACGAGATGAATATGATAGTTGCTTAATGTTACACAATTTCATATGCTTGCCTCAAAACATGTTAACATGCAAATCGAACAGGATGGTTAGAAAGATCATTGGAATAGCTAGCTAACATGTTTAGGAAACTTCTTGAATCAAATGCAGGGCTTGAATTTAATTAGCCATTCGCCAGTACATGTGTTTTGTGCTGATCCTCGCTCTTTGCAGGTCCCGCGAACCAGGAAGGACGCGCCAGCTAGCTCGGCGGCGTTCGTGACTTTTGAAGCTTCGGCCGTACGTCGAAGACTTACTCCGCGACTCCACTTTTGAAGGCTCTCGACAGTCCAAGACAAATGACTCAGCGTCCCTCCCATCTAGGTCAATGGAGTACTTGTGTATATTGAGGGATGTGTACAATGTATGGAACGGCCATCTCATCGGCACTCTTTTGTAATCGAGTCATATTGTAGCCCGTGCGGCAATGAGTTTTGTATCGGAGTCTGTAAAAGATGTTCATTATCAATAAAGATCAAGTTTTCTTTACTCATTGTGTGTATCAATTTGTCTGCGTACTCTCTTAGATCTCGTGTCTCGGATTACCTTATGACTAGGCCTTGTGCGATCGCAAATTAGGTTCGTACGGCATCATGTCCGGGGGATGACTATCGATTCGACGGAATCGGGGCGTGACAGTGGCTATAGCAAGTCGTAGAACCGTCACGACCAAAATATGTCGTGTTAGCGACGGCCACATCCGTCGCGCATCCGTCGGCAATCAGTATTAGCGACCGATCACTGACGGATCTTGGCCAAAATAATCTGTCGGCAATCAGCTCGTCGCTAATAATGATCCGTCGCTAAGTAGTCGAAGAGGGACGGAATAGCGACGACTTTTCGTCTTCACAATACGATGCATTAGCGACGACTTTCCGACGGGCTTTCGTCCATTTCAAGTATTAAATACTTAACTGTGTAGACGCTAGCGACGGATAGTCCGTCGGTAAACAGTCGTAAAAGTGTATCAGAGGGTATCGTTCCGTCGCTAGTCCGTCGATCGCCGTCGCTAACAAAGGACGGATTAGCAACGGAATACTAACGGATTATCCGTCGACCATGTTCTGGAAATGCTTGACATTTCTAGAACCTTGGCGACGGATTTTCCATCGCGACACCGTCGAGACAGCGACTGATTTGTGGCTGATTATCCGTCGCCAATGTTCTGGAAATGTCAAGCTTTTCCAGAACCTTGTCGACGGATTTTTCGTCGCTATTCCGTCGAACTATATACCACCAGAACGTTGCCGACGGATATTCCGTCGACCACCCGTCGCTACCTGGAAACAGTTTCAAATCTCCAGTTAGCGACGAAAATTTTGTCGAAAAGTAGTCGAAAACTGGAAATATCCGTCGCTAACCGGTCACTAGTCCGTCGCTAAATGAGATTTTTTTGAAAAAAATTACAGCACTTTCCCTGTTCACAAAAATATGCATAAACCAAACCAATATATAATGCACACCAATTATCCAACAATCACATAGACCAAATATATAATGCACACCAATTATCCAAGAATCATATAGACCAAACCAAATTAATATAAAATAGACATCAATTATCCTGAAGAGTAACCTAATATCCGTCGTTATAATCCGATCATAGCACAAATATTCCAAAATTCTCACAAATATTTCAAATTTTCTTAATTACAATACTTTAAGAAGGAGGAGGAGTTCGATTGCCCGATGGTGGTAATCCCTGCTGCGACCGACGAATATACTCCTCTACTAGGTACGGCGGTGGAGGGAGGGAAGTGACTGCATGCCTTTGGCTCACTCAAGCGGTATTTGTACGTCAGATAAAATAGCAAAAATTCGATTTATCTCCAAGTGTGAGAACGGATGGCTCAGAACACAACCCAAAATTTATTCTAGCATACATTAGTGTGAATCATCTATGTTCTGTACATATGGTATAGTTTATGTTCTTATCGTATCTAGTATCTGAAGGATATAACAGAATCAAAATGAACTCACATAATGTAATACTAAAACATCATCTACTACTATATAAGATATAGTGATAGGTTGTCGTATCATTATTGCCGAGGGATGAGGGTCGAAGGACAGTCAACTTTATCTACGGCTACATAGTTTCTGCTTCGCCAGTCGAATGGCTGCAGGGACTATGTCCTGATCACCATGTCGTACCGTAGATTAATGCAAATGGAGCTGGAGCTGGAGCCAAAATACAGTACTAATTCACCATGTCGTACCATTTTACTCTCTCACTCTCTCTCCTTTCCCCCTCCGGCGCTCTCACTCTCTCCGGCGCTCTCACACTACTAATTCCTATGTGTTTTAAGTGTGAGAACGGGTGGCTCAGAACACAACCCAAAATTCATTCTAGCATACATTAGTGTGAATCTTCTATGTTATGTACATATGGTGTAGTATATGTTCTTATCGTATCTACTATCTGAAGGATATAACAGAATCAAGATGAACTCACATAATGTAATACTAAAAGATCATCTACTACTATATAAGATATAGTGATAGGTTGTCGTATCATCATTGCCGAGGGATGAGGGTCGGAGGACAGTCAACTTTATCTACGGCTACATAGTTTCTGTCTCGCCAGTCGAATGGCTGCAGGGACTATGTCCTGATCACCATGTCGTACCGTAGATTAAAGCAAATAGAGCTGGAGCCAAAATACAGAAACCAAAATACAAAATATAGAATCCAATCCCTGGGTTCGCCGAAAATACAAAATACAGTTCTAATTCATATGTGTTTTAAGTGTGAGAACGGATGGCTCAGAACACAACCCAACCAGAGAGGATACTCTGAGAGATCCATCTGAGTAAGACGTATACTCTGAGAGATCACCTTTACAAGAATGATATCAGTAGTGGGATTGAGTGTTGGAGGATATATTATCAGAGTATACGTCCTACTCAGATGGGTCTTCCACCGTTACTATTTTTTTCTGACAGCATGGTGGATGTGCTCCGTCAACAGATTCTTGCTCCGAGCGAAAACTTTGCCCCAGAGCTCAAGTGGACATCCTTTGTGTAGAGTTCGAGTGAGAGGTTCCTGACAGCATGGTGGTCTCCTTTGTCAAAGTATCCGTGCTCGTCCCACAACCAATAGTAACGGTGAGAGACCCATCTGAGTAGGACGTATACTCTGATAATATCTCCTTCAACACTCAATCCTACTACTGATATCATTCTTGTAAAGGTGATCTCTCAGAGTATACGTCCTACTCAGATGGATCTCTCAGAGTATCCTCTCTGGTTGGTTGTCGTATCATCATTGCCGAGGGATGAGGGTCAGAGGACAGTCAACTTCATCTACGGCTACATAGTTTTTGTCTCGCCAGTCGAATGGCTGCAGGGACTATGTCCTGATCACCATGTCGTAGTCCAATACAATCCAGAGATTGACACAGTACTAATTCATATATGTAGTCCACTAGAAATAGTTTAATACAAAAACAACCCAATACAAATAGTTCAATACAAATAAGTACTAATAGCTAATGAGAACCACACAGCTCACGTAAATGCTCATTGATACGATCATACAACCACCTCGAATAAGTAGGATCGACGGCGTGAGGAGAGATATAGTCCCTTACAAGTGCTGCATGAATAGAACTCCCGGTCTCACTAGCTACCGGTGCTGGATGAATAGAACTCCCGGTCTCACTAGCTACCGGTGCCACTTCCTCCTTAAAAGTAGGAGGAGCCACCTCAGCATTCACTGTTTCCCTCAAACGACGTACCGCTCCTCGGGTCATGGGTGCCATCTGGTAAGATCGATATTCACAAATAATATAATTGTAACATAAGCAAGCTAACTAAAGGAACCATCGTTTAATTTGAGTACATTTTCGAAAGCAGATAAAGTACAGAAAATTCAATTTTTTGCCAAGTGTGAGAACGGATGGCTAAGAACACAACCCAAGATTCATTCTACCATATATTAGTGTGAATCATCTATGTTCTGTACATATGGTGTAGTATATGTTCTTATCGTATCTAGTATCTGAAGAATGTAATAGAATCAAGATGAACTCACATAATGTAATACTAAGACATCATCTACTACTATATAAGATATAGTGATAGGTTGTCGTATCATCATTGCCGAGGGATGAGAGTCGGAGGACAGTCAACTTTATCTACGGCTACATAGTTTCTGTTTCGCCAGTCGAATGGCTGCAGGGACTATGTCCTGATCACCATGTCGTACCGTAAATTAATGTAAATGGAGCTGGAGCCAAAATACAGTACTACTTCACCATGTCGTACCATTTTACTCTCTCACTCTCTCTCCTCTCCCCCTCCGGCGCTCTCACACTACTAATTCCTATGTGTTTTAAGTGTGAGAACGGATGGCTCAGAACACAACCCAAAATTCATTCTAGCATACATATGGTGTAGTATATGTTCTTATCGTATCTAGTATCTGAAGAATGTAACAGAATCAAGATGAACTCATATAATGTAATACTAAGACATCATCTACTACTATATAAGATATAGTGATAGATTGTCATATCATTATTGCCGAGAGATGAGGGTCGGAGGACAGTCAACTTTATCTACGGCTACATAGTTTCTGCCTCGCCAGTCGAATGGCTGCAGGGACTATGTCCTGATCACCATATCGTACCATAGTTTCTGTCTCGTCAGTCGAATGGCTGCAGGGACTATATGTCCCGATCACCATATCGTACCATAGTATCTGAAGAATGGCTGCAGGGACTATATGTCCTAACCAAACCCTAACCCGAACCCTCCCCCAGCCGCCCTCCCCCCCATGCCCACCCCCCCAGCCACCCCACTCACCCCCCAACCACCCGCATCCCCCCCTGCAGGGACTATTGTAGGCTAAGGTATTGGGTTTACCTTATTAGGTAAGGTATTGGGTTACCTTATTAGGGTAAGGTATTGGGTTACCGATATTGTGAACCTAGGTGGAAAGCATAATAAGGTTGTAAAAGCATAATAAGGTATTGGGTTACCGATCCGAAACTGCCGATACTACCGATATCGCCGATATCCTATTTCTTAAACTAGGGTTTGTCATATCGCCGATACTACACATTGTATTTGTACCACGCGCGCCCCCCCGCTGCCCGGCCCGGACACGCTGTCCGCCTACCCCCGCCGCCCCACTCAGCCCCGCTCGCGCCAG
>JANAVB010040417.1:7741869-7956027 GCA_029216955.1 Iris pallida
ATGTCTTATTCGAAAGCATAAACATGTTATCATAGCAAGCATGTTATCGAATTTGAATAGGCAAGCAAGCAATCTCGTGTTTGATTCGTGGCACGACTTACCAAGTCGACGCACTCGCCCTTGCAACCGACGCAAGGTGAATACGCCTATCTGTTCTTCCTGTCATGTTATAGTGCCCTCTATTCGGATCCATCCATGCAAGATACGTATACCTTGCACTTCCAAACCCATCGCCCTTAACTATATGAAGGTCACTAGCTTGTCAAGCTAGAATGGACTTATATTTATCGAATCGAAAATGTAAGACGACAGTCACCCAGTTGTGGTTGCTAACCACTAATCCGAGGACCCCCGAAGTACTCGTGTAAGTGGCTTATCACATTCGCTAGATAGGCGCTACCCGTCTAGTCGAAGTGCACCAACAATACCGATTATCGCATCCCTCCTAGGCCGAACGGTCCCAGCGCCCTGGTGATCACGTTCGAGGGAAGAAACACCCATGCACGGGCAATAGTCTTTAGTCCATTTGACCATGCAACGAATCTTATATTTCATACAACCAAGCAAGTTCGCTTATCTCTATTTCAATTGGCACAACGCCCCAATATTCTCAACGAACGCCCGAATCAGGGTGCGGGTCGTGACAGAAACACCGTGACCTTCATATAGATAGGGCGTAACCACGTACTCGTGCCCCTAATCAGGGTGGACGTAACGACGTACTCGTGCCCCTAATCAGGGTGCGGGTCGTGATAGAAACACCGTGACCTTCATATAGATAGGGCCGGTGGGCTGAGATTAGCGCTGGGTGCAGGCGCAGGGCCTGCCACCCTTATGCATATGTTTAAGTTTACGGTTGGTTGGTTGAGTGAAATGATATGATTTCTTATGTAAAGTTCTAACCTTGCAGGCTAGGCGAAATGGGACATAGATGAGCATGATCACAATGTTTATGTTAAGATTATGTCTAACTGTATCTGCCGCAGGGACACGGTGGTGGACAAGTTCAGGATAGGTTCGGCTCGAGGCGGGGCTCGGCTTGGACTTCCAGATGCATGGAGTCCTTAGCGTTCAAGAGGAGCTACCGCATTGGCGTTCGGACTTGCGAGATGTTCAGCCGAAGACTACTTGTTGGCTATAAAGAGGCATAATGTATGGAACAATGTACTCCTTTGTGAGCTAGAGAGATCATGAGCGTTGTAGCCAATTGGCATGATGAGTTGGGCTATTCAGAGCATTAATATTAAATCTACATTGGCTTTTCTGTTAATTTAAAATTTACAATATAATTAAAACTAATATTACAAAAATGCTATTTGCTCCCAAAAAATTTGGGTGATACCATCTTCCATTATGTGGCATATGACATGGTTGCTAACATGACAGCTAACATGGCAAAATTTAACAATAAAATTAATATTAAAATGAACATTAATAGTAAATAAATAATTTTATATTAAATTAACATTGATTAATATTACATTAATATTAACATTAACATTAGCATTAGCATTAACATTAATATTAATATTGACATTAACATTAATATTAAAAAATTTGGGTAATTAATTTTTGGGGTTAAAATTTGCCATGTCAGCTGTTATGTCATCTGCCATGTCAGATGCCACATAATGGATGATGGCATCACCCAAATATGTTGGGAGCCCAAACGACTAATTGCTAATATTAATACAGTGGCATTACCGTTATTTTCCAATAGATTCGTGACTTGTTCGGACACACCCCTCCACGAGCGGGTTACATACACCCGCGTAAACGAGGGTTAAATAGCCTTTTCCAAAGAAGAGAACCCATCCGACTAGAGAGAAACAAAGGAAAGAAGAAGAAGAACAGTCGCAATGGAGAGGAGCAAGATCAACTGCAGCGGATGGGCCGTCATCCCTACCGAGATTCTCTCGATGATACTGGTACTGTCGGGGATGCCGGCGGACGAGGTAATGTACAACGTGGCCCCAGTTTGCCGTTCGTGGTGGAAGGCGCTCAACGGTCCCTTAGACTATTGGTCCAACGTCGACTTGGTACAGTGGTGCCGGAGGACCCAGAAAACCGCTGAGATTAGTTTGACCATAATGAAGCTCGTGGCTCGCAGTGAGGGACATCTAGGGTCCCTCTCCGCGTACAAGCTCGACGAAGCAGCCTTCTCTTTTGCATGTTTAAGGCCAGTGCAAACTTTTATTTGGTCTTATTCTAATACTTTATTTTTTCTATTACAAAATTTTACGTATACTTTTGTTAATTTCTATTGATGTTTTCCCATTTTATAATACAGTGGAAAATTTCTAAGGGTTCTGCACATTCCGAAGTGCGACGTGAGTGATGAAACTTTCGTGAGACACATGGAGTTTCTCCCTGTGCTGGAAGAACTCGACATTAGCTACTGCCTCTACATCACGTCGACTGGAATAATTTCCGCCGGAAATTATTGCCGCCGTCTGGTCAAGCTGAGTAGGAACATGCCCCCTCCGGATTTCATGCTCAGGAACATGTTCGTGCTGGACACGAAAAACGAGGCGGAGGGAAAGGCCGTGGCTGATTCGATGCCGCGTCTCGAGCACCTACATATGGGATTCGGCATGTTCAATGGAGACACGCTGCGATCTATCATATGCAACTGCAAGGGTCTTCGCCTGCTCGACATACGTAGGTGCTTCAACGTGATCTTCGACGACGAACTTTGGAAAATTTGTTATTCAATTCAGACGTTTAAAAAACCCTTTGATAATGTAATCCCAGTACCAGGAGAACCTGTGTACGAGTGGTATAATGAATTAGATACGATCTATCATTACTGGGGTTAATGGTGAAAACACTAGCATGCATGCATGCATTTCTTTATACTCCCTCCGTCCCAAAAATATAGTCCTATTTCTATTTTCTCCAAGATTAAGAAAATCCAATTAATATGTCCAACAAAACAAAATCTCTCCAATATGCCCCTTATAGATGTTTTGAATTTTGCTTTTGTACTTATTGTGATCTCTAATTGGGTAAATGAATGCCATTAAACTTTGGAGACAATATTTTGGCAAATTTTAGTTTGAATTTTGGAGGCAATATAAACTAAAGTGTCTTTTCAGTATCCATCATTAGAGCTCAAGTATATTTTCAAAATACAACTCTTAAATGCATAGAGAATTGTAGAGTTTATCTTGATATAATTGCAGTTTAAATAAGGCTAAAATTGTAAATTACTCCACAAACCAAAAAGGAAAGTGAGACTATATTTTTTTTATAAATAAAATGGACTGTGATATAATGACGCCGAAGACGGCTCACTTCTGAGATTTTGACATTTTCCAACACAGATTTTACCATTAATACAACATCTCAGTGTAATCATATCCAAGAGATTTCGCCATTTCCCAACACAGATTTTGCCTTATTCAAAATGAATTCTCCGTCCTATATGGACCATTCTCCGTCCTACATGTATCATTCTCCGTCCAACTTTCCGCATTCTCCGTCCTAATGTACCATTCGCCGTCCTAAATGTACAATTCTTCGTCCTAAATGTACCATTCTCCGTGTTAGAAGAACGGAGAATGGCCATTAACAGCCAAACAGCCAAACTAATTCATAGCCTTCAAAACCAATTTATATAGATTCAAAATAAAACTAAACAGCCAAACTATTTAAAATTCACAACCCTACACAACAGTCCTAAATGTACCATTCTCCGTCCTATATGGACCATTCTCCGTCCGACATCTATCATTCTCCGTCCTACATCTATCATTCTCCGTCCTAATGTACCATTCGCCGTCCTAAATGTACAATTCTCCGTATTAGAGGAACGGAGAATGACCATTAACAACCAAACAGCCAAACTCACGAGCCTTCAAAACCAATTTATATAGATTCAGAACAAAACTAAACAGCCAAACTATTTAAAATTTACAACCCTACAGAACATTCCTAAACGTACCATTCTCCGTCCTAATGTACCATTCGACGTCCTAAATGTACAATTCTCCGTCCTACATCCGTCCTAAATGTACCATTCTCCGTGTTAGAGGAACGGAGAATGGCCATTAACAGTCCCAAAAATTGTTCCATACTAAGTTAAAAGCATATAATAGCACCCAAAAAATGTTAACAATAGAAAAATTCTACAGAACCCAAACACCAGACTCGAACCTAGGCCTTCCTTGTAAAAGCCAAACAGCACAACCAAATAAGCCTGGAATAAGACATCAATAATGTCTCTTATAGTCTACTACCAAATGCTTGCTTACAACACTCTTACAACCTTCACCCATTGATGACATGGCCCACATGTCAGCAATGGGTGAAGGTTGTAAGAGTGTTGTAAGCATTTGGTTGTAACTTTAACATTATATCCCAACTTCCAATAAGGAATAGGAAGAGTCGGTTAGGAACGTGTATATATATACATAGGGGTCCCCATTCATCTGAGTAGGTTGCACATTTAACATGGCTCCAAAAAGATCATCTTGTTGGGAACCATTGCCAGAGCCTTCTTCCAGTCGTCGCCGAGCCCCTTCGCATGGAGCACCCTCTGCGCCGCCTCCGGCCCATGACTGGCTGGCAGCGGCTGCGAACTTTCTGACCGCCTGCGGGTTGTCACTGGAGGTCATCGCTCGACCTCTTCATCCGGCGCCAAACTTTGACCTGTTGCCGATCACTCCGGAGGAACGGGATTCTCTGGAGAAGAGGGAAGCGTTTCGCCGCCTGTGCCATAGGGCGGGTGTGCGTACCCTGCAGGACTTTGCGGAGATCCTCCGGGAGGCCAGTGAGGGCTAGACCCTTTTTTTTTTTCCGTGTTTTACAGTTTTTTGTCCTCCTCTTGTATACTTCTCTGGAGAATGTTCCGGCGAAGAAGTTGGGATTTAATGAAATATAATATTTTGTTAACTCAATTTGGTTTCGGCTACAATCAAACTTTTACAACCTTCTTACAACTTACACCCATTTGCTAACTATAGCATTGCTCTTTATAATTAACAAATCTTTTTACGTCAAATCAATATATCAGCGACGATATCCCCATCAATGACTTGTTACGTCATAGAATTGATTATGCTGCCAGCGTCAATCTTGCCGTCAAATCCATCTTAAATATGATTACAAAGTAAAATAGAGGACAACATTGATTGTTTCAATTTTACTCTTTTCAAGTACATAGTCTTCTTATTTTCAAAAATTTAATCAAATATTCGTAAAATGGAAATATTGAGTCTTAAACTTCACATTCTTAAATATGTTGTCAAATTTTTTAAATAAATATGTTTCCACCACGTTTTTTCTGCCAAATTTTTCAATAATTTATACGGAACACGTGGATATATACTAGTAATAATAGTAAAAAATTTAATTTTGGAAAAGAATTTTTTAAAATTAAGGTATCAAAATCCCAAAGGATTATGTAGTAATTTCACATGGATATATACTAGTAATAATAGTAATAAATTTAATTTTGGAAAGTAGTTTTTTAAATTTAATAGTAATAAATTCGACCGTCTTATACTAGTAATAATAGTAATAAATTTAATTTAAGACTCAAAACTATTCTAATTTTTTCCACTTTCCAAGGTCATATAAGACGGTCGAACTTTCCCTCTTCCTTCTCCCAAACCCTCTCCCAAACCCTCTTCTAATCAAAATGCCGCCGAAGAAACAACGACCGTCGCCGAAGGGGAAGGATCCACGAAGGGATGCGATACAGGCCCGAAGGGCAGAACTTGCAAGGGCGGCGAAAACCAAGATTATGGTCGCTAGGGCAGAGGCCGAAAGGGCAGCGGCGGAAGCAGCGGCGGCGGCAGCGACGATGAAAGCGGAGGCGGCACCAAGCCACGTGCAAAAAAGGCTAAAAACACTCATTGCTCGACAAAGACCAGAAAATCTATCTTCGATACAGAGTCGTCGGAAGACTCAACTTATGAAGATCGAAGGCGTACTCAAGCGAAGGCTAAGGTGGCAACGGATACAGAGTCATCAGCGTACTCTGTGGATTTTGAATCCTCATCAGAAGAGGAAAATGAAGAGGAAGAGCAATCATCAGATAAGTCCCAGGCTGGAGAGGAGGTAAAAAAATTTAAAGACTCTAAAACTAAGAAGATATACATTAAATATTTCAAAAAAAAGGCTGTTATGCCTGAAAGATCAATTAAGATGGATGATGTCGAAGACGAAGCTTTCCTGGATATATTGAAATTCTATCAATTGGAGAAACTGAACAAATCCTGTCTTGAGAAAATCTCCCAAACAATAGTAAGAGAATTTTACTCAAATCTTCCGGCTGAAATTAAAGAAAAAGAAGAGGATCAACCACTGGTGTTTCTGAGAGGGAAACTGATTAGGGTAAATGCTGCTGTCATCAACGAATTTTATGGATTTGATCCAGTTCCTGAGTTTGATATGAAAGATATTGATAATGTTTCCATGGCGGATGCAATTCATGAGATTACAGGTGTTTCAATGGGTGCCAAGACCCCTCAAAATGTATACAAAGATCAATTAAAAATTTTGTATAAATTGTTGCATGCCTACGTATCTCAAACACTCAACCCTACTGGACATGAGTTTTCCATCCATCCCGAGAGAGTAAAATTTCTTTATTATATGGGGAAGAAAAAAAGGATGGATATAGGTTCCTACATGTTCAGTAGAATGATGCATCTCGTGGGAAAACCAACTGCAAGGACAGCTCTCCCTTTCGGAGGATTTGTATGCTCGATGGCTAATAAACATTCTGTCCCAAGCTTAGCAGGGGATGTTTATATTAAAAACAAAGGCCCCATGAGAAAACTAACCTTTACTCGAATGTTTGGAAAACGGGCAGCAGCTGCAAGCAAACCATCAACATCTGGAAAACCATCAACTTATGGAATCAAAAACACTAAGGACAGGGTTGATGATCTATACAATTTTGTTGCTGCAAACTTTGAGAATGTCTTCAAAGAGATGAAGACTATATCCGACAACCAGAAATTGATTCTGGATAAGATTAACCAGATAGAGGTTGAATTTGCTGACCAAGAATAAGATTTTCCTTCCCTCGTGAAGAAGGTAAATGGGGCTAGCCCAAAATCTTATGTAAAAATACACACTGTGCACATTGACACTTTAATGCTAGCCATCACTTTGATACTTCTATTTATGTTTCTGGATGTCATTTCTACCTATAAAGTGAGTCAATACTGACTATAATTTTTCTTCATCCGTCCCTCAAGGTGTAGGTGAAGGATATTTTGAGAAAGAAGAAGTAGGAAAAAAAAAAGAAACAAGAAGAAGAAGATGAAGATGGAGACGTCTATGAAGATTCATCTTTTGAGTTTTGAATGTCTCTTATTTCAATGTGGAAGTAATATTTGACTTGTAATATTGTTCTGAATATTTGTTGGTCATGGCGGACAAACTAAATTTTGTGTTTGAAATATTGTAAGATTAAACTTTTCGCTTGTACTCAGTGCATAGTTCGTAATTTGATTTGAAAATGTAATATGGTCTTGAATTTAGAGTAGGTCTGATATTTATTTGGATTATTGTATTGTGAATTATGCAGGTTCTATGTTGAATTACTAACGTGGATTGGACAGATTACTGTAACGTGAATTATGCAGTTTATTGGACTTGGAATGAAGTATACTTAATTTGATTATGATTTTCTGGTTGAAGCGTTTATTTGGTTGGCAGTTGGCCTTGATAGATGATATTGATATTTTGGTGTATTCCTTTGATTTGCAGATGCCCATCACAGATTTCGTGAGTCCTGGGTGCATTGCTAGGGTTTAAAGGTGGCCACATTACGGATGCATTCCTGGGATCACTGAAACTTTATTTGATTGTAATGTGTTTTACTTTCTGTAAAAAATCATTACATCGATGCCATCAGTATGAATTCGATGCCAGTGCATGTTCATCCCTTGTTATTGCTGAAGCAAAATTGTAATCATGCCTGTTCATCCCTTGTTATTGCGAAAACATGATTGTAATCCTGCATGTTCATCCTTTGTTATTGCCATCAGTACATCGATGCCATCAGTATGAAGTCGATGCCAGTGTAAGGCATAATGTAATGTAAGAAAAATTCTCTTTGATAGTAGGTTAATTATATTCAAACATTCGCAAGAAATTTTGTTCAGCCATACAGTGGAAGCCTGATAAAATGATATTCGGATTATCTTGAAAATGATTTAATATAAAATGAATGTACTATGGTAAATGATATTAAAAATACTGTAAATATTTGGTGAAAAAAATATGAGATACTTGAACATTTCCAGTCCTAAATGTACCATACTTTGTTAAAAGCACAGAGAGTGTCTGTTCTCCGTTTTCAAAGAACGGAGAATGGCCATTCTCCATGTTAAAGTAACGGAGAATGGCCATTCTCCTTGAGCATGGCCATTCTCCGTGTTAAAAACAAAGAGAACAGCCATTCTCCGTCCATTCGCCGTGTAGAAAGCAAAGAGAATGGCCATTCTCCGTACAATCGCCGTGTTAAAAGCAAAGAGAATGGCCATTCTCCGTCCATTCGCCGTGTTAAAAGCAAAGAGAATGGCCATTCTCCGTGTTAAAAGCAAAAAGAATGGCCGTTCACCGTCCAAATAAAATATTCTCTTCGAAAATATTATCATTAGAAAAGTAAAAAAAATTCGTCCGATCAATACAGATTTTTTTTAAAAATATGTGACAAGATGATCCGTCCGACCTCAGAAGCAGGTTTTCCTCAGTTCACAACCACCACCGTGACATGTAGCTTTATTAACAAAATATTAAATTATTAGATGAAAAATAAGATTTCTGACAATGGCATGGACAGTAAAATTAGAGCGGCGCCGCTAATACTTCTTGTTCGAGGAGGTTTCGACTATGTCCGACGGGAAGCGAACCGATTCTTCACGGCGCAGCTGGTACTCCTCGTTGTTCTAGGAGGGCTCGACGACGTTCGACGCGATCCGGACCGATTCTTATTTCCATCTTCATCTCTGTTTCTCTTTCCGCCACAACCACCAACACCACCACCACGACGGCCTGTAACCAAAAAAAATATAATACGAAATATTAAATTGGATGGACTTTTGAGAGAGTAAATATGAATTAATTTAGGGTGTTCATTGAAAAAATTAAAGTGAAGAATGACCTGCTAAAGCAAGTTACCAACAGGTCAAAAGTCTAAATCAGCATTAAATGATGTTTCTACACTATTATTCAATCCGAACCATTGGATCAACATCCAACGGTCCAGATTTCGGATGTATCGATACATCCATTTCCAGCGGATGTATTGTAGAACGACCCATATATATATATATATATATATATATATATATATATATATATATATATAGAGAGAGAGAGAGAGAGAGAGAGAGAGAGAGAGAGAGAGGGAGGTGAGATGGCTACATGTCATCCCCCATGCTATCATCATGCACTTGCACGCTTTCGTTGCATGATGATAGTATAGAGGGGTGACACATAGCCACCACCCATAGGATGGCACCTCACCTCCCTTACTCTCTCTCTCTCTCTCTCTCTCTCTATATATATATATATATATATATATATATATATATATATATATATATATATATATATATATATATATATATAGTTTTTGCTCATATCCAAATACAGTACGATATAGTTTAGCACAGAATGTATAGCACCATATTGTTGTGCATTCCAATATGAAGGCTAATACAACAGATCGTCTATCCAAGCTCGCATCACTCCAATTTATAAACTTCGAACATAGATTTTACCTATTCGTATTCGCAACCTTCAATCCAGGGGATCCAAGTCATTCATCAAAGTCATTCTGAGGTTAAATCCATTCACGATCATCCTCGATTACACGCGTTTCAATGACACAATCTCACAACTCTCAAACTCGCAATCCTCAATTCGTTCAATAGACCTATCAATCCAAATTTGTATACCTTAACTATAAAATCAAAAGTCATAATCCACTGATCACAAGTCGTAGTATTGATTTTCAATTCTCAAGTCGCATAACATCAATCATAATCATCCATCATATCTTCACTCAAATTTCCAAACCTACTAGTCCTCAATCCGTACATCTATCTCATCGCAACGTTGCAAGATCGCCTACTATTAACTTTTTTGAGTCATAACAATCCTTGATCATCCAATCCGTCAACATTATCCTTTCGCATAGTCCGCCTAACATTCATTCACGTATATTCCAAGTTCATATAATCAAGTCATCCAAATTTTGTTATTATCAAAATCCCAAAGTATAGAATCCATTTAAACAACAATATTCGACACGATCATCATTCCTCAGATCAGAGTGCCCCGAATTATCGTACATCGATCTTTGATACATCTCAATACCATCGATGCTATATATATTCCGACGTTCTTCCTTTTCAACAAACTCTGAGTAGTGCAACTAATGCTATAATCCGAACTTGATATACGATCCATCTCTCGACATTCGAGATCGAATTAGTTACGTCATCAATTTGTTCAAATCAAAGTCATATTGGCTATATGTCTATCTTAAGTCATCGAGCAATTTCTTTTTAGATCCTTAGAGCCATACTCATATTTTCCATCAAATTTCCAGGCACTAACTTCCAAATCCTGCTATCTTTCCTTAGTCGAATACGAAACACAATTCTGCTCAGTTTTGTACTATCATTTCCATATACGATACATATTGATTCCTTGACTAAGTCATCAATTCTGTTGTATATTAACTTTTCCTCGACCATCTATCTATTCTATACTTGCATTCCATAATTAGTGCAATTCTAATCCGATGCGCGTCGTCCTTGTTCATGCATATCGATCTCATCTGAAACATCAAGAACACAACAGACTCAACAACACTTAATCTAAGGCTTTGTATAATCGTGTCGCTTGATTATAGACCTATTGGAACCCCGATCCTCATTCTATCAACATCTTCGAGGTTATCCTATACACCACCCAGGGATTGAGTCACTCGAAAAATCTTCGAAACAAATTTTGAATCACAATCTCAACCAATCACTTATATATCTCATTGATCTATTCCTCAAGATCCAAGCACGATCTATCTATATTACATTTGACGATAACATCGTCCGATGACATCTCTGTCGATAGCAATCCCACATTCTATGAATAAGTCAAACTTATTCGAAATAATTTAAATCTTGTGCACAACTTTGATAATATCGACACGTGTCTTAGTTGCATAATGCTCACCCCAACTCAGTCAACCCAGCCTTTCATGAACTATCCTTCGGTCAACACGATACCAACGTCTAATTTTACAAATTATTTAGACTTATTGTATGGAATATCCTGCAGAATATTGTGAGAAAGCGTTGTCAACATCGACTTTGAAATAATATCATAGTTCAAAAGAACTCAAATGAAAGTCCAAGAACGTAAAGCCATGCTATGATAGCATTATGTCACTCCCCGGTTTCGTAGAATAGATCGTCCTCGCTTGGCAGTAATGTCTCGCGAGCCTAAGTTGTGCTCGCGCAAGGAGAGTACCATAACAACCGATTATGTAGCTTAGCGACGGGGTCCTCGCACAAAAGTCCCAAGCAAAAAAGTTGAATAACACAAGGTATATAGGAAACATGTTATCTTTATTGATATTGAAAACATAAGATTACAAAGGCTCGAATTCAATATTATAAATCATTCAGGCTCAAATTCTCTCTGATTACAATCACTCAGATCTCTCTCATCTCTTAATATAAATGATCACTCCCTTCACCTTACAACTTAAAGAAGGCGATGTCCATACATTACGTCCCGTATGGGCGAAGACTTCAACGCGACCGCACGTCTTGAAATGTCAAAGAACGTCATGCCTCGACGCGTCCAAGTGAGATTTGCCTCGAACGAATAAGTACCTGTAAACTATATACAAACTGATGGGGTGTCAGTACACAACAGTATTGGTGGAAAGCATCTCGATCGTTCACCCATACAAAATCGACATATTAATTTATGAGTGCAACTTATTCTTTTGCGGACTTTTTAATCTTACCTTAGGGTCAATTTCAAGACAGACTCATGGTCTACTTAGTGACGCAACGACATGGTCGTACCATAAAACTCATTTATGTATCAACATTGAGGTCGTGCTTTGCAATAAATTGTAACTTACTCAATACTTGCCGTATGGCCTTCATCAGTTTCATCGTGCAAATTAATGACTCAATCACATATTTGTGAACTTAGTATTAACGACACAAAACACGACACCATATCTCGTATCGAAGCACGTATTTTTGCTGTAGCCAAATCTTATGCTCCATACTTGTGTTGCATATCATGTACCCATTTCTTGACTCATTTGTGTCGTGCATACACTTCTCGACTCAATTTAAGACATGGATGCAGATTGTCGCTATTAAGCCGACTCAAACTATATGAAAATCACTAGCACCACAAGCCATCTTGTACTAATGTAAGACAAAAAAGCTTCTTGTCAGAGGCGTAGACTCCTCCGAAGGTTCTGAAATACTCATATCAGTGGCATGTACTTTAGTGGTCAATCGCATGCCCACTGAAGTCCCACAATATCTGTAAATTCTTCTAAGCCGACACGAACCCGGTGCCCATGGAGATTATTCGAGGAACCAATACCTTGTGCACAAGTAGTCCAATGACAATGCAAGACTCGACTCAACTCAATATGGTACTGACTATTTCTCTTTTCTTTTACATACTTCCATGTAGTTCTCCAAACCAGTAACTGCCTCGACGACCTACAGTCCCCAATACGTTCAATATTTCCATTTTTTTGACTCATAATTGAGGAACGACTATTTGATAGCCTTCTTGCCTACCTTGAACCAACCGTGTTCTGTGCACTGCCATCAACCGAGTCATGCTCTATATGATAAGCCTTGAAATCATAAGACTGTGTGGCTATAGCAAGTCGTAGAACCGTGGGACCATGCTTGCTATGACATTAAGTTGATAGCTCGTGGCATGACTTGTTTCACTCAATACGTGAGGTCGATAGACCGAGTGCCAACTTTTGAAAACCATCATGGAGAACATCTATACAACATATTGATACTTTTTCATATTCTATACATATAGTTGACTCAGTCGGATTATTCCTTTAGCTACGTGGGTTCATCTCTTTTATCAATAAAGCTACACAGTGCATGTAAAACTCCATATTATTAGTGTGAAGGCCAAGCTGAGACAAGTTTATCGAAGCTACCTTCCTGAGCGAGGAGTCATCTCGGCCGAACGGACTTCGAGCAAGCCGTTGCATAGCTAAGTCCAAACGTCATTGCATTTCGATCCATCCGGTTGAACTGAGCGGGACGGGGCACTACATCTCCTCTCCGCACCCCCACCCTCGCTACTCCCCCACCTGTGCAGTCCTCCCACCGCCGCCGCCGGTGAAGGAGAGGGCCTGTCGGATAGAGAGAGAGGAGGGAGAGAGAATGAGGGGAGGGATTTTTTGCGTAGGTATAATCGTAATTTCAGACATAATTTAACGTCTGTTAACAGCATAAATGAAATTTGGTATAAACTGAGCCAAAATAAAAATGCGAGGATATTTTTAAGTTATGGGTCTTTTTTGCTAAAAATGTCTATCTAAGGAGGATTTTTTTTGCACTTTACCCCTTTATTAAGTGACAATACATATTGATTCAATACATTATCTTGTAAATGTACCATTTCACCAGTGATTATAAGAAAGCTTGCTTAATAGATAAGCTCTATTATTCTTGGTCTGATTATGCTGGAGAACTTATGCATAAAAAAAGGAGACCTTACCTTTAAACAAGTCTTAAATGACATTAGAATAGAAAAACAACTTATGGTAAGGAACATGTCACTACTCCATATGACAATATTATTATCCTCAAGAAGAATTAGGGTTAACCTCTAGAATAAAATAGATATTCACAGATGCTAGATTCTCTTATTTATATAACAAATAAGAACAACCTGATATTGCATTTGTTGTTGGGAGACTAAGTAGATATACCCAAACCAATTACAATGGTCTGTATTAGCACTACCAAAATACGCTTATTTAGCGACGGCAATTTAGCGACAGAATTATTCCGTCGGTATTAGCGACGGGTTCGTGGCCGCTCAGCGACTGATTACCGACCACAAACATTTGCCATTTTTTATTTTAATTTTAGGGGCAGGAAAGATCGCACATCCGTCGCTAGTGTGTCGGTGTTATAGCGACGGATATTCGGTCGTCGCCACGTAGTCGTTTATTTGGCGGAAATTGTGTATATAATTGGCGGGACATATCTTCGACTACGTAACGACGGATATTCAGTCGGATAATCAATAATAGCGACTATAGGGCGACGGATATTTCGTAGTCGCCATTCCGTCGCTAAATTAGCGTTCCAGACTTAAATGAAAATACGGGGGGAACTTTTGGCATTCCCCCCAAATTCACTCTCTCTCCTCTCTCTCTCTCTCTCTCTCGTCGGTGTCGGTTTCGGTAATCGGCGTCGGTGTCGTCGTCGGCGTCGGCGTACTCTCCTCTCTCTCTCTCCCGAAGGTAACCCCCCCTCTCTCTCTCTCTCTCTTTCTCTCTCTCTCTCTCTCTCGGTTATAGGGTCTGGGCGGCACGATCGGGACTGGGGCCGTCCGTGGCTTGGCGGCTGGCTTGGGTCGGAGGCTGGGCGGTGGGCTTGGGGCGGAGGCGTCGGGGTCTGGGAGGCGGGCTTGGGGTTGGGGCGTCGGGGGCTGGGCGGGGGCGTCGGGGTCTGGGAGTCTGGCTTAGGGTTGGGGCGTCGGGGGCTGGGCGGCTGGCTTGGGTCGAGGTCTGGGAGGCGGGTGGGCTTGGGGCGGCGGGCTGGGCGGTGGGCTTGGGGTTGGGGCGTCGGGGGCTGGGCGGCTGGCTTGGGTCGGGGGCTGGGCGGGGGCGTCGGGGTTGGGGCGGCTGGCTTGGGGCGTGGGGCGTCGGGGGCTGGGCGGCTGGCTTGGGGCGGGGGCGTCGGGGACTGGACGGCTGGCTTGGGTTGGGAGCTGGGCAGTGGGTTTGGGGCGGCGGCGTCGGGGGCTGGGCGGCTGGCTTGGGGCGGGGGCGTCGGGGGCTGGGCGGCTTGCTTGGGTTGGGTGCTGGGCGGCTGGCTTGGGGCGGCGGCGTCGGGGGCTGGGCGGCTGGCTTGGGTTGGGGGCTGGGCAGCTGGCTTGGGGCGGCGGCGTCGGGGGCTGGACGACTGGCTTGGGGCGGGTGCGTCGGGGCTATTTGCAACCGACGCACACCCATAAGCACTCTTCATATATATATGCAACCGAACTACTGGGCGGCGGGCTTGGGGCGGCGGGCTTTGGTCGGAGGCGGCGGGTGGCTTTGCTTCTCAAATTCATCTGAGTTTATATATTGGCTAAATAATGTGTTATCTATATTGGGTATTCCATTAGTTTGGTGGTGTTTGGATTAGTAAATGTGAATATATATGGGGTTTGGATTCATGGTGTTTGGACAGTGCGAGTTCTATCAGTTGTGTGCTTCTGTATAGATGTATATATCTATACATCTAGCTGTGATATACATATGTGTATGTGACAATCTCAGTTAGCGACGGACTAGTTATCGGTTAGCGACGGATATTTCCAGCTCCATTAATTGCATTAATCTACGGTACGACATGGTGACGGATATTCCCTGCAGCCATTCGACTGGCGAGGCAGAAACTATGTTGCCGTAGATAAAGTTGCCTGTCCTCCGACCCTCATCCCTCGGCAATGATGATACGACAACCCATCACTATATCTTATATTGTAGTAGATGATGTCTTAGTATTACATTAGTGAGTTCATCTTGATTCTGTTACGTACGTCCTTCAGATACTAGATACGATAAGATTAACATATACTACACGATATGTATACAAAATATAGATGATTCACACTAATGTATGCTAGAATGAATCTTGGGTTGTGTTCTGAGCCATCCGTTCTCACACTTAAAACACATAGGAATTAGTAGTGTGAGAGCCCCGGAGAGAGTGAGAGCGCCGGAGGGGGAAGGAGAGAGAGAGAGAGTAAAATGGTACGACATGGTGAAGTAGTACTGTATTTTGGCTCCAGTTCCAGCTCCATTTTATCTACGGTACGACATGGTGATCAGGACATAGTCTCTGCAGCCATTCGACTGGCGAGGCAGAAATTATGTAGCCGTAGATAAAGTTGACTGTCTTTCGACCCTCATCCCTCGCCAATGATGATACGACAACCTATCACTATATCTTATATAGTAGTAGATGATGTCTTAGTATTACATTATGTGAGTTCATCTTGATTCTGTTACGTTCTTCAGATACTAGATACGATAAGAACATATACTACACCATATGTACAGAACATAGATGATTCACACTAATGTATGCTTGAATGAATCTTGGGTTGTCTTCTGAGCCATCCGTTCTCACACTTGGCAAAAAATCAAATTTTTTTATACTTTATCGACTTTCGAAAATGTACTCAAATTACATGATGGTTCCTTTAGTTAGCTTGCTTATGTTACAATTATATTATTTGTGACTATCGATCTTACCAGATGGCACCCATGACCCGAGGAGCGGCACGTCGTTTGAAGAAAACAGTGAATGCTGAGGTGGCTCCTCCTACAGTTGAGGAGGAAGTGGCACCGGTTGCTAGTGAGACCGGGAGTTCTATTCATCCAGCACCGGTAGCTAGTGAGACCGAGAGTTCTCTTGATGCAGTCCTTGCAAGGGACGACATCTCTCCTCGCGCGAAAAATCTCGCTTTTTCGAGGTGGATGCGTGAACGTATCACTGAGCGTTTGCGTGAGCAGCGTGGTTCTCATTAGCTATTAGTACTTATTTGTATTGGACTATTGGTATTGGGTTATTTTTGTATTAGACTATTTGTATTGGACTACTTATTGAGTTGTTTTTGTATTAGACTATTTGTACTGTCCTCCGACCCTCATCCCTCGGCAATGATGATACGACAACCAACAAGAGAGAATATTAGATCCATCTCAGTATGACGTATACTCTGAGAGATCACTATTACAAGAATGATATCAGTAGTGAGATTGAGTGCTGGAGGAGATATTATCAGAGTATACGTCCTACTCAGATTGGTCTCCCACCGTTACTAATTTTTTCTCACAACATGGTGGATGTGCTCCGTCAACAGAATCTTGCTCCGAACCAAAACTTTGCCCCGGAGCTCAAGTAGACATCCTTCGTGTAGAGCTCGAGTGAGAGGTTCCTGACAGCATGGTGGTCTCATTTGTCAAAGTATTCATGCTCATCCCACATTGGTTGTGGGACGAGCACGGATACTTTGACAAAGGAGACCACCTTGCTGTCAGGAACCTCTCACTCGAGCTCTACACGAAGGATGTCCACTTGAGCTCCGGGGCAAAGTTTTGGCTCGGAGCCAGATTCTGTTGACGGAGCACATCCACCATGCTGTTAGAAAAAAATAGTAACGGTGAGAGACCCATCTGAGTAGGACGTATACTCTGATAGTATCCCCTCCAGCACTCAATCCCACTACTGATATCATTCTTGTAAAGGTGATCTCTCAGAGTATACGTCCTACTCAGATGGATCTCTCAGAGTATCCTCTCCGGTTGGTTGTGTTCTGAGCCATCCGTCCCAGGGATTTGATTCTGTATTTTGGTTTCTGTATTTTGGCTCCAGCTCCATTTGCATTTGATCTACGGTACGACATGGTGATCAGGACATAGTCCCTGCAGCCATTCGACTGGCGAGGCAGAAACTATGTAGCCGTCGATAAAGTTGCCTGTCCTCCGACCCTCATCCCTCGGCAATGATGATACGACAACCTATCACTATATCTTACATAGTAGTAGATGATGTCTTAGTATTACATTATGTGAGTTCATCTTGATTCTGTTACGTTCTTCAGGATAATTGATATCTATTTTATATTAATTTGGTTGGTCTATATGATTCTTGGATAATTGGCGTGCATTAAATTCGTATGTGCATATTTGGTCTATGTGATTCTTGGATAATTGGTGTGCATTATATATTGGTTTGGTTTATGCATATTTTTTCAGCTCCATTTGCATTAGTCCCTGCAGCCATTCGACTGGCGAGGCAGAAACTTTGTAGCCGTAGATAAAGTTGCCTGTCCTCCGACCCTCATCCCTCGGCAATGATGATACGACAATCTATCACTATATCTTATATAGTAGTAGATGATGTCTTAGTATTACATTAGTGAGTTCATCTTGATTCTGTTACGTCCTTCAGATACTATATACGATAAGAACATAGATGATTCACACTAATGTATGCTAGAATGAATCTTGACTTGTGTTCTGAGCCATCCGTTCTGATCAAGCATCTTCCTTCTCCTCTCCTCCACCATGGCTCTGAACCAATCTGCTCCTCCCTACTTCTCTTCTTTTTATTTGACTCTCTCAGCCACATATGACATCCAGCTCAAGTGTAGAGTCGGGGGAGAAGAAGTGGGCAGGAAGATGAGGGGGAAGCAGCACAGCCTGCAGCATGACCCGGAGGAAGTACAGAGGTTTTCTTCAACAGCCGTAGGAGAAATAGTCCTCCTACGGCTGTTGAAGAAAACCTATGTACTTCCTCCGGGTCATGCCGCCGGCTGTGCTGCTTCCCCCTCATCTTCCTGCCCACTTCTTCTCCTCCGACTCTACACTTGAGCTGGATGTCATATGTGGCTGAGAGAGTTAAATAAGAAGAAGGGAAGTAGGGAGGAGCAGATTGGTTCAGAGCCATGGTGGAGGAGAGGAGAAGGAAGATGCTTGATCAGAACGGATGACTCAGAACACAAGCCAAGATTCATTCTAGCATACATTAGTGTGAATCATCTATTTTCTTATCGTATATAGTATCTGAAGGACGTAACAGAATCAAGATGAACTCACTAATGTATGCTAGAATGAATCTTTGGTTGTGTTCTGAGCCATTCGTTCCGATACTTGGCAATTAAGTCATTCGACTGGTGAGACAGCATGTTCTTCCAACTTTAAATTACAAGATTACTACATTTGGTTACATAAATCACTAACCTCATCGCGGCCAATGTTTACAGTCTTGGTCTCAACTGTCTTCGATTCTATGATCCCATGCTTTCGGAAAATAGACAACGCAGACTCCATGGAATAGAATGGCCTTACATGCAAATCGTCTGTGATTATGTATCCTTTCCCTCCTTTCACAAACACGCCATCCTTGTTGCTTCCATCTGCAACCCCCTCCCACGTAATATCCTCATCCATTGCCTTACCACAGGGACATCGAGCGCCAATAACCGAACTATACAGACGGTGAGTCTTGGTGTAGCACTCAAATGTGGGGCATCCGTAAATTCGTCGAGATTTTAAATCATCGACTTTGAGTTTTAAACCCTCACGTAGCCTTTCTGCTTCACTTCTAGGGTCGAGCAGCATCTTCTTGCAAGCTTCGGTCTCCAGATACTTAGTGTCAAGATTCTGGATGCTTTCGTAGAGCATGTCAACGCATCCTAGCGTCAATTTCTTGCCGAGTAAATTGACGCTAGGATGCGTTGACATGCTCTACGAAAGCGTCCAGAATCTTGACACTAAGTATCTGGAGACCGAAGCTTGCAAGAAGATGCTGCTCGACCCTAGAAGTGAAGCAGAAAGGCTACGTGAGGGTTTAAAACTCAATGTCGATGATTTAAAACCTCGACGAATTTACGGGTGCCCCACATTTGAGTGCTACACCAAGACTCACCGTGATGAGGTTAGTGATTTATTTAACCTAAGACATGGGATCATAGAATCGAAGACAGTTGAGACCAAGACTATAAACATTATGTGAGTTCATCTAGAATAAATTTTGGGTTGTGTTCTGAGCTATTCGTTCCCATACTTGACAATTAAGCATGTGAAATAGAACTGATTATGTTTAGTTTGTCTTACGATACAGATTTTCACATCCAAATTGAAATGGATCGTTACTTCGTTGTTCGTACATGGATGTACTAGCGGATCAACCTCCTGGACCGTAGGTACTTATAAGTATTGACCGTGTCGGATTAGTATCGATCTATCGTTTTGGTATGGACCGTATCGGTTGGTATTGGCCTTAGCGAATTGGTATCGTCCTATCCGATATGTATCAGCCGTATAGCCATTAAGTCATATTGGCCTTATCGATTTGGTATCGGTCATATCCGATAGGTATCGGCCGTGTTGGATTATTATATACCATTTCGGATTAGTATCGTTGAAGGTTTAGTAACAAGTGTACTTGGATTTCTCTCTTCTAGAGCTAGATTACCATTGCAAGCGAGTCACGAGAGCGTAGATGGCCAGTTACAGAACATACATACTTCCTTTTCAATCTTGCTTTTTCTGATGGAAAATGAAGTATGTATGTTACTGTAACTGGCCAATCACGATCTGGTGATTCTCTTGCAATGGTATTCTAGCTCGAGAAGAGAGAAATTCAAGTACAGTTGTTACTAAACCTTCCACGATACTAATCCGAAATAGTCTATACTAATCCAGCACGGCCGATACCTATCGGATATGACCGATACCAAATCGATAAGACCAATATGAATCCTAGCTATTCGGCCGATACATGTACATATCGGATATAGGACGATACCAATATGATACGTCCTATACCAAACCGATAGACCGATACTAATCTGATACACTAGATACTAAGTACATCAAGCATCTCTGTGGATCCACAAATTACTGCACGATAGTACCAACGACTCCAGTTACATCCGGTTATTGGTGAGTACATGATTACATAGTAATTCTGTTAGTCTTGTGATACAGATTTTTACTCTCTCATGCTACCAACGTCACAACTTTTCGAGTGCTGCTCCCTCTAATGATGATGAACGCAAAAAACCAACGTCACAACTTTTATAACTTGAGTCAATTTCTTTACCCTATATGAAAATTTCTGTTGTCAGAAAGATGGCTCCTAGGACTCGTCGAGGTGGTGCTGCTAGTCGAGGAAGGGGTCGAGGCAAGAAACCCTTGGAGGTCGACACGGAGGAAGTCTCCGTCGTCAAACAAGAGCCGGTGACTGTCAAGGAAGAACCGATGACCATCAGGGAAGAGATTGCTCCCAAGCTTGAAGCTAAGGAGGAGCCACCGTCAGAGAGTAGTAGCATCGGGACCGACCCTCCTATCTCTACAGAAGACCTCAACCAGATTGAGCCTTCGTATGCAAAGTGGCTGATAGAATGGTACATGCCTCAACGCAACTATCATCCCTGGCTGTGAGGATTCATCGTCTGACTTGTGGTCTTTGTTGAGACCAAAGTCGATTTTCCTATGTGTTTTGGAATATTTGTGAAAATTTTGGAATATTTGTGCTATGATTGGTCGTCAGGATTGGATATTAGGTTACTGTAACTGGCCAACTCTTTTCTATGTGTTTTGGAATATTTGTGAAAAATTTGGAATATTTGTGCAATGATCGGATTATAACGATGGATATTAGGTTACTCTTCCGGATAACTGATGTCTATTTTATATTAATTTGGTTTGGTCTATATGATTCTTGGATAATTGGTGTGTATTAAATTCGTATGTGCATATTTTGGTCTATGTGATTCTTGGATAATTGGTGTGCATAATATATTTGGTCTATGTGATTGTTGGATAATTGGTGTGCATTATATATTGGTTTGGTTTATGCAAATTTTTGCGAACAGCTAAAAAGCAGTAATTTTTTTTTCAAAATATTCTCAGTTAGCGACGGACTTGTGACCGTCTTACGACGGATGTTTCCAGTTTCCGACGACTTTTTGACGGTTATTCCGTCGCTAACTGGATATTTGAAAATTATTCCCAGGTAGCGACGGATGGTCGACGGACCATCCGACGAGCTGATTTATTGTTCGACGGAATAGCGACGACATATTCGTCGCCCGTATTCTGGAAATAACAAGAATTTCCAGAACAAGGTCGACGGTTAATCCGTCGCTATGCGGTCGATACGTTGCGACGGCATAGCGACGACTTATCCGTCGCCAAGTTGCTGGAAATGACATGAATTTCCAGAAGCTGGTCGACGATTTTTCCGTCAGCAGACCGTCGCTAATCCGTCACTTAATATCGACGTTATCGACGGATTAGCGACGCAACGATACGATCTGATACGCCGTTACGACGGGTTACCGACGGAAAGTTACGTCGCTATTTCCTACACAGTTAAGTACTTAATAGTTGAAATGGACGAAAATCCGTCGGGAACGTGTCGCTAAGTCTTCGTATTGTGACGTCGACTATCCGTCGCTATTCCATCATGTGACGACAACTTAGCGACGGATGGTTATTAGCGACGAGCTGATTGCCGACAGATGTTTTTGGCCAATATCCGTCGGCAATCGGTCGCTAATTGTAATTACCGTCGTCTTAGCGACGGATTCGGCCGTCGCTAAATCGATAAATTTTGGTAGTGTAGAAATAATGTTCAGAAATTATATTATGCATATACATGTTCTACATATTTTTGTACTTGTCATTTTCTATAAATTATGATAATAAATATGTTATGGGAAAATTTATGAAATGCCCAAAAAACAAAAATGTTTTATGAAAAATCCACCGCACAATAACATTTCATCGTGTGCCCAGAATTAGCAAAAAATTTATAAAGGGGGTTCCGAATGACCTTTTTGCCCTTCCTTCTAATTTATTGAAAACACCCACGAAACTACTCTTAAAAAAGTTTCGATACATCCTCTTCTTCTATACGCTGCTTACTTTCGAATCTAGGTTTTCTCCTCAAAAATCTTCAAACCTTACTTCAAAAACTCGTCGAATTTTTTTGAAAAGGTCGACAAACGGTAAAAGTGTTAAAACGGAGGTCCAAACATCATTTTTTCGCGATTAAAAATTTTTGGAAGGCCAATTAACAAATAAGTCATTAATTTCTGGCTCCTCGGAAATACGCTCCTTTTGCGACAAACCGGGCCTCGTTTCGACTTTCCAGTCAAAAGTTATAGCCCTTCAAAGTTTCAACTGGCCATAAAATATAGGAGAATGATCATTCTCCGTGGTAATATCATAGAGAATGACCATTCTCCTTGCTAAAACCACGGAGAAATGGTCATTCTCCGTGCTAAAACCACGGAGAATGGCCATTCTCCATGTTAAATTGACAAAGAATAGTCATTCTCCGTGTTAGAATGACGGAGAATGGTCATTCTTCGTCAATTTAACAAGGAGAATGGCCATTCACCGTGCTAAAACCACGGAGAATGGTCGTTCTCTGTGCTAAAACCACGGAGAATAGCCATTCTTCTTGTTAAATTGACCAATAATAGCCATTTTTTTGTGTTAAAATGACGGAGAATGGTCATTCTCCGTCAATTTAACAAGGAGAATTGCCATTCTCCGACATTTTAACACGGAGAATGGCCATTCTCCGTGTTAAAATGACAGAGAATGGCCATGCTCAGTCATTTTTTCACGGAGCCATTCTCCGTCATTTTAACACGGAGAATGGCCATTCTCCGTCATTTTGACACGTAGAATGGCCATTCTCCATCATTTTGACATGGATAAGGCCATTATCCATGGTTTAGCACGGAGAATGGTCATTCTTCGTGATTTTAACACGGAGAATGATGAAGAACACTCGAAAGAAACCTAAAACCTATTTTTTTTGTTTTCTTTGTGAAAAAATTTGTCATGAACAAAAATTCAAGAGTTTTCGTTCTTCTTTCAAAATGATACTAACTCTTATGGAAAAGAAGAAGATCTTCTCTCCACAATTGACCTAATCACCGAAAAACTTCAAATCTCTCCACGATGACGATGATGATGATGATGATGAGCGATAATCGGAGTTTGACTGAAAAAAATCACAGTAAACTATGAACGATCTTTGCGATCTCTGCTGAAGATGAGAGCAATGAAATTCAGATCTCTCGTGAAGAAGAAGAAGACGAAAATCACAATCCAAATCTGAGTTTGTGCGAAGGGTAGTTATGGTATTATAAAGATGGCATTTTGTAAATACAGAGCATCTAAAGGGAATCTTGGAATATTTAACGTGGAAATATATAATTCTGGACATTTCATAAAACCCATCCTGCGGGTGGGTTTTTCATACAAACCAACCCCGAAATTAGGTTTCTCAGCAATTTCCTAATATGTTATAGTACTGTTAGAGCATGGTTTTGTGCATCTAAGATGAACATGCACCTGCAGCTGTGCTTCAAATCGATAAAAAATATATTATACAATTATGTAGTTCTTGACTATAATGTCAGAAAAGAATCGTGCAGACTACTTGACGAAGGATCTATCTAGGACAATAATCCTATAATCATCTAGGGGATGAGATTAAGCCCATAAGTAAGTCACCAGCAGTGACAATCCAACTGAGTCTAACTGGAGATCCCAAGAAACCGGTTCAATAGATAGAAACAAGGTGGACTTAGGTGACTAATAAAAATGGAACATTGATCCTGAAATTAAATTCTCAAATCTAATGCCCAGGCGGTTGTACCAAGTTGTAGAAAGATACTCAATCCGTATGATATATGGCAGTGTTCCAGTGTGATATGGTTAGGATAAGTTTTGAAAACTCTTAATAGGTCAAGCATGATTATACATGGTTGACACCGATTACCAACCCTTTGAGTACATACCTATATGAGAGGTCGTGAAGGCCGCGACTATGTGTAATAGGTCAAGCATGATTATACATGGTTGACACCGATCACCAACCCTTTGAAAACATACTTATATGAGAGGTCGTGAAGGCCGCGACTATGTGGTATGGAGATCCAAGACAACTCTAATGAACAAGGAAAAAGTCCACAGGGCCAATCAAAAGTGTCATCCCGATAGAGCAAAGAACATCTAGCGTAGTATGTGTTCTATTTTTCTGAATCTGATTCAAGACGTAGTCCATCATGTACTTCTTCAGATAAATACAATATTCACTAAGTGAGACTAATATATATATATATATTAGAAAACCTCATAATTTTAATATTAATGTTAATATTAATGTTAATGTTAATATTAATGTTAATATTAATTTTTTTAATATTAATGTTAATGTTAATATTAATATTAATATTAATGTTAATGTTAATGTTAATATTAATTTTATTGTTAAGTTTAATGTTAATTTTAGTATTTAATGTTAATATTAACATTAATATTAACATTAAATACGAATTAAAGTGAGGGGGATTTTTAGGGGGTTTTCTAAGGGGGGCTTTTGATCCGCTACCTCTCTCTCTCTCTCTCTCTCTCTCTCTCTCTCTCTCTCTCTCTCTATATATATATATATATATATATATATATATATATATATATATATATGTTGTTATTTTTCTAAACTTGATTTTTCGTAGATGGATAGTTGTACTCTTTTCTTTGAAAAAAATGTACAAGAAGAGAAGGTGTGGGAGTCGGCGGCGGCGGCGGTGGTGTTGAGCAAGGAAGAGAAGGTGTGGGAGTCGGGATGGACACGGCGACAGAGCATTTGGGAGTAGATGGAGAGTGGGTCGGTGGAGGTTGCGGAAGATGCCGGCGACGATGGCGTGGACGAGGATGGAGCGGAGGCGGCGGAGGGAGGGGCGGTGCAAGAGAAGCTGGAGGCGGAGGTGCCGTTGGAACAACCGGTTGCTCCGCACCCAACATGGGACCTCCTCTCTTATAGAGAGGGGCAATTTAGTCCTTTCATCATCGTTGATCCAAAGCACATGGGTCGGACAAAAAATCTACTGTGCTTTATTTTATAGATATTACTACTGGTTTATGTGTCCTGCATAGAGTACAGGTTGGTCTCAGCAACTAATATTAGTAATTAAGTTGCCAATATCCCAAAAAATTTGGAAAAAGAGTTCCCAGATGGATTCCAAATAAATGTTAACCAAGGAAAACTTCTCGAGAATGACTAATGTGAGATTTATCCCTCAAATTGGTAAGTCGTCAAAATTTTGTAACAAAGTTTCAGGAAGCCATACTTGCAGCTTTATTTCAGGTTTGTCAAGCATTTACAACTTCAACTAAACAATGAATTAGTATTTCTTATGGCTTGACTTGACATGCATATCTCAAGTTTGTGTCGAACTTGAGTCATCCTTGTGGTTATCGAGGAGAGGCACAAAATCCTGATAATTGGATAACGAAAGATTAGTGGATCGAGACACGGAGACGTATTATTCCTTTCATTTAAAGCGGTGGGAGTTGGGGACAGTGGATTCAAAAGTCATACAATGCAGTGTACACAAAATACCGTACCTAACGTCGGACATCTCAAAAAAAGTTTGCTTAGACAAGATAGAAAGGAGTTCATGGGCCACACACATGGGCGGATCCAGACTATAGATGGGGTTTTCGTCAACACTGGAATTTAATTTGGTTAGCGATGGACTCTATAGATTGTTCTCTCTGACCCTAACTATACTCCTAAAGTTTATTTAACCTGGTAACCCAGATCAACAAATTTACTATAATGATCCAAAACTAGCTAGCTCTTTACAATAACCACCACTCCCACCACCCATGCAGTCTCAGCAGTATAAGGAGGCTGCTATTACGATCGTCATTGGCGTAACAGCCAATGGCACGCAGCTAATGTGGCGGCCCCTTATTAGTCCTCTCTGACTCAGATTTTGTGATGGACCCGATGCTAGCAGAGGAAGTCAATGCATGAGTTGCTGCCATATAGGCACGATCATTGGACAGGTACATCCAAAGGCGGACCAAATTAAATATATTTTTCGATAACTAAACTACACCAAAATTACAACCCAAAAATTAATTGTTCAAATGATAATACTATTGGAGTCTGGATCTGCTGTCCGAAAAATATTGTCACAATCTGTGTCCCTCTATGACTTGTTGGTCCAACTGATAAAAAAAAAAAAAATCCAAATGCACAGTGGTGACAGGATTAGAACAGTATTTTTCTGACAGCAGATCCGGATTAATAATACTTGATTAAACCACAATACCAAAAACAAAACATTACTAAGACTTCCATTTGATTAGCCCTGAATTTGAGAAGCTCCAATTCTGCAGTCTTGAGACTCTTGACGGTCACTTATCCTACTACCAACCAACCATGCATGCATGTATGCACGATATTGGACCATAAACAGATAATTAATGGCGGGCCGTTGATGCTCGAGTAAGTCACGAACACACGTCCAGTACTGCTGATTATCGACTAAGTCACACCTGGCTCAGTTCTGAAAACAATAAGGCATCGTTTGCTACACCGTAATGTAATTGTAATCACAATGTAATCAAAAAAATTAATTAATTTAATTACATTACTATTACAATTACATTACAGTGGGGTCACAATAAGAAGAGGAGCTCATGGGCCATATATACATGTTCATCGATCTATATATACAGCTTAGCCAATACTCATACACTCTCACATATTCTATACCTTCACACAAATGGCGCCTTCCATTGCTGTGCCTGTGACCTGCAAATCCCCCTCTCTGACCCTCCCCATCGTCTTCCTCTCCCTCCTCGCCACCTCCACTTTCCTCCCCGCCATCCTCGTCACCGCCGAACACGACTTCATCGAGACAAGTTTCGCCAAGAAGAGCACCCTCGAGCCGAAATTGATCAGCCACCTCCACTTCTACCTCCATGACACCGGAAGCGGCCGCAACCCGACTGCCGTGCCCATAGTCAAGCCCGCGAGCCCCTCGAACTCGCTCTTCGGCATGGTCGGGATGATCGATGACCCACTGACAGTAGGCCCTGAGCCGGACTCAAAGTGCATCGGATATGCGCAGGGCATGTACTCGATGTCGTCGCTGACGGAGATGGCCCTCTTGATGACGATGAACCTGTACTTCACTGAGGGGAAATACAACGGGAGCGCGCTGTCGGTTCTCGGACGCAATGCGATAGTACAGCCGGTGAGGGAGATGCCCGTGGTGGGGGGCAGCGGGCTATTCAGGCTCGCTAGGGGGTATGCACTGGCTCATACTCATACGGTTAACATGACCAGTGGGAATGCCATTGTGGAGTACAATGTTACTGTTATGCATTATTAATCGATCGATGGACTTAAATAATTAAGCTAATCACTTGATAATGTATGTTGTTGGCACCGTAGTTCTTCATTGTATGTTTTTGTGGCTTAACTTCATTGTATTTGAGTGTGTGTGTGTTTTTTTTTTTCTATTCCGAAGACTTTAATTCTCTCGTGACTCTCTGTTTTGTTTGAAGTCATTCATGGCCTACTCTTTGTTTTTTCTTTTCTTTTCCGAAGACTTTATATATATATATATATATATATATATATATATATATATATATATATATAAAATATATATATATATATATATATATATCAAATGACCTCTAGCCTAGTGGTTAAGAGATATGCATGCGGCCCGAGTGGTCAGGAGTTCGAATCCCAGTGGGAGCGATTCCAGAAACAATTTACCTGATTCCAAAAAATATATATATATATATATATATATATATATATATATTTGAAGAAGGTAATATATATATATATATATATTTTTTTTTTGAAGAAGGTTATTGTATTCATAAAAGAATAGAAGGACAGCCAATTAGGCGCGTGTATATATATATATATATATATATATATATATATATATATATATATATATATATATATATATATATATATATATATATATATACCAGAGATTACGAGACAATATAACAAATCGAGGAGGGGAATGAGAATGGCGATAGAGGATCAGCGAGAACAAATATGAATATGGGGTATAGCATTTTGTGTGTTTCTTGCTTATGTGTTGTCATGTAGGAGGGTATAGCATTTTGTGTGTTTCCTATGTATTGTCTTTTAGGGGGCAACTTGATGCCAGGGCCGGCCCTGAGTTGTTGGTGGCCCGGAGTGAAACTTTCAAAATGGGCCCCCATACATAATATGAAATAAATAAATAAATAAAACAAAAAATTGTTATAGTCAAGATTTGAGCCAAGAACTTCTTAAATATAAGTCTAGCATTATAACCACAACACCACAAATGCTTCTTGTTAAAAAAGGCACATGATACATACTAGTTTTATTATAGATAGTTCCATATTGGTGCCCCCTTTCGTCGGGGGGACCTTGGCCGTCGATCGGCTGTCCTGGGCCAGGGCCGCCCCTGCTTCGTGCTCGCACATTCTGGTTATGAGCCCAGCTTGGTTCCCTCACTTTGTAGTTCTCTGTTTGTTTTGAGTTTTTTTACAAATATTGTTCATATATATTTTATAAATATTGTTCATATATATATATATATATATATATATATATATATATATATATATATATATATATATATATATATAAAGAGGGAGAGAATAAGGAAGGTGAGATTACACACCACTCTCAAATGTGAGATGACGGTGGCACCATCCCATCCTTCCTTCAAATCAACAAACATCCTTCCATTAGAAATCAACAACCACTTCTCTTTTTGTTTAAAACATGGGGTTGATGTGTTGATTTGTGATGGAGGGATGGGATTGTGCCACGTCACCGCCACCCCACATTTGAGAGTGAGCTGCCATTTCACCTCTCTCATTCTCTCTCGATAGAGAATAAGAGAGGTTGGCACATCACTCACAAATGTGGGGTGGCAATGACGTGGCACCATCCCATCCCTCCATCACAAATCAACAATCACTTTTCCTTTTGTTTAAAAGATGATGTTGATTTGTGACGGAGGGATGGGATGATGCCACGTCATTGCCACCCCATATTTGAGAGTGAGGCGCCATCTAACCTCTCTTATTACCTCTCGATAGATAACAAGAATGTGAGATGGCACCTCACTCTTAAATGTGGGGGTGGCGGTGACGTGGATCCATTCCATCCGTCCATCACAAATCAACAACCACTTTTCTTTTTGTTCGAAAGATGTTATTGATGTGTTAATTTGTGATGGTGGGATAGGATGGTGCCACGTCACCGCCACCCCACATTTGAGAGTGAGGTGCCATCTCACCTCCCTTATTCTCTCTCGATAGAGAACAAAGGAGGTGAGATGGCACCTCACACTCAAATGTGGGATGGTGGTGATGTGGCACAATCCCATCTCTCCATTACAAATCAACCACCACTTTTTTGTGTTTAAAAGATGATGTTGATGTATTGATTTATGACTGAGAGATGTGATGGTGCCACATCACCGCCACCCCACATTTGAGAGTGAGGTGTCATATCATCTCCCTTATTCTCTCTCGATAGAGAATAAGGAAGGTGAGATGGCACCTTACTCTCAAATGTGGGGTGGCGGTGACGTGTCACCACCATCCCTCCATCACAAATCAACAACCACCTTTTTTTAAAAGATGATATTGATGTGTTAATTTGTGATGGACGGTTGAGATGGTGTCACATCACCGTCACCCGACACTTGAGAGTGACGTGACATCTCACCTCCCATATTCTCTATCGAGAGAGAATAAGGGAGGTGAGATGGCACCTCACTCCCAAATGTGAGGTGGCAGTGACGTGGCATCATCCCATTCCTCAATCACAAATCAACAACCACTTTTCTTTTTGTTTAAAAGATAATATTGATGTGTCGATTTATGCTGGAGGGATGGGATGGTGCCACGTCATCGCCACCCTACATTTGAGAGTGAGATATCATCTCACCTTCCTTATTCTCTCTCAATAGAGAATCAGGGGAGGTGAGATGGCACCTCACTCTCAAATGTGAGATGATGGTGATGTGGCACTATCTCATTCTCCATCACAAATCAACATTTAAAAGATGATATTGATGTGTTGATTTGTGACAGAGGGATGGGATGGCGCCACGTCACCGTCAACCCCACATTTGAGGGTGAGATGACACCTGACCCTCAAATGTACGGTGGCGGTGACGTGGTACAATCTCATCCCTCCATCACAAATCAACAACCACTTTTGTTTTTGTTTAAAAGATGATGTTGATTTGTTGATTTGTGATGGAGGGATGGGATGGGACCATGTCACCGCCATCCCACATTTGGGAGTGCGGTGTCACTTCCATCCCATGGAAAAGATCATGATTCGAGTCCACACTTGTACGCTAGCTGGATGACTGCTTCCAGTTGAGCACTCTTGGTTGTAGATTCCACCCCGCTCGGGTGGGTTAGGTGGCTGTGCCATGGGCCCTGCCCAAAGATATATATATATATATATATATATATATATATATATATATATATATATATATATATATATATTATAATAGCCTGGGGGTGACATGTAGCCACCTCACCTCCCTTATTCTCTCTCTCTCTCTCTCTATATATATATATATATATATATATATATATATATATATATATATATATATATATATATATATATAAATATATATATATATATATATATATATATATATATATAGAGAGAGAGAGAGAGAGAATAAGGGAGGTGAGATGGCTACATGTCACCCCCAGGCTATTATTATATATATATATATATATATATATATATATATATATATATATATATATATATATAGAGAGAGAGAGAGAGAGAGAGAGAGAGAGAGAGAGAATAAGGGAGGTGAGGTGGCTACATGTCACCCCCCAGGCTATTATCAAGCACTTGCACACTTTTCGGTGCCTAATGTTAACATGGGGATGACACATAGCCACCAACAATAGGGTGGCACCTCACCTCCCTTATTCTCTCTCTCTCTCTCAACATATATATATATATATATATATATATATATATATATATATATATATATATATATATATCACGTTTCGATTCAGTGTAATTGATAGTCATCCCTAGGCGCATGATGTCGTACGAACCTAAATTACGATCGCACAAGTCATAGTCATAAGGTTATCCGAAATACAACATCTAATAGAGTACGCAGAGAAATTGAACAACACATTAGAAACATACGTATGAAATTTGCATTTCATTGATAATAGACATCATTTACAAGACTTCATTACAATTGTTGCCACGCGGACATACAACATTACTCGATTACAAAATGAACGCCGATGAGATAGTCGGTACATACATTACATCCCCGTTTACAAGCAAAACATTCAAAAGATTTGCTATCGTGGGGAGTCGAGACATCTTTCTTCTGGACTGAATGTTTAGTCTTCAAAAGGATCAAAACAAGCCTTCAATACAGGAACGAGACTTCAAATGTTCTTGGGTCTTCTTGGGTTTAGTTGGCACGCCCTTTTTGTTATAGGGAACCTGTGGAGAGCAAGGATCAGTACATTACACTTGTACTGGTGCGTGACAATTTAGGTTCGTACGACATCACACCTTGGGGACGACAATCGATTTAAAAGACCCATCCGCGGAACCCCGCCTATCCTGTACCGCTGGATTGAGCGGGCCGCGTGGGGCACATCTCTCTCAAATGTGACTTAGTCGAACAATACTGTATGGTTGTTACGTGTTTGTGACATAATCGAATGAGATGGCACCTCACTCTCAAATGTGGGGTGGCGGTGACGTGTCTCCATCCCATCCCTCCATCACAAATCGACACATCAACGTCATCTTTTAAACAAAAAAGTGGTGGTTGATTTGTGATAGAGGAATGGGATGGTGCCACATCACTGTCATCCCACATTTGAGAGTGATGAGCCATCTCATTCGACTAAGTCATAAACACCTAACAACCATATGGTATTGCTCGACTAAGTCACATTAATTTGTCAGGCTTATGACAAGAAGAAGAGGTCTTCATCGATTTAGGTCTATATATACATTAGCCAATACACACTCTAACGTACAATAAAATTCTATCGTTCACACAAATGGCGCCTCCCGTTGCTGTGGCAAAATCCCCCTCTCTGGTCCTCCCCGTCGTCTTCCTCTCCCTCCTCACCACCTCCACTTTCCTCCCCGCCATCGTCGTCACCGCCGAACACGACTTCATCAAGACAACTTTCGCCAAGAAGAGTAGCCTCGAGCCAAAATTGATCAGCCACCTCCACTTCTACTTCCATGACACCGGAAGCGGCCGCAACCCGACAGACGTGCCCATAGTCAAGCCCGCGATCCCCTCAAACTCGCTCTTCGGTCTGGTCGGGATGATTGATGACCCACTGACAGTAGGCCCCGAGCCGGACTCAAAGTGCATCGGATACGCGCAGGGCATGTTCTCGATGTCTTCGCTGACAGAGATGGCCCTCTTGATGACGATGAACCTGTACTTCACTGAGGGGAAATACAACGGGAGCGCGCTGTCGGTTCTCGGACGCTTTGCGATAGTGCAACCGGTGAGGGAGATGCCCGTGGTGGGGGGCAGCGGGCTGTTCAGGCTCGCTAGGGGGTATGTACTGACTCGTACTCATACGGTTAACATGACCAGTAAGGAATCCATTGTGGAGTACAATGTTACTGTCATGCATTATTAATCGATCGATGAGCTTAATTAATTAAGCTAATCCCTTGATAATGTTTGCTGTTGGCGTTGTAGTTCTTCTTTGAAATGTTTTATGTGTGTGTGTGTGTACGTGTACGTGTGTTTTTCTTTTCTATGACTCTTTGTTTTGTTTGAGAGGCATTCATGGCCTACTCTTTGTTCTTTCTTTTCTTTTCCGAAGACTTTTCTTTTCTTTTCTTTTCTTTTCCGAAGACTTCATAAAAAGTTGTAACAAATATCCGTTTCCTATAATATAAATTGTTGTCAACTTTTGCTGCAAAGGATTATTCATATTTGTAGACAATCAAACAACCCCTTTAAATGACATTATTAGAGCAAACATCACATAAAATGTAATTGCAATCCAAAAGTTGCCATGGTTTATTGGAATGATAAGGGGGGAGAGAGAGAGTCTTTATTTACAGCAGGATGGGCCAAGGCGTTTGAAGCTGTTAGCTACAGCTCAAGCCCAGTTTGCAGCCTATGAAAATGAAAGGAGGAATGCAAAGCTCTGATCCGGGTCCAAAGTCCTATCAGAATCCGGGTCCGATCAGGAAAGAGGGTTCTACAGGACACGTGAATGGGGAAGATTCCGGTGAAGATTCCGGTGAAGGTCTCCGACAACTGGATGTCCACCATTCTCCTCCTCGGCCCCCTCGTCGGAACCTACTCGTAAGCACAACAAACCACCACAACTGTAACTCTTCTTCATCGAATTAGGGTTTCACTTTCTTAGGTCAGGGTTCCCAATTGGTTATTCGGGGAGAACGTGTAATCTACTGTTGTTTGTAGTGATCGTAGAATTAGGGTGTCTCTTATTAACCGATCCGTTCTATTTCTAGATTCGGTTATGTTTTTTGATTCATGTTGGGATGTGTGTGTGTGTATCTGTTATATTTGTCAAGTTGATTAGGGTTTCGATTGATTGCTTCGGGAAATGTGGAATTGATCAAGATTTGTGGTGGCTGTTTTAGGAGAAAATATCGTTAAGTAGCTTGAGACTATGATGTTTTTTTAGATTAGCACTGTGTGTGGGGGTGGGTGCGTGGTGACGAGGTTGAGAATTGAAATGATTACATCCTAGCATATGTTGTACACATGGTAACTATTTTTAGCATGCCCTAGTTGATTTTGGAGGCCGTGACGTGTCTGATGCGATGTGACTTGGAAATATTCGAGGTTCTAAACTGTGGTAGGCGGAGAGAGTCCACCTACTGCCTAGGCAGTTGATACAATTTGGACATTTTTACTATTTTATCGTTGTTTTTTTGCATAATATGCATATTTTATGGGTGTTTCTTGTATAATTAAGTTGAAGAACTAAGATTTATGAAGTTTTAGTTTTGTAGAAGTGAACCGTAGGCCAAGGTTGTAAAAGGCGCTAGGCATTAGGCGGGTGGCCACCCACCGCCTAGCGCTTAGGTCACCTAGGCGGCCTTCTAATATTATGCGGTCACCGCATATAAAAAATATAGGAATTAAAAATATGCTTAAGTAAAAAATTATACCCCAAAAAGTGCATCGAAGAAATTGGGCCAAAATGTACAGTTCAAGTTGTGATGGATAATGCGTCGAATAACATGGCGGCAGCCAAGTTATTGAAGGAGAAGGGGCCTACTATTTTCTGGACCTCGTGTGCCACTCACACTATAGGTCTTATGCTTGAAGGGATTGGTAAAATTTCTAAGTTCAGAGATGTGATAGACAAAGTAAAGGCATTCACAGTGTTTATTTATTTCCATCATAGGACATTGGCTATGATGAGAAAATATACAAAAAGACATGACATAGTGAGACCGGGTGTGACTCGATTTGCAACGGCATTCTTGACTTTGCAAAGTATGTTTGAGAAGAAGCATCAATTTCATGCAATGGTGGGTTCTTCTGATTGGGAACCAAGCAAATTGTTTCATGGTACCGCAAAAAAAAAGAAAGCCTATGCCATTGTGGTAAGTGCAAGCTTTTGGTCTGGTGTAGCATTATGTTTGCGATTGTTTGCTCCATTAGTCAAATTACTTAGATTGACCGATTGAGATAAGAAGCCATCAATGTGTTTTATTTACGGGGAGCTCACGCAAGTAAGAGAACAAGTAAAGACTGTGTTTCAAAACAATGAGATGAGCTATAGACCGATCATTGAAATCATTGATTCGAAAGCCGCGGTTGCCTTGATAGCACATTGCATTTGGCGGACTACTTGTTGAATTCCTATTATGCATATAAAGATACTAGTAGCTTTGATGATCCAACACTCAATGATGGTCTTATACTATGTGTGAGACTTTCTTTTCTCATGATTTGGACATACAAGATCAAATCATGAATGAGGAGTTGGACAAATACAAGATAAGGGAAAGTTAATTTGGAAGACCGTTGGGAGCAAACATAATGTTCCTTTGGTTGAAGTTGTGCACATGTTCATGCTTGATAAATAGTGTACCGGCTTGAGACAAGTGAATAAAAGTGTGAGCTGTTTATGTAAAAGTCAAAGTGGGTATATACTTATTTGTCATCTCTTGCATTAATAGGTGGAAATGTGCAAAATTAGGAACGGGATGCTGCTATGAATATATGTGATCTTTTTTTGATGTAAATGGTGATGTTAATTTGAAGTTTGTAAACTACAAATTATTCATACAATTCTCGAGCACGTGGAGAATGACCAAAACTACCGTGCTGTCTACCTGAAAGTTTGTAAACTACAGATTTAGAAGGGTTTTTTTTTTTTCCTTTTGCGTAGAAGTTCCAAAATTGCATAGTTTTAAGTAAGATTTTCCAAAATACTTAAATAGTACATAGGTCCCCTCAAATTATGGATAAACAGAACTTCTGGCGCATACTCTCTCTCTCTCTCTATATATATATATATATCTATTCTACTATATAATAATAGAAAAACTTAGATGGTGAAACTTTTGAATTCCGAAAATACCCTTACATATTTATACTAATTAAAAATAGTTCATTAATTTTAATAAGGACAACTTAGTAATTAGGAAGACTACCCTTTGGTCTTCCTAAAGAGTTTTTCTAAACTAATTAAGAAATGTTAAAATACATAGCATGCATCTCTCTTAACCACTAGGCTAGAGGTCATCTGCATATATATATATATATATATATATATATATATATATATATATATATATATATATATATAATTCCAAAAAAAACATGTTCTCAAATAAAATCCAAAACATTTATTCGGAAAAGTCTACGCATACCGAATAGGAAAAAAACCCGATAACCAAATCGAAGAGCCACATGGCAGCTTCGGATTGGCTAAAAAAATATGACTGCTTATATAGGCCAGAAAATAATTCGGCCAATCAATAGCCGATATGTGACCGCAATTTCAGTTGCGATTGAAAACTACATTCCATATAGACCTGTGGAAAATTCTCCCTAAGGTTCTGTTTGTCCTCTGATACTTGTTGGAACACAATAGTTGGAGACGGTGGCGGACGATGTCAGTAGTACTATGCAGTTAAGTTAAACACAATTATATATAACAATTTGTAACTTTACTTGTTGTTCAACTAACAACATCACAATCTCTATCGTTTGCTTGTCGGTCAACAATCACCATACAGTAAAAAAAGAAAGATGTCCTTTAATATTTTTTTACTTTTAATTCCAAAGCCAATGGAATAATGATCCTTTACATTTTAGTTATGGAGTCACTGATTGCAAGAAAGGAATAACAAAAAAGAATAATTAATATTAAATTGAAATTCCTTCCTTACATTATTAAAAAAATTTCTTTTTCAATTTTTTTCCAAGTAATTATAACCAACAAACTAGTATATATATATATATATATATATATATATATATATATATATATATATATATATATATATATAATAGGAAAACTTTGATGGTGAAAATTTTGAATTCCGAAAATACCCTTGCATGTCTATAGTAATTAAAAATTATTCATTAATCTATTCTACTATATAATAGGAAAACTTTGATGGTGAAAATTTTGAATTCCGAAAATACCCTTGCATGTCTATAGTAATTAAAAATTATTCATTAATTTTAATAAAGACAACTTAATAATTATGAAGACAACCCTTTGGTCTTCCTAAAGAATCTTCCTAAGTTAATTAAAAGAATGTTAAAATACGTGTAAGGCACGTGCACATATGCTAGTATATATATATATATATATATATATATATATATATATAAAAAATATATATATATATATATATATATATATATATATATATATATATATATATATATATATATATATATATATATATACTAGCATATGTGCACGTGCCTTGCACGTATTTTAACATTTTTTAATTAGTTTAGGAAGACCAAAGGGTAGTCTTCCTAATTACTAAGTTGTCATTATTAAAATTAATGAACTATTTTTAATTAGTATAAGTATGTAAGGGTATTTTCGGAATTCAAAAGTTTCACCATCTAAGTTTTCCTATTATATAGTAGAACTAGTCATAACCCGTGCCCATAGGGCATGGTTCATTTAAGGTATCCCCCCTCAAAATCTTGGACCCCCAATTTTAAACGAACAATAATAATTTTGAGGCCCCCATCAAAATATTAAATCCCAACCACTGCTGGATGTGAATTTTATTTGGATTCCCCATAAAACCCCACTCTCAATAATGCTCATCCACAACCATTATGAGGCCTCCATCAAAATATTAAATCCCAACCATCAAAATATTAAATCCTCATCTTTGGATTCCCCATAAAACCCCACTCCCAATAATGCTCTTCCCCATAAAAGTCCACTCCCAATAATGCTCTTCCCCATAAAACCCCACAACCGTTGATTCACCAAGATTAAATCCCAACCACTCTTTATCTTGGCACAGTCAGCCCTAGGATTCAAAAACCTTTGTATTTTGTAATATATATATATATATATATATATATATATATATAAAATATATATATATATATATATATATATATATATATATATATATATATATATATATATATATATATATATATATATATATATATATATACTAGCATATGTGCACGTGCCTTGCACGTATTTTAACATTTCTTAATTAGTTTAGGAAGACTCTTTAGGAAGACCAATGGGTAGTCTTCCTAATTACAAAGTTGTCCTTATTAAAATTAATGAACTATTTTTAATTAGTATAAATATGTAAGGGTATTTTCGGAATTCAAAAGTTTCACCATCTAAGTTTTCCTATTACTTGGAGGCAATGTTTTAAAAACCGGACCGATGATCGAATCGAAATTTTTGGTATAGGTCGGACCGGGGTTCAACCGGGTTCAATCGGGTTCAACCGAAATTCAATCGGGGTTCAAATAGACTTGGTTTAGTTTGGTTTAAATACGTAAGATATCCATATTTACTTATTGGTTTAGTTTTGTTTGGTCATAAGTATGTTGGTTTGGTTTACTCTTACAACTATAAGGTCGATCAAAACAAAACCAAGAATCAAATTGTCCAAATTTTTCATGATAATTTTTTTTTTCTTAAAAAAAAAAAATCAAAATTGGTCGGTTCAATTGCGAACCGGTTCGGCCGGTTCAACGGTTGAACCCGATTTTCACAAAAAACCGACGGTTCTTTAAAAGATCCGATTTTAATCGAACCGGACCGATTTTTGGGTATAAAACGGTCGGATCCGGTCCGACCGCCGGTCCGGTCCGGTTTTTACAACATTGCTTGGAGGTCAAATGGTTCAGGTAAGGAGGGAGATGTTGGATGCCCTTCTTCAGATGCGCTCTATCAGGCAAGGAGTCCTATGGCTATGTGGGGGTGATTTCAATGCGGTGCTCAGAGTGGAGGAAAGGACGGGAGGACGTCCACCAAGTCCGGCGTCTATGTTTGACTTCGCCCATTTCATTTTCCAAGCCCTCCTCGATCAGACGCCGTACTAAGGTGGAGAGTTCACTTGGACTAATAAGCAACAGGGGAATAAAAGACAAAGGTCTAGACTCGACAGAGTCCTGGTGGACGCATCGTGGTCCGACATGGTTCATAACACATTGGTGGAGCATCTAAATGATACAAAATCAGACCACTGTCCACTCCTAGTCCATATTGAGGTAACTAAACCCCAGGGGAGTAAACCTTTCAGATTTATGGATTTATGGTTAGATCACCCGCACTTTTTGAGTGTGTTGAAGGAGGCTGGAGGGCGTCGGACATTTCTAACCTGATCCTTCGGACTTGTCGGAGATTGAAATGTCTTCGTAAGACATTGGGTAGATGGAGTTGAGAGATGTTCGGTGACATCTTCCAGGAGCTCAGACGGGCAGAAGATGATGTTACATGGGGAACGACCAGAGATGTTGTGCGCGGAAGGGAGCAAAGTGCCTTTGTGCGCGGAAGGAAAATTGTGGATAACATCATTCTAACTCAGGAGCTTATCAGCTACATGGGGAACGACCAGAGATGTTGGAATGCGGCGATCAAGCTAGATATGGAGAAGGCGTACGATCGTGTGGATTGGAGAGTTATGATTTGGGCCTTCCGGGCTTTTGGATTTGCGGAAGAGTGGATCAATATCATCTGGAGATCGGTGTCGAACTGTTGGTTTACTCTGGTCATTAATGGGGTCGCTTCCGGGTTTTTTAAATCGCAGAGGGGCCTTAGGCAAGGCGACCCGATATCTCTGACCATTTTTGTCATTATGGCGGAGCTGTTTAGCCGATGTCTCAACAAAATGGGGGAAAGCCACTGGTTCAGCAGGTACTACACGACGAGCGGCTATCCCTTAGTGACACACCTGGCGTACGCCAACGATGTCTTGATTTTCTGTGCTGGAGATGTTGAGACTATTTCAGTGGTGGCAAAGAGTATTAGGAGGTATGAGATGGCGACATATCAGATAATCAACAAGTAAAAAAGTGTCATCTTTGTACACCACTCTTTGCCCGAGGAGAGGGGGTCTTCTCTTCGCTGCCCCCCTTTCACATATCTTGGGTGTCCCATGGCCTACGGGAGAAGGAGAGCGGATCTCTTCATGCCCTTGATCGATAAGATTGAAAGCCGCATTGAGGGTTGGCACAACAACATCTTATCTCCTGGAGGTAAGCTCATTCTCCTCAAACATGTATTAGGCGCCATCCCGATGTAACTCTCTTGCGGCGTGCAATCCTCCAAAGAAGGTAGTGAAAGTGATCGAGAATCTTTTTGTTTCCTTCTTTTAGGGCCATGGTGTTGGGAAAAGGATATGGTCCAGTTGGCAGAATATGGCAAAAACTGTTGAGGAAGGTGGAATGGGGCTTCGTAGAGTTAGCGAGGTGATTTACGCCTACTCGGTGAAACTTTAGTGGAAACTCCGTCAACAAGCTTCTCTGTGGAGTGTCTACTTTAAAGGAAGACATTTTCGAGACGACATCCGACGACTGCTATGGCCAATCGATGTTGGTTGCCCTCTGATCTATATTCACCAGGCGTGGAAGGAGGGAGAAGGATGGGACTATGGCCTGCTCAAGGATGGGACTATGGCCTGCTCACTAGATGGTTCGGAGAAGGGGCTGCTCAAGCGGTCAGAGACAGAGGCTACGGGATCTCAGAAGAGGAAGACTCGATCATGTGGTCGACGGAAGCATCGGGACACTTCACTTTGAGATCGGCGTGAGAGATGGTTCGGGTCAAGCATCAGGAGTCCAGGCGTTTGGCGACGACATGGGGGCGTTCTTTCCCGTTGAAGTGGAGGATCAATCTTTAGAAGACATTAAAAGGTAAACTTTTGACCGATGACGTCATCAAAAACATGGGTTTTTCCTTGGCATCCCGCTGTCACTGCTGTATTGAAGCAGGGGAGTCCATTAGTCATGTGCTGTCGGATGGAGGGTTGGCTTGCGGATTATGGGATTGGTTTGGCTTGCTGTTCGGCTTGTCGGGAAGTAGAGTGAGTATTGAGGATAGGCTGGAGATGTGGTGGGCGCCTAACCATAAAGACAAGACTAAGGTCCACGCGGCGGCGGTTGTGTGGGTGTTATGGAAGAATAGAAACAAGAGTAGATACGAAAATTGTACTTTCGCGGTTCATGAGCTCATACCGAGATTAGGGGGGGGGGGTATAACATTTTGTGTGTTTCTTGTTTATGTGTTGTCATGTAGGGGTTATAGCATTTTGTGTGTTTCTTGCTTATGTGCTGTCTTTTATGGGGCAGCTTGGTGGTCGCTCATTTTGGTTTTGAGCCCAGCTTGGTTCCCTCACTTTGTAGTTCTCTGTTCATTTTTAGTTTTTTATAAATGATGTTCGTTTTGAATATATATATATATATATTTTGGAAATAAGGTGAATTTTATTCCAAATGAAACGCCATAATCTTACAACATACAAACAGAGTGGGACTCCCACTCAAACTCTCATCAATTCTCCATAGCCTTTACATCATACTCAATGTTATGGAGAATACCAACTGGGGGGGAGACCAGCCCCTCAAATATCCGACGGTTTCGCTCCCGCCATACATGCCAAACCGCAGCAGCCAGGCGAACTATGGCTGTTCGGAACCAGTCCTGCCCCCTATCCCTGCTATCTCGGATCTCCGAGATGATGTCCCCCATACATTTCCCGGAGGCGCTCACTCCCAATAACCGACTCTGCTCCGACCAAATCTGCCAAGCCAACGTGCACTCGAAGAAGATATGCTTGATAGATTCAGGCTCCAACCCGCACAGCACACATGAGGGATCAGGAACCGGCACCCAAACGACCGTAAACGATCTCTAGTCAAGAGCCGGCCCAGAAGAAGCTTGTAGACACACAACTGCATCTTCCTAGCCAGACCCTTGCACCAAACGAAGTCGTAATCAGCACACAACGGAAAAGCTCGCCGGATAAGGTTGTAGCAGCTACGGAATTGGAACTCCCCCGTCCCGATAGGGGCCCCTGTCGGCTCCCAAATCCATCGATCCGCAGGCAGAGTCGGATCTATGGCAGTAGATGAAATGCTCCCACCCAGCTCCTCAGTGAACCGATATGAATCAGGACGCCACTCCCTATCACGAATGATGCGCCTGCATGTCAGACCCCGTCTGTCCTCCTGATGAGTCGGGGCACCTCTGATGTCCAACAGCGACCGCCGATCAATCCAAGGGTCTAGCCAGAGGTCCGTGCTCGACCCGTCCTTCATGACCCTCCGGATAGCAGACTTGAGAACCCCCCTGTGTCCCAAGATAGTCTTGAACGTGACTGAATGGTTGTTGTCAGAAGAGCACGTCCAAAAACTACCCTGCTTCACGTATCTACTGTGCATCCAGTCCGCCCAGAGAGATCCCCTGCTTATAAATCTCTAGGCCAGCTTAAGCGCAGAGGCCTCCCTGATCTCCAGCAGCGGGCGGAGCCCCACCCCTCCCTCCTTCCTGGGACGACAAAGCTGGTCCTAGGAGATCGCATGCATACCCCCCCTCCAGATGAAGTCGGCACATAATCGCTCCACACGCCGGATAGTGGCCACAGGTAGGAGGATGGATTGCAGCCAAAAGTAGGCCACAGCCGAGATCACCGATCTGACCAACTCGATGCGCCCGCCAAAGGACAAACCTACTGCTTGCCAACCCTCCACTCGCCTCTGGACATACTCCACCAGACTCGTGCAATCCTGATCCCGAGCATAGTTGACTGTGAGGGGCACCCCGAGGTACTGCACCGGGAGATCACTCTTTGCAATACCCAGAACCTCAGCCCTCTCCTCCTTCTAGGTGCACAGGGAGCTGAAGTAGACCCTACTCTTATCCCTGTTCAACTGGAAACCCGAAAAAGCCTGCAAGTCTTCCATAATAGTCGCAAGCGTCTGTAGCCCCTCTGGCGAAGGCTGGATGAAGACTAGCAGGTCATCAGCATAAATGAGATGGGTAACTGGGGGAACCATCCTCCGAAACAGAGGAACCAGTCGTCCACGGTGCACTGCCCGATCCATCAAACAAGTAAAGTACTCCATAACTAGCGTGAACAGGTAAGGGGACAATGGGTCACCTTGCCTGATACCACGGTTGCTCTGGAAGTACCCATAAGGAATACCATGGATGAGAACAGAGAAAGTAGGGGACGTAATGCACTCCCTGATCATCTCAACCCAGTGATCCGCGAATCCCATGGCAGACATCAGATGACAGAGGAAGTCACGATTGACCATGTCATATACCTTCCTCAAGTCCAATTTAACACAGGCTTTCTCCCCTCCCGGTCTGCTGAAACCCCTCACCATCTCATGTGCCAGGAGATTGTGCTCAGCGATCGACCTCCCCTTGATGAACGCAGCCTGATTCGGGGATACCAAGTCCTGCATGATCCTCTCCATCCGCCGGCACATAAGGTGCGTAATTATCTTATAAAGATAATTACAACACGCAATGGGTCTGAAGTCCACCAAAGTTGTCGCTCCCTCCTTCTTCGGCACTAATGTCAGGAAAGTATGATTAAGCTCTTTCAGCAGCTTCCTTTTGGTGAAGAATTCCTGGACCACCTCCACGACCTGGTGCTTCAGAGAATCCCAATGGCGTTTGAAAAAAACCACTGCTGAAGCCATCCGGACCAGGAGCTTTGTTGGGATCCGCCGCCTTGACAATAGATTCCACCTCCTCCAATGTGACAGGTGCAAGAAGAATGCTATTCCCAAACGGGGACACCAATCTCTTCGTAACAACCTCTGGGAACACGGAAAGGTAGTCAGTCTGGAAATATAACTCAGAGTAGTACCTGACAGCCTCGCCCTGGATCTCAGCCGGCGTCCCCACCAGATTTCCATCAGCATCAAGCAGCTGGGAGATGTGATTCCTATTCTGTCGGGTCCTGATAACATCATAAAAGAACTTGGAACAGCGGTCACCATCTTTCAGCCAGGAACATTTGGCTCGCTGAGCCGAGCTAATCTCCTTCTGCAGCCTCAGGATGTTGACTTCACCGACCAGCTCCTTCTTTCTAGCCGCCAGGTCCCCATTCAGCATGTCAGCTTGCATATCTTGCTGCAGGGTCCGCAACTCCACCTCCTTATCTTCTAAGGTGGACTTGGGCAACCCCTTCACCCAACTCCTAAGGGCTCTCTTCGTGGCCTTGAGACGACGCACCAAGCGGAATTGGGCCGTCCCCTCGTGCCCGCTAGTAAGCCCCTCCGTAACAGCCTCCAGGTAGCCGGCGGAAAGGTACCAACTGTTGTTATATCTGAACGGGCGAGACTTCTCCAGGGACCGGGCCGTGAAGCCGACCCGGATAGGAGAGTGGTCGCTAGTCCCAGCTGCCAGACCCTCAGCCGAAGTGTTGGGGAAGTGCCGGAACCACTCCCCGTTGCCCATAGCTCGATCAAGCTGATAAGCAACTCTGCCGTGAGTTGCTTTGTTGTGCCAAGTCCAGATGAAGCCTGATCGAGACAGCTCCCGTAGCCCCGCAATCAGGAGGCATCTCTGAAAATCATAAAGAATAGAATCTGGAACCGGACGACCATCCAGCTTCTCCCTCTGATGCATAAGAGCATTGAAGTCCCCGACCAAGAGCAGAGGAAGACACGACGACTCAGCAACAGCGAAAACCCGAGAGATGTCCCTCCAAAGAGACTCCCTTCTCCTTCTGTCATTGTGGCCGTAGACCGCCCCCAAAAGGAATCGAAATCCACCCTTGTTCACGAAGGAGATGGCAATCAACTGCTCCGTCATCAAAATCAAATCACCATCCCAACTCTTCGAGTTCCAGCGCACCCAAATCCTGGCCATGTCACAAAGGGTCAGGTTGTGCAGCTGGGCCCAATGAGCAGGGGTCCGCCGAGAAAGAGTCTTCTCCCCTTTGATCTTGGATTCTAAAATAACAGAAATATCACACTTCTCTCTATGAAGCACCCCGCATATCTCTCTCCACCTCCCAAGCGAGCACGCCCCCCGCATATTCCAGGCGATAATGGCCATTAATTAATGAGAGGTGGGGGCCCCCTGGGAAACACCCGGAACAGCACCTGGGGAAGGAACCGCATCCGTCGCTAAATGATCCTCATTCATGCCAGTCGAAACCATCTGATGGGGGACGTCCTGAGATAACACCAACGCCCAGGCAGGATTGTCGACACACACCACCTCCTCTCTGTCTGTGGTACGTTCCTCCACCATGGAGGGACCATCACGCAGCATGCCGACCGCATGTCTCTTCCAACAGTAAACCTGCCCTCCAGACGAATCGCCATCTCCACGTGCCTCAGTCTCCGTTGCAGTCATGCTTCTGGTAACTATACTACGCGGCCCCTGGCCCGTGGATACCACCCCAACCATAGGAGCAAGTTGGGTAGATACAACGAGGCTCAAACCAACATCACTCCCCTGATTAGTAACCTCCTCCTCCACGACCACCGCTCCACTATCATCTCTGGAATCCATATCACAAGGGGCATCGGGGACCTCACGAGGAGGGATACAATGCTCCACCGGAGTGCCAGCCCCTAAGCAAGCACTGGCCAGATGTCCAAAACAGGAGCAGCGAGAGCAGGTAGGCGGAACCCATTCATACTCCACCTTCTGGGTAAGCACCTCCCCAGAAGGGAGTTCATACTCCACCATCTTCGGAAGCTCCCCCCTGCCCGAATCTCCACAAAGATCCTCGCGTACATCAACCTCGTCCGAAAGGTAGTAGCCTCATCCGCCTTGATCGGGGTGCCCACCAGACTCGCAAGACGCATCAACAGGGGAATGCTCCAAAACCCAACTGGGAACTCGGGAAAACGGATCCAAACTGGGATGGCATTCAGAACTTCCCTCTCGCATCGAAGCTCTGGGGTCCACTCCTTGAGAATGATTAGCCGGCCGTCAAACGTCCAGGGGCCGCCTTGAAGGATCCTAGCGACATCCTCCGCCAGCCCGAACTTCACATAATAGAAGCCATTCTCACGAGCATAGAACTCCATACTCCCCTTCGGCTTTCAGACTCGCGCTGCATAGCCCCGGATCTGCCCGTAGAAAGGCTTGTTGCCCAAGACATACAGAACGAGAGTATTTTCCCAGTAAGCTGTCACCTGCTGGATCTCCTCTGCAGGAAACACCGCTCGGTAACCCCTTCCAACCTTGATCGGCGGGACGTACTCCATCGATGTGGAAGATTTTGGTCCCACCGGTTTGCAAATCTCGGCCCAGGACCGTCCCGAAGGCCGGGGGGGCCCAATAGGCCTTTGGGCAATCACCGGGCGGGACGTCCCAGATCCTGAACATCCAGATCCACTACCTTACTTTTTCCCTTAGCCGCCGCAGTCGCCTTCGGTCGCCAACCCATCGATCGCCCAGCAGACACCCCAGAACCCCGGCTGGGTCGAGACTCTGTCCCGTTCTGGCGAATTTCGGGATGGCGATCCCGAGCCTGACCATGTCCGTCACTCGTCTTCCCCCCGGTTTTCGCCACCCGACGGCGCGTAACCGTCGTCCACCCTCCCCCCCTCCGACTGACTCCCCAGGGATCCGGACCCCGCTCCGAAAACGAAGTTCGGATCCAAAGCATTGGACCCCTTCCCCCGGGGATCCGACACCTTTCCCGAAGAGCCCGCCCCCTCCCCCCCCCTCCGCTGCTTGGGGGGTCGTCGTCACCACCGGGGGGTCATCTGCCTAGGGTTTGCTTTTCTTTTCTATTTATAGTCAGGACTAGCCGTCATTACTTTCATGCTTGGATTGAGAAAACTCTCTCAAGTGTCATCAAGAAGAATTTTATTACTTTGTTCCATTCAATCAAAGTTGGGAGTTTTGTTCTTTTCCTATATTAAAGATCATTCTGTTTCTATTCCTCTTGTTCTTTGTTTTATTTGCTTTCTTTTGTGAATCGATTGAGTCGATTCACAACAAATGGTATCAGAGCCCTCTACGAGCCATGGCAGACAGGATGAGAACCACAATCGACGAGAAGATCCGAGGTCTTCGGGAGGACTTCACCGCCGAGATCGATAGCTTGAAGAAATCCATGGAGGCCTCCGTTAAAGATCAAGCATCCACGAATCAGGAACTCCGCACGGAGATGCGGGACCTGCGGAAGGAGACGACGGCCATAATGACGCTCTTACAAAACATCTCGAAGAAGATCAACGGCGAGGAAGCGGAGGCGATAACAACCCAAACCCTAGGCGATCAACTAGGGTTTGCTCCTGCGGAGGGGGAGGCGACCGAGGAGGAAGAAGGATCGGCCGGCGGCCGCTGCCCCGCAACCGCCGTCGCCGCCGCACCTCCGGGATGGGCCCTGGCGGCCGGCGATCACCGGCGGACAGCAGCCGAGGGCCGCGGGAGCACCACAGCAGGCCGCGCGAGCCCAGGCGGGGCCGCGGTTGCTGTGGACGGCCGCTGGCCGGCCCCCGACCGCCACCCAGGGCCGGCCGGCACCAGGGGAGCCACCGGCGAGCGGCTGTGGCCGGACCCCGCCGACCATTTCGGTCCCGGCGGACCGGCGCCACACCCGGGAGAGGCCCTAGGGCTTGGGGCCCCCTATGGGGGTCGGACGATGACCTCGAACTACGGTGACAGGTTCACGGGTTCGGGAAGGGGCTTAGCTGGAGTTCCGGCTCGAAAATGTGTGGAACTACGGTGACAGGTTCATGGGTCCAAGATGATGTCCCCCACACATTAGCCAGAGTGGGACTCCCAATATATATATATATACATACACACACGTAAAGTGAGAGAGAATAAGGAAGGTGAGATTACACATCACTCTCAAATGTGAGACGACGGTGGCACCATCCCATCCTTCCTACAAATCAACAAACATCCTTCCATTAGAAATCAACAACCACTTTTCTTTTTGTTTAAAAGATGGGGTTGATGTGTTGATTTTTGATGGAGGGATGGGATGGTGCCACGTCACCACCACCCCACATTTGAGAGTGAGCTGTCATTTTACCTCCCTTATTCTCTCTCGATAGAGAATAAGAGAGGCTGGCACATTACTTTCAAATGTGGGATGGCAATGACGTGGCACCATCCCATCCCTTCATCACATATCTAACAACTAGTTTTCTTTTTGTTTAAAAAGATGACGTTGATTTGTGACTGAGGGATGGGATGATGCCACGTCACTGCCACCCCATATTTGAGAGTGAGGCGCCATTTCACCTCTCTTACTACCTATCGATAGAGAACAAGGAATGTGAGATGGCACCTCACTCTTAAATGTGGGGGTGGCAGTGACCTGGCACCAATTTTCTTAGAGTGAAGTGACATCTCACCTCCCATATTCTCTATCGAGAGAGAATAAGGGAGGTGAGATGGCACCTCACTCCCAAATGTGGGATGGCGGTGACGTGGCACCATCCCATCCCTCAATCACAAATCAACAATCACTTTTCTTTTTGTTTAAAAGATAACATTGATGTGTCGATTTATGCTGGAGGGATGGGATGGTGTCACGTCATCGCCACCCTACATTTGAGAGTGAGATGCCATCTCGCCTTCCTTATTCTCTCTCGATAGAGAATAAGGGGAGGTGAGATGGTACCTCACTCTCAAATGTGGGATGACGGTGACGTGGCACCATTTCATCCCTCCATCACAAATCAACAACCACTTGTTTTTGTTTAAAAGATGATATTGATGTGTTGATTTGTGATAGAGGGATGGGATGGCGCCACGTCACCGTCACCCCCAAATTTGAGGGTGAGATGACACCTGACCCTCAAATGTGTGTGGCGGTGACATGGTACCATATCATCCCTCCATCACAAATCAACAATCACTTTTCTTTTTGTTTAAAAGATAATGTTGATTTGTGATGGAGGGATGGGATGGGGCCATGTCTCCGCCATCCCAAATTTGAGAGTTAGGTGTCATCGCCATCCCACAGGAAAGACCATGATTCGAGTCCACACTTGGACGCTGGCTGGATGACTGCTTCCAGTTGAGCACCCCGTTCGGTTGGGCTGGGTGGCTCTGCCATGGGCCCTGCCAATATATATATATATATATATATATATATATATATATATATATATATATATAGAGAGAGAGAGAGAGAGTAAGGAAGTTGAGGTGGCTACATGTCACCTCTCATGCTATCATCATACACTTGCACGCTTTTCGGTGCATGATGATAGTATAGAGGGGTGACACATAGCCACCACCCATAGGATGGAACCTCACCTCCCTTACTCTCTCTATATATATATATATATATATATATATATATATATATATATATATATATATATATTTTTTTTTTTTGCCAATATATATATATATATATATATATATATATATATATATATATATATATATATATATATATATAGAGAGAGAGAGAGAGAGAGTAAGGAAGTTGAGGTGGCTACATGTCACCTCCCATGCTATCATCATGCACTTGCACGCTTTTCGGTGCATGATGATAGTATAGAGGGGTGACACATAGCCACCACCCATAGGATGGAACCTCACCTCCCTTACTCTCTCTCTCTCTCTCTCTCTATATATATATATATATATATATATATATATATATATATATATATATATATATATATATATATATATATATATATAGTTTTTGCTCATATCCAAATACAGTACAATATAGTTTAGCACATAATGTTTAGCACCATATTGTTGTGCATTACAATATGAAGGCTAATACAAGAGATCGTCTATCCAAGCTCGCATCACTCCAATTTTTAAACTTCAAACATAAATTTTTTCTATTCGCAACCTTCAATCCAGGGGATCCAAGTCATTCATCAAAGCCATTCCGAGGTTAAATTCATTCACGATCATCCTCGATTACACGCGTTTCAATGACACAAAATCTCACAACTCTCAAACTCGCAATCCTCAATTCGTTCAATAGACCTATCAATCCAAATTTGTATACCTTAACTACAAAATCAAAAGTCATAATCCACCGATCACAAGTCGTAGTATTGATTTTCAATTCTCAAGTCGCATAACATCAATCATAATCATCCATCATATCTTCACTCAAATTTCCAAACCTACTAGTCCTCAATCCGTACATCTATCTCATCACAACATTGCAAGATCGCCTACTACAACTTTTTTGAGTCATAACAATCCCTGATCATCCAATCCATCAACATTATCCTTTATCCTTTCGCATAGTCCGCCTAACATTCATTCACGTATATTCCAAGTTCATATAATCAAGTCATCCAAATTTTGTTATTATCAAAATCCCAAAGTATAGAATCCATTTAAACAACAATATTCGACACGATCATCATAGTTATCGTACATCGATCTTTGATACATCTCAATACCATCGATGCTATACATAATCCGACGATCTTCCTTTGCAACAAACTCTGAGTAGTGCAACTAATGCTATAATCCGAACTGGATATACGATCCGTCTCTCGACATTCGAGATCAAATTAGTTACGTCATCAATTTGTTCAAATCAAAGTCATATTGGCTATCTGTCTATCTTAAGTCATCAAGCAATTTCTTTTTAGATCCTTAGAGCCATACTCATATCTTCCATCAAATTTCCAGGCGCTAACTTCCAAATCGTGCTATCTTTCCTTAGTCGAATTCGAAACACAATTCTGCTCAGTTTTGTACTATCATTTCCATATACGATACATATTGATTCCTTGACTAAGTCATCAATTATGTTGCATATTAACTTTTCCTCAACCATCTATCTATTCTATACTTGTATTCCATAATCAGCGCAATTTCAATCCGATGCGCGTCGTCCTTGTTCATGCATATCGATCTCATCTGAAACATCAAGAACACAACAGACTCAACAACACTTAATCTAAGACTTTGTATAATCGTGTCGCTTGCTTATAGACCTATTGGAACCCCGATCCTCATTCTATCAACATCTCCGAGGTTATCCCATACACCATTCAGGGATTGAGTCACTCGACAAATCTTCGAAACAAATTTCGAATCACAATCTCAACCAATCACTTATATATCTCATTGATCTATTCCTCAAGATCCAAGCACGATCTATCTATATTGCATTTGACGATAATTTATGCAAACTGATGGGTTGTCAGTACACAAGTACTTGTGGGAAGCATCTCGATCGTTCACCCATACAAAATTGACATGTTAATTTATGAGCACAATTTATTCTTTTGCGTACTTTTTAATCTTGTCTTAGGATCAATTTCAAGACAGACTCATCACTACAAGAATAAAGGTTTTTCTTGACGAGAAAAACCCGTCAAGAAATGGGTATCTTGACGGTTGCATATCCGTCAACTAGGCCGGAGTCAAGAAAAGACCTCCCCTTTTCTTGACGGTCGTTCGCGTGGCTTTCTTGACGGTTTTTTACCGTCATATGAAGTAATTTTCTTGACTACTTTTAGCCATCAAGATCGCAGTTTTTAGAAACCGTCAATGTAGGTGAAAACTTTTCTTGACTCCGGCCTAGATGACGGCTATTAGCCGTCAAGAAAACCTTCTTTTTACGAACAAAACCCGTCGAGAAAAGCATTTATTCACAGGCTATTATGCAGCATGATTTGAATTAAATTTGACGTTTGACAACCGTCAAGAGAAGCTTGCCAAAATACCGTAGAGAAGCTTGCCAAAATACCGTAGAGAAGCTTGCCAAAATGCTGTCAAGAATTATATAATATTAATCAAACACACATAATATCAATCCATAAGATATGCATACATCAAATTACTATAAAACTCAATTTTCATATTAACAAACTGTATTGTTCATACACCAAAATCTTCCAACACGTCCCACCACAAACATCCATCATTTGTCCAACCACAAAACATATCCAACATCTGTATGTAGTTTCCATACCACTTAAACATTCAAACTGTGATAATTATACAAATAAAACCAAAATAATTAGCAAATCCGACCGGAGCACATCCCTCCCATATCCACAACATTCCCCATGCACGTTCATTTTTCAGCGAGTTCCTGAGAGAACAATAATACAAATTATCAATACTTTCCCTACATGTTCTTATATAGATATTTTAGGCAAATTCAAACTTCAAAAAGTCACAAACTACAGTTACTTGCAACATCTTGATCAATGGCTTTTGTATGTGTGGAAAGGTTGATAGAGCTAGACACGTTTTTGATGAGATGCCTTGTAAGGGATTGCAACAAGCACTTGCTACTTACAATATTATGCTTAGCAGACATTGCCCATATGGTATGCCTACAATGGGCTTTGGGATCAATTGAGATTCTGCTTAGCAGACATTGCCCATATGGTATGCCTACAATGGAAAACTAAGGCTTCTTGACAGACTAGCATACATCAACACCATAGTCTATCCTATCTCATCCATATATATACCACTGATCACATACTGCATTCTACAATAGGAAACTAGGCTTCTTGGTTCATTGTAGACATCGGAAACAAATAATTATATGCAGATTCAACAAGTGACATAACATGAAATAGGTAAAGGTGTACCATCAAGGGTATGAATAGATGCAGAATGAATAAGAGAGTTGACAGTAAATGAGAAGAACACGAGTCATATGTTAAGTTGCTCTATAATCTATAATCCAATTTGTTGTAGATATACCTGAATGAGCGCAGCATGGAGGCATTGGAAGGAGAATCTGAAGAACTACCAAGTATATTCCAGGAGAAAAGGAGTAGGTGGAATTCATCAATAACCTTTGTGTTAATCAAATGTGCATATTCCCTGGTTCGATCCATGTGCATATTAAAAGCAAGGTCAAATTTTCAGATCCCAAAAGATGAAAAATATCTTGTGTTCTTTTAACAAACATAGGAAATATGACATGTACAAAAATGAAGAATATAAAGAAAGGGAACAGTACGTGATTATCCACTAGTAAGGGAACAGTACGACCAAACCAAAATGAAGCATATTCCCTGAATACTCCGGCCTAGATGTGGATTTTCAGTATAACGTTTCTATTCTCACTAGTAAGGGAACAGTACGACCAAACCAAAATTGTCACTGAACTCTTTTGTCAGTTGTGATACACAAATCAGGTGGTTGGTAGATGCGACATGGCCAAACAGAATTAGATTCACAGTAAGATGTGTCAAACCAAGACTCAATCTGCCCAAGAGATCTCTAAAAAATACAACCCCAAAAGGAAATGACTGGAACAGATAATAAAAGCAGTTCAAGAACAAAGGAATTAGTCTTACCAGGAGATGAACTCCGAGGGAGTTGCTAAAGATAAACAGCAGACCACCAATTCCCTTTAAAGCTACAGTCACGGCAACAACATGGCTAATCTGAACAAATAAAAAATATATTATATTTGAATACTGCATAAAGCTTTTGACATATAGTAACAATTTGCTGTCCAATATAGAAATAGAATAGAAGTACAAAGAAAAATAGTACGCATATCAATACGAGGCACTATAGTACAAAAATTAATTCATTCCCACCAAATTGAGAATGAGATATTAAGTCATTCAAAGAACAGAAAAAACGGTTGAGTAATTATAAGGCTACCACGACGCGACATCACATCGTTCATATTTCATTCCATAGTCTTAAATTGGTGGATCCAATACATTTACACCAAGTCACGGAAACTTGACAGTGAAATAAAAATAAAAATCTTCATGTTCCTAAAACTACGTATAGTATTTGTCATACTACAATACCTATGCCTGAAAATAGGGGTATAAATCCATACACATCCATAAATATAATTAATACACTACAGTCTACAGTAATCGTCTTCCATCTATAGAACTAAAGACACCAAGTAGGTTAGCACACATTTGTGCAATGGGTTCCAGAATTTCATCTATAGAACTAAAGGCACCACGTGTGTGTGTGTGATACTCTAGAATAGCATCGGGTAAATCAAACCAATAGCTCAAGAAAACTTAACAATGTATAGAGCATTCTTCAAACTCAGGAACGAGTTTAATTTAAACCAAGATCAAGCATAAAAGAGAGGTAAGAAATATAGTATTCTCAACCATAGAAGTTTCATTAATTATAAATACTTTTCCATTCGCATGTCAGAAAAAAAAAAAAAAAAAAGACAAGTTGTTAACTGGAATCTACTCTAGTATTTCTCCTCTTGCCTACTTTCCAACTGGATTCATATTCTAAAAAAACCGTTGGATTGGAGAAGAGATGAATTTAATATTAAAGAAGACAAGGCAATGTTTAGAGGTTTACATGAATATGGGTAGCTGTATAAGACAACATATATTATGAAGAAATTGACTAGAGTGGAAACATAAACAAAAGCCGAGTTTCAAGTGTGAAATCCAATCATTTTGTGTATGCTCAAATTAGTGCGTGATTATCCAAGTATGACATTTAAGAAGGAAACTCTGATGCTATAAATTTATGACAAGTATAGAACATAATAAGAAGATCAATATATTCAGGGAATAACTAATTTTCAAACATAAACAAAGTATATTTTGAATCTAAATTACACTTTCTATATGCAACAACACACATAAATGCATATAGCTTAACAACTGGGAAAGTAATCATTCAAATTCATAGTTCAGCCTTTTGTACATTCAAATTCAGCCTTTTGTACATATTGATAAAGAGAACAAATTTCTAGTTTCAAATTACCTCAAGAGAATGGAAACTCTTGAGGGTGGGGCAAATACCAAACCAAGTTTCTATACCTTGCTTACCATAAATTTATAGTAATGGGTATCCACTACTCAGGTTTATAAGTCGAGTAGGACAAAAGAACTGTAGCAGCCTGCCACTAGGCTGGAATCACTCCATTAATGCTTACTCAGATGTAAGACAAAAAAACCCGACATATATTAGTATTTCCAGCAAACATTCACTCTCAGTGCCTTGCCTTTTCAATATCGACCCCCTTTGAGCATATATAATACAGTAAGAACGTGAAGATGACACACACACACACACACACACAAATATATATATACAAATATACATATACAAATATATATATATATATATATATATATATATATATATATATATGAGGAAGGATCAAGATCCCTACACTTTTTGCATCCCCATGCATCCCCCCTATTTGCACCGTTGGATGGTGCTTTAAGTCGTCTAATCTTAACCGTTGATTTACCAATGGTTAAGATTAGATGACTTAAAGCACATCCAACGGATGTGAACATGGGGGTGCATGGGGATGCAAAAATTGTGGGGATGCCTATCCTTCCTCTATATATATATATATATATATAAGAACTATGGGTATTAGTTGCTTTGATATCCTAATAAAAGAACCTATCAATCCGTGTAATGCTCCTCTACACACTGATACATGAATATAAGTGAGACTAGTTAGGAGTAAACAAGGATGTACATTATGTACATTTAAGTGATCTCACTAGTACCAAGCCTTCAAACCACAGTTGGACACTACCATGAAAAGATCATTTCAAGTTTCTGCAACTCAAGTACTTATTAAAGCTAGTTTCTTCTGAAGAGAACCCTTCTAGAGAATCAATATTCAATGCTTTGAGTGGGATTTTATAAATATTCAATGCTTTGTATGAAAATTTCCGCAGAAAGAGAGAAGATCCGAAATTGGAAGCCCTGGTAATTACAATTTGGAAAAAAAAAAGTCCAAAAAATTGCGATGGGAAATCGGATGATGAAAAATTACCATTTCGAAACCCCTGAACTTTGTGGATCCATTCGATCTCGACAAAGCCGCTCGCGGAAACTCGAGTGGTCAGGCTCGGCTTGATGGTCGGGCTCATGGGTAACTCGACGCTACTCGAAGGCGGTAGACGGCTGCCGTGGAAAAGCAACAAGGGCGGAGTTAGGCGGAGGGAAAAGAGGAATGATCAAGGGGAATTGGAATTTTGAAAGAAAAATTATGGTTAGGGTTTGGGGAGGGGAAAAGAATGAGCAGCAGATCTAGGGATGGGGATTTTTGAAACCCATGGGTTGTCTTCCTTTCTTTGTACACCCCAAAATTAAAAAAAAAAAAAAAAACCTAAAAGTCCTATTCTACCCCCCGCTGAGTACACCCCACTCTCCTCCCTCCCCCCTCCTCCTCCTCCCCGCCGCCTCTCCTCCTCCTCCGACCAGTCCCCCTCCTCCTCCCCGCCGCCTCTCCTCCCCATCCGACCAGTCCCCCCCCCCTCCGCCGCATCTCCTCCGACCCCCCCTCATCCCGACCCGCCGCCTCCTCCTCCTCCTCCTCCTCCGACCCTCCCCCCCGGCTCCTCCTCCTCCTCCGACCCCCCCTCATCCCGACCCGCCTCCTCCTCCTCCTCCTCCTCCTCTTCCCCCTCTCCGATCCCCGACGACCGCGACCCAAAAAAATTCGAACGGAGGAGGAGGAGCGGGGGGAGGGAGGGTCGGAGGAGGAGGAGGAGGCGGCGGGGAGGAGGAGGAGGGGGGAGGGAGGAGATGCGGGGGGGTCGGAGGAGATGCGGCAGAGGGGGAGGAGAGGCGGCGGGAGGAGGAGGGGGACTGGTCGGAGGGGGAGGAGAGGCGGCGGGGAGGAGGAGGAGGGGGGAGGGAGGAGAGTGGGGTGTACTCAGCGGGGGGTAGAATAGGACTTTTAGGTTTTTTTTTTATTTAATTTTGGGGTGTACTTAGAAATGGGTGGGGTGCCAATAGTCGGACCCAAAAAAAAAACTTTAAAAAATTACCAAAATGGCATCCAAATTGTACGCGGGAATTTTGCCGCCTTACCATTTAATAATGACAGTTATCAAACAACCATCAATCAAAATAAAAGGTTTTCTTGACGGATCCTTTAAAACCGTCAACTATTATGATATAAAATTAATAAATTAACATAAAACGTGTCCGTTCTTGACGTAAGGCTAAAACCGTCAAAATAACCCACTTTCTTGACAGTTTTTCACGACCGTCGAGGAATAAACCGTCAAGAATGGCCTTTTTTTCTTGTAGTGCATGGTCTACTTAGTGACGCAACGACATGGTCGTACCATAAAACTCATTTATGTATCAACATTGAGGTCGTGCCTTGCAACAAATTGTAACTTACTCAATACTTGCCGTATGGCCTACATCAGTTTCATCGTGCAAATTAATGACTCAATCACAGATTTGTGAACTTAGTATCAACGACACAAAACACGACACCATATCTCGTGTTGAAGCACGTATTTTTGTTATAGCCAAATCTTATGCTCCATACTTGTGTTGCATATCATGTACCCATTTTTTGACTCATTTGTGTCGTGCATACACTTCTTGACTCAATTTAAGACATGGACGCAGATTGTCACTATCAAGCCGACTCAAACTATATAAAAATCACTAGCACCACAAGCCATCTTGTACTAATGTAAGACGAAAAAGCTTCTTGTCAGAGGCGTAGACTCCTCCGAAGGTTCTGAAATACTCGTATCACTGGCACGTACTTCAGTGGTCAATCGCATGCCCACTGAAGGCCCGCAATATCTGTAAATTCTCCTAAGCTGACATGAACCCGGTGCCCCTAGAGATTATTCGAGGAACCAATACCTTGGACACAAGTTGTCCAATGACAATACAAGACTCGACTCAACTCAACATGGTACTGACTTTTTTTTTTTTTTTTACATACTTCCATGTAGTTCTCCAAACCAGTAACTGCCTCGACGACCTACAGTCCGCAACACGTTCAATATTTCTATTTTCTTTTTTGACTCATAATAGAGGAACGACTATTTGATAACATTCTTGCCTACCTTGAACCAACCATGTTCTGTGCACTGCCGTCAACCGAGTCTTGCTCTATATGACAAGCCTTGAAATCATGAGACTGTGTGGCTATAGCAAGTCGTAGAACCGTGGGACCATGCTTGCTATGACATTAAGTTGATAGCTCGTGGCATGACTTGTTTCACTCAATACGTGAGGTCGATAGACCGAGTGCCAACTTTTGAAAACCATCATGGAGAACATCTACACAACATATTGACACTTTTTCATATTCTATACATATACTTGACTCAATGGGATTATTCCTTTAGCTACGTGGGTTCATCTCTTTTATCAATAAAGCTACACAGTGCATGTAAAACTCCATATTATTAGTGTGAAGGCCAAGCTGAGGCAAGTTCATCGAAGCTACCTACCTGAGCGGGGAGTCATCTCGGCCGAACGAAACTTTGAGCAAGTCGTTGCATAGCTAAGTCCAAACGTCGTTGCATTTCGATCCATCCGGTTGAACTGAGCGGGACGGGGCACTACATCTCCTCTCCGCGCCACCACCCTGGCTACTCCCCCACCTATGCAGTCCTCCCACCGCCGCCACCAGTGAAGGAGAGGGGCTGCCGGATAGAGAGAGAGGAGGAAGAGAGAATGGGGAAGGGATTTTTTGCGTAGGTATAATCGTAATTTCAGACATAATTTAACGTCTGTTAACAGCAGAAACAAAATTGGGTGTAAACTGAGCAAAAATAAAAATGCGCAGATATTTTTAAGTTATGGGTCTTTTTTTTGCTAAAAGTGTCTATCTAAGGAGGATTTTTTTGCACTTTACCCCTTTATTAAGTGACAATACATATTGATTCAATACATAATCTTGTAAATGTACCATTTCACTAGTGATTGTAAGAAAGCTTGCTTGATAGATAAGCTCCATTATTCTTGGTCTGATTATGCTAGAGAACTTATGCATAAAAAAAAGGAGACCTTACCTTTAAACAAGTCTTAAATGACATTAGAATAGAAAAACAACTTATGATAAGGAACATGTCACTACTCCATATGACAATATTATTATCCTCAAGAAGAATTAGGGTTAACCTCTGGAATAAAATAGATATTCACATATGCTAGATTCTCTTCTGTATATAACAAATAAGAACAACCTGATGTTGCATTTGTTGTTGGGAGACTAATTAGATATACCAGCAACCCAAACCAATTACAATGGTCTGTATTAGAAATAATGTTCAGAAATTATATTATGCATATACATGTTCTACATATTTTTGTACTTGTCATTTTTAATAAATTATGATAATAAATATGTTATAGTACTGCTAAAGCATGGTTTTGTGCATCTAAGATGAACATGCACCTGCAGCTGCGCTTCAAATCGATAAAAAAATAAATTATGCAATTATGTAATTCTTGACTATAATGTCATAAAAGAATCGTGCAGACTACTTGACGAAGGATCTATCTAGGACAATAATCCTATAATCCCATAAGTAAGTCACCAGTAGTGACAATCCAACTGAGTCTAACTAGAGATCCCAAGAAACCGGTTCAATAGATAGAAACAAGATGGACTTAGGTGACTAATAAAAATGGAACATTGATCCCGAAATTAAATTCTCAAATCTAATGCCCAAGCGGCTGTACCAAGTTGTACAAAGATACTCAATCCCTATGATATATGGCAGTGTTCCAGTGTGATATGGTTATGATAAGTTTTGAAAAATCTTAATAGGTCAAGCATGATTATACATGGTTGACACCGATCACCAACCCTTTAAGAACATACCTATATGAGAGGTCGTGAAGACCGCGACTATGTGTAATAGGTCAAGCATGATTATACATGGTTGACACCAATCACCAACCCTTTGAGAACATACTTATATGAGAGGTCGTGAAGGCCGCAGCTATGTGGCATGGAGATCCAAGACAACACTAATGAACAAGGAAAAGTCCACAGGGCCAATCAAAAGTGTCATCCCAATAGAGCCAAGAACATCTAGCGTGGTATGTGTTCTATTTTTCTGAATCTGATTCAAGACGTAGTCCATCATGTACTTCTTCAGATAAATACAATATTCACTAAGTGAGACTAAGGTTGTATTCCATCTCGCCTATTGCATAGTATTCATTTGCCCAGATTTTTTTTTGTTACTCTTATATATATATATATATATATATATATATATATATATATATATATATATATATATATATATATATATATATATATATATATATATATATTGTTATTTTTCTAAACTTGATTTTTTGTAGACGGATTGTTGTACTCTTTTCTTTGAAAAAATGTACATCTAACATAATCATTTTTGCAGAATGATATGATCTAAATGGTAATACATTTTAAGATCCACAATAGGCTTTGGCAGGACGGGTTTGCAGGTTAAGACAAGAATATATCATCTAATAGTTTGAATTAGGGACTTTGCATGGCTACAAAGATGTCACCAAGATTTTAGCAAATATATCATTTGGTTGAAAACTAGTTTCTTACTTTTCCAAGGGAGCACGAAATTCCTTCATGTAAAAATGTATAATGTAGTATTCCATCTGAAAAAACAAATAAAATAAAATCCAACTCCACCTGTAATTAATATTTTAAATAAATTAATACATTTACCTCCAGCTTCCAATATTTCATAAGTATTAAGGGACTACCATAGTTTGAAATAAGCGTCAGTTTTTCACCAACCTGTTAATAATTCAATTTCAAAATTGTAACCGCAAATTTTAAAAAGAAATAAATACATTGATAAATTCAGGTTGAAGGATTGTTCCAATTTTTAGGCATTTAATAAATGCACAACCACAATTGTTATGGGACATCACAAATTTGGTCATATTTTAATACCCAAAATATCCTTTGAGAATTAGTAGGGGACATTGCAACTTTGGTCATATTTTATCATGAGTATTCTAATTCCTCCTTTCTCAAATTCCTTAACTTAGAAACAATTAAATACTTGTGGTTCCAAATTTCTAAACCCTTGAATCCATTTCATTCTGAACACATCCGACGAGTACTCAATTGCAGGCTATTTCTAAAGTTTCAAACTCCACTATAAGAGTTTTGAATCTTCAGAATCAAACCCGTTTGGGACGATGAAGGACAAGCAAATCTTGGAAGTCATGGATATGCACATGACTGCCAAAATTATGACAGTTTTGAATATGTATAGGTCTGCTAAAATTTTGACTGTCCTATAAATACGTACGACTGTCAAAATTTTAGTAGTCCTGAAGACATACTTCTATGTCGTCAAAATGTCAAAATGTTGACAGACATCTGAATATGCACATGACTGGTGACTGCAAAAATTTTAACAGTCCTAAAAAATATGTCTTATGACTGGCACAATTTTAACCGTCCTCAAAATTTTGACAGCCCACCCCCACAGTTGCTCCAATGTTTTAGCAAACTTTTGATCAATTATCCTAGACGAATGGAACGTCCATGGTGGAAACATTACCACCTTCATGGAACGCCCCTTCTCTCTCTCCATTATTGGCTTAGTGGTGTTTGTAGAGGACAGATTGTTGCTGCAAAGTGCAGTAGCACATATGATGTACCTGAATTTGCAAGAAGCACATATGTTGCAAAGTGAAAGAAGCACAATCCGTTGGGGTTATGTTTCATAAGCTAATATTACTACTGGTTTATATGTGTCCTGCACAGAGTAGAGGTTGGTCTCAGCAACTAACATTAGTAATTAAGGTGCCAATATCCCAAAAAAATTAGAAAAAGAGTTCCCAGATGGATTCCAAATAAATGTTAACCAAGGAAAACTTCTCGAGAATGACTAATTGTAACAAAGTTTCAGGAAGCCAAACTCGCAGCTTTATTTCAGGTTTGTCAAGCATTAACAAGTTCAACCAAACAATGAATTAGTATTTCTTGAGGCTTGACTTGACATGCATATCTCAAGTTTGTGTCGAACTTGAGTGATCCTTGTGGTTATGGAGGAGAGGTACAAAATTCTGATTTGATGGCAGAAGATTAGTGGATCGAACCACGGAGACGTATTATTCCTTTCATTTAAATTGGTGGAATTTAGGGACAGTGGGTCCAAAAGTCATACAATACAACGTACACAAAGTACCGTACATAACGTCGGACATCTCAAAACTAGCTAGCTCGTTACAATAACCAAAACTCCCGCCCATGCAGTCTCAGCAGTATAAGTAAAGGAGGCTGCTATTTCGATCGTAATTGGCATGACAGCCAATGGTAGCAACTAATGTGGCGGCCCCTCATTAGTCCTCTGACTCAGATTTTGTGATGGACCCCAATGCTAGTAGAGGAAGTCAATGCATGAGCTGCTGCCATGTAGGCACGATCATTGGACAGGTACGTCCAAAGGCGGACCAAATTAAATATATTTTTCGATAACTAAACTACACCAAAATTACAACCCAAAAATTAATTGTCCAAATGATAATACTACTGGAGTCTGGATTTGCTGTCCGAAAAATATTGTCCCAATCCCTGTCCCTCTATGACTTGTGGGTCCAATTGATAAAAAAAAAATAATCCAAAAGCACAGTGGTGATAGGATTGGAATAATATTTTTCTGACAGCAGATCCGGATTAATAATACTTGATTAAACCACAATTCCAAAAACAAAACGTTACTAAGACTTCCATTTGATTAGCCCTGAATTTGAGAAGCTCCAATTCTGCAGTCTTGAGACTCTTGACGGTCACTTATCCTACTACCAACCAACCATGCATGCATGCACGATATTGGACCATAAACAGATAATTAATGGCTGGCCGTTGATGTTCGAGTAAGTCACAAGCACACGTCCAGTACTGCTGATTATCGACTAAGTCACACCTGGCTCAATTCTGAAAACAATAAGGCATCGTTTGCTACACCGTAATGTAATCGTAATCACAATATAATCAAATAAAAAAATATATTTAATTACATTACTATTACAATTACGTTACAGTGTTTTGGGGGGGGGGGGGGGGGGGGTGGTTCACAATAAGAAGAGGAGCTCATGGGCCATATATGCACGATCTATATATACAGCTTAGCCAATACTCGTACACTCTCACATATTCTATCCCTTCACACAAATGGCGCCTTCCATTGCTGTGCCTGTGACCTGCAAATCCCCCTCTCTGACCCTCCCCATCGTCTTCCTCTCCCTCCTCGCCACCTCCACTTTCCTCCCCGCCATCGTCGTCACCGCCGAGCACGACTTCATCGAGACAACTTTCGCCAAGAAGAGCACCCTCGAGCCAAAATTGATCAGCCACCTCCACTTCTACCTCCATGATACCGGAAGCGGCCGCAACCCGACAGACGTGTCCATAGTCAAGCCCGCGAGCCCCTCGAACTCGCTCTTCGGCATGGTCGGGATGATCGATGACCCACTGACAGTAGGCCCCGAACCGGACTCAAAGTGCATCGGATACGCGCAGGGCATGTACTCGATGTCGTCGCTGACAGAGATGGCCCTCTTGATCACGATGAACCTGTACTTCACTGAGGAGAAATACAACGGGAGCGCGCTGTCGGTTCTCGGACGCGATGCGATAGTGCAGCCGGTGAGGGAGATGCCCGTGGTGGGGGGCAGCGGGCTGTTCAGGCTCGCTAGGGGGTATGCACTGGCCCATACTCATACGGTTAACATGACCAGTGGGAATACCATTGTGGAGTACAATGTTACTGTCATGCATTATTAATCGATCGATGGGCTTAATTAATTAAGCTAATCTCTTGATAACGTATGCTGTTGTCTTCGCAGTTCTTCATTGTATGTTTTTGTGGTTTAACTTCATTGTATGTTTGTGTGTGTGTGTGTGTGTGTTTTGTTTTTTTCTTTTTCTTTTCTATTCCGAAGACTTTAATTCTCGAGTGACTATTTGTTTTGTTTGAAGTCATTCATGGCCTACTCTTTGTTTTTTCTTTTCTTTTTCGAAGACTATATATATATATATATATATATATATATATATATATATATATATATATATATATAATATATATATATATATATATATATATATATATATATATTTGCTAATAGTTTTTGCTAATATCTATAGTACAATATAGTTCAGCACATGATGTTTAGTCTCATATTGTTGTGCATTCCAATATGGGCGCCTAACCATAAAGATGAGACTAAGGTCCACGTGGCGGCTGTTGTGTGGGCGTTATGGAAAGATAGAAACAAGAGTAGATACTAAAATCGTACTTTCGCGATTCATGAGCTCATACCAGAGATTACGAGACAATACAACAAATCGTGGAGGGGAATGAGAATGGCGACAGAGGATCAGGGAGAACAAGTGTGAATATGGGGTATAGCATTTTGTGTGTTTCTTGCTTATGTGTTGTTTTTTAAGGGGCAGCTTGGTGCCAGGGCCGGCCCTGAGCTGTTGGGGGCCCGGAGCGAAACATTCAAAATGGGTCCCCATAAATAGTATGAAAAAAATATAAATAAAACAAAAATTGTTATAGTCAAGATTTGATCCAAGAACCTCTTAAATATAAGTCTAGCATTATAATCACAACACCACAAATGCTTCTTGTTAAAAAAGGCAGTATATGATACATACTAGTTTTATTATAGATAGTTCCATATTGGTGCCCCCTTTCGTCAGGGGGACCTTGGCCGTCGTCCGGCCTGCCCTGGGCCAGGGCCGCCCCTGCTTGGTGCTCGCTCATTTTGGTTATGAGCCCATCTTTGTTCCCTCACTTTGTAGTTCTCTGTTTGTTTTGAGTTTTTTATAAATGTTGTTCATATATATATATATATATATATATATATATATATATAGATATATATATATATAAAGAGAGAGAGGGAGATAATAAGGATGGTGAGATTACACATCACTCTCAAATGTGAGATGACGGTGGCACCATCCCATCCTTCCTTCAAATCAACAAACATCCTTCCATTAGAAATCAACAACCACTTTTCTTTTTGTTTAAAACATGGGGTTGATGTGTTGATTTGTGATGGATGGATGGGATGGTGCCACGTCACCCCCACCCCACGTTTCAGAGTGAGCTGCCATTTCACCTCCCTTATTCTCTCTTAATAGAGAATAAGATAGGTTGGCACATCACTCTCAAATGTGGGGTGGCAATGACGTGGCACCATCCCATCCCTCCATCACAAATCAACAACCACTTTTCTTTTTGTTTAAAAGATGATGTTGATTTGTGACGGAGAGATGGGATGATGCCACGTCACTGCCACCCCATATTAGAGAGTGAGGCGCCATCTAACCTCTCTCATTCTCTCTCGATAGAGAACAAGAATGTGAGATGGCACCTCACTCTTAAATGTGGGGGTGGCGGTGACGTTGCTCCATTCCATTCCTCCATCATAAATTAACAACAAATTTTCTTTTTGTTTGAAAGATGTTATTGATGTGTTAATTTGTGATGGAGGGATGGGATGGTGCCACGTCACCGCCACCCCACATTTGAGAGTGAGGTGTCATCTCACCTCCCTTATTCTCTCTCGATAAAGAATAAGGGAGGTGAGATGGCACCTCACACTTAAATGTGGGATGGTGGTGACTTGACACAATTCCATCTCTCCATTACAAATCAACCACCACTTTTTGTGTGTTTAAAAGATGATGTTGATGTGTTGATTTGTGACTGAGGGATGTGATGGTGCCACATCACCACCACCCCACATTTGAGAGTGAGGTGTCATATCACCTCCCTTATTCTCTCTCGATAGAGAATAAGGAAGGTGAGATGGCACCTCACTCTCAAATGTGGGGTGGCGGTAACATGTCACCATTCCATCCCTCCATCACAAATTAATGACCACCTTTTTTTTTTAAAAGATGATGTTGATGTGTTAATTTGTGATGGACGGATGAGATGGTGCCACATCACCGTCACCCGACACTTGAGAGTGACATGACATCTCACCTCCCATATTCTCTATCGAGAGAGAATAAGGGAGGTGAGATGGCACCTCACTCCCAAATGTGAGGTGGCAGTGACGTGGCATCATCCCATCCCTCAATCACAAATCAACAACCACTTTTCTTTTTGTTTAAAAGATAATATTAATGTGTCGATTTATGATGGAGGGATGGGATGGTGCCACATCATCGCCACCCTACATTTGAGAGTGAGATGTGATCTCGTCTTCCTTATTCTCTCTCGATAGATAATAAGGGGCGGTGGATGGCAACTCACTCTCAAATGTGAGATGACACCACGTCACCGTCACCCCTATATTTGAGGGTGAGATGACACCTGACCCTCAAATGTGCGGTGGCGGTGACGTGGTATAATCTCATCCCTCCATCACAAATCAACAACTACTTTTCTTTTTGTTTAGAAGATGATGTTGATTTGTTGATTTGTGATGGAGGAATGGGATGGGGCCATGTCACCGCCATCCCACATTTGGGAGTGAGGTGTCACTGCCATCCCATGAAAAAGACCATGATTCGAGTCCATACTTGGATGCTAGCTGGATGACTGCTTCCAGTTGAGGACTCTTGGTTGTAGATTCCTTCCTGTTCGGGTGGGTTGGGTGGCTGTGCAATGGACCCTGCCCAAAGATATATATATATATATATATATATATATATATATATATATAGGAGAGAATAAGGGAGGTGAAATATATATATATAGGAGAGAGAGAGAGAATAAGGGAGGTGAGGTGGCTACATGTCACCCCCAGGCTATCATCAAGCACTTGCACACTTTTTGGTGCCTGATGTTAACATGGGGGTGACACATAGCCACCAACAATATGGTGGCACCTCACCTCCCTTATTCTCTCTCTCTCTCTCTCTCTCTCTATATATATATATATATATATATATATATATATATATATATATATATATCACGTTGCGATTCAGTATAATCGATAGTCGTCCCCAGGCGCATGATGTCGTGCGAATCTAAGTTACGATCGCACATGGCATAGTCATAAGGTTATCCGAAATACAACATCTAATAGAGTACGCAGATAAATTGAACAACACATTAGAAACATAGAAAATTTGCATTTCATTGATAATATACATTATTTACAAGACTTCATTACAATTGTTGCCACGCGGACTTACAACATTACTCGATTACAAAATGAACGCCGATGAGATAGTCGGTACATACATTACATCCCCATTTACAAGCAAAACATTCAAAAGGTCTGCTATCGTGGGGCGTCGAGACATCTTTCTTCTGGACTGAATGTTTAGTCTTCAAAAGGATCAAAACAAGTCTTCAATACCGGAACGAGACTTCAAATGTTCTTGCGTCTTCTTGGGTTTAGTTGACATGCCCTTTTTGTTACAGGGAACCTTTGGAGAGCAAGGATCAGGACATTACACTTGTACTGGTGCGTGACAATTTAGGTTCGTACGACATCACACCTTGGGGACGACAATCGATTTAAAAGTCCCACCCGCGGAACCCCGCCTCTTCTGTACCGCTGGATTGAGCGGGCTGCGTGGGGCACATCCCTCTCAAATGTGACATAGTCGAACAATACTGTATGCTTGTTACGTGTTTGTGACTTAGTCGAATGAGATGGCACCTCACTCTCAAATGTGGGGTGGCGGTGACGTGTCACCATCCCATCCCTCCATCACAAACGAGACATCAACGTCATCTTTTAAACAAAAAAATGGTGGTTGATTTGTGATGGAGGGATGGGATGGTGCCACGTCACTGTCATCCCACATTTGAGAGTGATGAGCCATCTCATTCGACTAAGTCATAAACACGTAACAACCATACAGTATTGCTCGACTAAGTCACATTTATTTGTCAAGCTTATGACAAGAAGAAGAGGTCTTCATCGATTTAGCTCTATATATACATTAGCCAATACACACTCTAACGTACAATAAAATTCTATCGTTCACACAAATGGCGCCTCCCGTTACTGTGGCAAAATCCTCCTCTTTGGTCCTCCACGTCATCTTCCTCTCCCTCCTCACCACCTCCACTTTCCTCCCCGCCATCGTCGTCACCGCCGAACACGACTTCATCAAGACAACTTTCACCAAGAAGAGCAGCCTCGAGCCAAAATTGATCAGCCACCTCCACTTCTACTTCCATGACATTGGAAGCGGCCGCAACCCGACAGACGTGCCCATAGTCAAGCCCGCGAGCCCCTCAAACTCGCTCTTCGGCCTGGTCGGGATGATCGATGACCCACTGACAGTAGGCCCCGAGCCAGACTCAAAGTGCATCGATATGCGCAGGGCATGTTCTCGATGTCATCGCTGACAGAGATGTCCCTCTTGATGACGATGAACCTGTACTTCACTGAGGGGAAATACAACGGGAGCGCACTGTCGGTTCTCGGACGCTATGCGATAGTGCAGCCGGTGAGGGAGATGCCCGTGGTGGGGGGCAGCGGGCTGTTCAGGCTCGCTAGGGGGTATGCACTGACTCGTACTCATACGATTAACTTGACTAGTAAGGAATCCATTGTGGAGTACAATGTTACTGTCATGCATTATTAATCGATCGATGAGCTTAATTAATTAAGCTAATCCCTTGATAATGTATGCTGTTGGCGTTGTTGTTCTTCATTGTATGTTTTGTGTGTGTGTGTACGTGTACGTGTGTTTTTCTTTTCTGTGACTCTTTGTTTTGTTTGAGAGTTATCCATGGTCTATTCTTTGTTTTTTCTTTTCTTTTCCGAAGACTTTTCTTTTCTTTTCCGAAGACTTCATAAAAAGTTGTAACAAATATCCGTTTCCTATAATATAAATTGTTGTCAACTTTTGCTGCAAAGGATTATTCATATTTGTAGACAATCAAACAACCCCTTTAAATGACATTATTAGAGCAAACATAACCTAAAATGTAATTGCAATCCAAAGTTGCCATAGTTTATTAGAATGATAAGGGGAGAGAGAGAGAGAGAGAGAGAGAGAGAGAGAGAGAGAGAGAGAGAGTCTTTATTTACCAGCAGGATGGGCCAAGGCATTTGAAGCTGTTAGCTACAGCTCAAGCCCAGCTTACAGCCTATGAAAATGAAAGGAGGAATGTAAAGCTCTGATCCGGGTCTAAAGTGTTGGGAAAGAAGCGTGGAAACCTTTCCCCAAACCGGAGAGTACCTGCGAGAGGACTGAGCAATACAACACACGAACCTAAAAACAACCACACAAAACAAACCACGCAGACACAGAGAATTTTGACGTGGAAAACCCTTGCGGGAAAAACCACAGGACGATCGGAGTCCAACCCTGAGAAGCCTCCACTAATGGAATAGAAGAATTACACCCTCTACAAACTCCTCCCGATCCAAATCGGATCCCCGCAACACTTAGAAGCAAGAACAATGATTACAAGGCTACGAAGAGCGAGAACGACGAGTAGAGATTACCCGAACGTGATCTCCTTCGAAAACGACCTTCAATCCTCCGTCTTCTCTCCCAAAGTTGCAATGGCACTCTTGCCTCATTCCTCTCTCTTTTCTTGTGTTGTCTACAATTGTGTTACGTATAGATTAGGGTTTGGAAATCCCAACTTAACTCCCTAATCCCGCAATAAACCTGGACCGTTTGATTAGATCCAATGGCGAAGAATCACCCCAAATTTCCGCTCAGCCCCGACGACACAGAGTTCGGCCAGAACTCTGTGTCGGGCAACCAGAACCTACCAGCAACATTCTGGAACCAAAAAGCAGAATTTGGGCAGAATTCTGTATGGAGGCAGAATTCGGGCAGAATTCTGCCTCCCCTGTTCCAGAATGTAAAAACATGGCTCCCGAGTTTTTTCTTCGTCTCCGAATGGCCTCGTCACCTCCCCGAGCTTATCTGACACACAGATGGCGCTCGTCGCACTCCGGGGTCTTCTCCACATAGGTTGGAAGCCCCATCCACTCCAACAAATCTCCCCCTTTACAACTATGGGGAGGATATCGTCATCCCGACGATCTGCCTGCAGTACTCAAACTTCCCCCTTGGTAGAATCTTCGTGAACATATCAGCTCCGTTGTCATCTGTATGAACCTTCTCAAGCTCCGCGTCCTTCTTCTCAACCACATCCCGTATCCAATGATACCGAGTCTCGATGTGTTTGGACCGGCTATGAAACGTCTGATTCTTCACAAGGTGAATAGCACTCTGACTGTCGCAAAGCAAAGTATACTACTCTTGCTTCAGTCCCATTTTCTGCAGCAGTTTCTTCATCCACAACAGCTCCTTGCAAGCCTCCGTCGCCGTAATGTACTCTGCCTCTGTCGTCGACAAGGCAACACACTTCTGCAATCGCGACTGCCACGACATCGCTCCTCCTGCAAACATCATCACGTAGCCCGAAGTCGATCGCCTCGTGTCTACATCTCCAGCCATATCAGCGTCGGTATACCCAACCAGCTTCGGCTCGTCACCACCAAAGGAAAGTCTCCAACCAGCAGTGCCCTGAAGATATCGTAGAATCCACTTGACCTCACTCCAATGTACCCTTCCAGGATTTGAAAGATACCTGCTAACCGTACCAACTGCATGAGCAATATCTGGCCTCGTACACACCATGGCATACATAAGGCTTTCCACGGCTGAGGCATATGGAACCCGCTCCATATCTTCCTTTTCGTCCTCGGTAGATGGACACTGCTCCTCAGTAAGCTTAAAGTGAGCCGCAAGAGGGGAACTCACTTTCTTCGACCCGTCCATCCCGAAATGCTGAAGTACCCGGTGAATGTACTTCCTTTGGGACAAGTGTAGCAGCTTGGACTCTCTCTTTCGGCTGATCTTCATCCCAAGAATAGTCTTTGCTGCACCCAAATCCTTCATAGAGAAGGCCGCACCCAGTTGGCGCTTCAGCTCCGCTATCCTAGTGGCATTCCGACCCACTAATAGTATATCATCAACATAGAACAATAAAATGATAAAATCATCATCGGCAAAATACCTCACAAATACACAGTGGTCCGACGTCGTCCGTGCATAACCATGCTCCCCCATAAACGACTCGAACTTTCTGTACCACTGCCTCAGAGCCTGCTTCAGACCATATAAGCTCTTCCTCAACCGGCAGACCAAATGTGACTTGCCCTTCTCACAGAATCCCTCTGGCTGCTCCATGTATAACTTCTCCTCAAGATCACCATGGAGGAATGCCGTCTTCACGTCCATCTGCTCGACCTCCAAGTCGAGACTGGCTGCTAATGCTAGCACCACCCGAATAGACGAATGCTTGACGACAGGCGAAAAGATCTCATCATAATCCATGCCTTTCCGCTGACCGTAGACTTTAACTACCAGCCTCGCTTTGTATCGAGGGCAAGTAGCATCATCCGTCTGCTTCACTCTAAACATCCATCGATTCTTCAAAGCCTTCTTGTCCTTTGGCAACCGCACCAGATCATAAGTAGAATTGGTGTGCAAGGAACTCATCTCCTCCTGCATAGCCTCTATCCACTCCTGTATGTGTTCGTCTTCCATAGCCTCTACAAAACTTTCGGGCTCTCCCCCGTCAGTCAATAGCACATACTCATCTGGTGAGTATCTCGTAGATGGTCGACGATCCCTGTCACTCCTCCTCAAAGGAACCACTGGTGCTGGTTGTATACCGACAGCCTCCTCCCCTTCAGGAACTGCCTCTCCGGCATGCTCATCCTCCTGAGGGACACCCTGACCACCATCAGCAGGCTGATGATCAAGGTTGGGAGCAACTCTATGTACCGGCTCCCCCATAACTGGATCCTCTGCGATGTCCTCTGGAAACTGCTCGAAGTGAAATGACTCTAACTCAGACAATTCCTCAGCCTCAGAAGGCATCTCGGAATCCTAAGTGTTGGTCATGGTCTGATCCTCGACGAACACCACGTCCCTGTTTCTGTAGAGCTTTCCTTCCACTGGGTAGAGTCTATAGCCAAACTCATCCCGACCGTAGCCGACAAAAATGCATCGCCTCGTCTTCGGCTCAAGTTTGGTCCTCTCGTCCTTCGGTACATGCACGAAGGCCTTACAGCCAAACGTCCGCAGGTGATTGTATGACGGCTCTTTGCCGTACCATACTTTGTCAGGCACATCACCCTGCAAAGGAGCACTAGGAGACAAATTAATAACATAAGCAGCTGTGAGAAGAGCCTCACCCCAATAACTGCCCGGCAAGTTTGCTTCTGACAGCAAACATCGCACCCTCTCCATCAGTGTCCTGCTCATGCGCTCCGCTACACCATTGAGCTGAGGTGTCTTGGGCGGAGTCTTCTGGTGTCGTATCCCTTGCTCTCTGCAATACGCATCAAAGGGACCGATGTATTCGCCGCCATTGTCGGACCGAACACACAACAACTTCTTGCCTGTCTCCCTTTCAACAGAGGCCTGAAACTCCTTGAAAGTAGGCAGCACCTGATCCTTGGTCTTCAAGGCATAGACCCAAACCTTCCTGGAACAGTCATCAATAAAGGTTACAAAGTAAGAAGCACCACCAAGAGATTTTACCTTCATAGGACCGCAGACATCCGAGTGAATCAACTCGAGCAACGCCGGCTTCTTCGAACTTGGGTGACTTTGGAAAGACACCCTATTTTGCTTCCCAGCTAAACAGTGCGTGCACTTCTCCAACTTTGTAGACTTGAGCCCCGGAATCACCTTCCTGTTCACCAAGTAGCTCATCCCCTTCTTGCTGATATGGTCGAGCCGCCTGTGCCACAACTCGGTAGACGCATCACTGACTGCGTTCATCTCCTGTGCCCCCTGTGCGCTTCCCTCCATATAGTAGAGACCGAACTTCTTGCTTCCTCTGGCAATCACCATCGAACCCCTGGAAAGCTTCCACTGACTGTTCCCGAAGAGACTGAAGAATCCCTCGTCATCCAACCTTCCAACCGACACCAGGTTGAAACGGATATCGGGGACATGACGAACATCTTTGAGAACAAGAACCGCACCCGTCTTCGTTCTCAAATGCACATCTCCAACGGCAACCGCCTTCGACACATCTCCGTTGCCCATCTTCAACACGCCACAGTCGCCTGTCGTGTAAGTGACAAACAGTGCCCTGTTGTGAGATACATGTGCTGAAGCCCCTGAGTCCACCAGCCAAGAATTATCATCGCAGGCGAGGTTAGTAATGACCTCATCACCTACGACGATCACATCGCCTCCATGCATCGAGGCCGCCGCTGTAGTGTTCTCTTCTTGCTTCCCCTTGTCGCCCTTCTTCTCTCTCTTCCAAGCGAAACAGTTCCACTTGATGTGGCCCTTCTTACCACAATGGTAACACTCTGAGTCCTCGTAACGACCCTTGGACTTTCCCCTACTCTTGTCTCTGCCACCACCTAGACCCCTGCTTTTGCCCCTTCCACGGCTCTCTGAAACAAGTGCCTCTGAGTGATGGGATGTGGATGAAGTGCCCTGAGAACGTCTCCGCATCTCTTCATTCAACACCCCGCTCTTGGCAAACTCCAGACTGACCATGCCCTCTGGAGCAGAAGCGATCATAGATACTCGTACGGTCTCCCACGAGTCTGGCAAAGTACACAGCAGCCACAGTCCCTGAACTTCGTCGTCGAACTTGACTCCCATAGAAGATAGCTGGTCAACCACGCCCTGGAACTCACTCAAGTGGTGCGAAATAGACGCCCCATCCTTGTATCGCAGACCCATCATCGTTCGGATCAGGAACAATTTGTTTACCCCGGTCTTCTTCGCATACAAGGATTCCAGCTTATCCCACAACGTCTTCGCGTGCTCAATATTGGCAACGTGGTTGTATACGTTCTCGTCCACAAATTGTCGTATGTACCCACACACTTATATATGCTCGAATGTCCAGTCCTCCTCGAATTTATCACTGGGCTTCTCGGATGCAAACACGGGTAGATGCAGCTTCTTGACAAACAGCAAATCCTTCATCTTGCTCCGCCAATAATGATAGTTTGTGCCATTAAGATTCACTATGCGCACCGGCTTCGCGTCCATCTCTCCTCTCTAGTTTTTGTCAACTCCTGACACCCTTCTGAATTCCAGAACCTGGCTCTGATACCACTCTGTTGGGAAAGAAGCGCGGAAACCTTTCCCCAAACCGGAGAGTACCTGCGAGAGGACCGAGCAATACAACGCACGAACCTAAAAACAACCACACAAAACAAACCACGCAGACACAGAAAATTTTTTACGTGGAAAATCCTTGCAGGAAAAACCACGGGACGATCGGAGTCCAACCCTGAGAAGCCTCCACTAATGGAATAGAAGAATTACACCCTCTACAAACTCCTCCCAATCCAAATCGGATCCCCGCAACACTTAGAAGCAAGAACAATGATTACAAGGCTACGAAGAGCGAGAACGACGAGTAGAGATTACCCGAACGCGATCTCCTTCGAAAACGACCTTCAATCCTCCGTCTTCTCTCCCAAAGTTGCAATGGCACTCTTGCCTCTTTCCTCTCTCTTTTCTTGTGTTGTCTACAATTATGTTACGTATAGATTAGGGTTTGAAAATTCCAACTTAACTCCCTAATCCCGCAATAAACCTGGACCGTTTGATTAGATCCAATGGTGAAGAATCACCCCAAATTTCCGCTCAGCCCCGACGACACAGAGTTCGGCCAGAACTCTGTGTCGGGCAACCAGAACCTACCAGCAACATTCTGGAACCAAAAAGCAGAATTCGGACAGAATTCTGTATGGAGGAAGAATTCGGGCAGAATTCTGCCTCCCCTGTTCCAGAATGTAAAAACATGGCTCCCGAGTTTCTTCTTCGTCTCCGAATGGCCTCGTCACCTCCCCGAGCTTCTTTGACACACAGATGGCGCTCGTCGCACTCCGGGGTCTTATCCACATAGGTTGGGAACCCCACCCACTCCAACACAAAGTCCTATCAGAATCCGGGTCCGATCAGGAAAGAGGGTTCTACAGGACCTGTGTTCTCCATCCAATGGTTCCCGTCCTAATCTAAGCCAGAGACAAAACATTGGATGGCTGCTGCTAGAGAGAGAGAGAACATTTTTTTCCCAATGGATCGGAGAAGTAGTAGAAGAAGAAGATTCCGGTGAGAATGGAGAAGATTCCGGTGAAGATGAGGGCTGTTGTGTATGGGCTTTCTCTCGGGGAAGATCCACCACAAGGTTGAGGTTGAGAATTGAAATGATTACATCCTAGCCTATGTTGTACACATGGTAACTATTTTTAGCATGCCCTAGTTGATTTTGGAGGCCGTGCCGTGTCTGATGCGATGTGACTTGGAAATATCCGAGGTTCTAAACTGCGGTAGACGGGTGCTAGGCGGAGAGAGTCTGCCTACTGCCTAGACGGTTGATACAATTTGGACATTTTTACTATTTTACCGTTGTTTTTTTGGATAATATGCTATTTTATGGGTGTTCCTTGTATAATTAAGTTGAAGAACGAAGATTTATGAAGTTTTAGTTTTGAAGACTAGGTATGGAGTGAAGATTAAGATGGAGATGAATCATCCTCAGGTGGTTACAGTGATGATGCAGGACCCAGGAATGGAGCACAGCTATTTGATGTCAGTTATCCATGGAGGTCAAATGGTTCAGGTAAGGAGGGAGATGTTGGATGCCCTTCTTCAGATGCGCTCTATCAGGCAAGGAGTCCTATGGCTATGTGGGGGTGATTTCAATGCGTTGCTCAGAGTGGAGGAAAGGACGGGAGGACGTCCACCAAGTCCGGCGTCTATATTTGACTTCGCCCATTTCATTTTCCAAGCCCTCCTCGATCAGACGCCGTACTAAGGTGGAGAGTTCACTTGGACTAATAAGCAACAGAGGAATAAAAGACAAAGGTCTAGACTCGACAGAGTCCTGGTGGACGCATCGTGGTCCGACATGGTTCATAACACATTGGTGGAGCATCTAAATGATACAAAATCAGACCACTGTCCACTCCTAGTCCATATTGAGGTAACTAAACCCCAGGGGAGTAAACCTTTCAGATTTATGGATTTGTGGTTAGATCACCCGCACTTTTTGAGTGTGTTGAAGGAGGCTGGAGGGCGTCGGACATTTCTAACCCGATCCTTCGGACTTGTCTGAGATTGAAATGTCTTCTGTCACGATCCGCTACCCAAATTGTTGGGCCAGGCCGAGCCATGTCCAGCCAACGCTTGGTAAAAGCGTAGTAAGCTGTTCTAAGTGTTTATACATGAATGATACTAAGTGTGCTAACATTAAGCCAAATAAGATTTTTATCACAACACAGCTTCTATTAACGAAAGTAACAAGTGTTAAAAGTTATTACACTTCAAATGTATGAGAATGGAGACAAAGTCAAGTATCCAAATATAAGTTCAAACCAAAGTCTAAGTCTCAAAATACATAAAAGATATCTAAGCAAGGTTTTTCGCTGGGGCCTCTTCTGGAGCATAGGCCAGGTCCTCAAATGCAGTGCCATAATATGTATCACATAGCATTTCCTCATCGGAAAGTACACCTACAACGTTATCCTGTCAGGACTGGAACAAGTACTTGTACTACAAACATATAATACTGATCATGACATGGTAAGAGATGAAGTGACTGCAATCCTAAACATGGCAATCTATCATGTAAAATCACAACTATGATGGCAAGGATGCATTTGTCATGGCGACACATGCATATATATAGTTTAAAACTGGAGCAGGTACGTGATCGTCAATAGGTGTAAAATGTACTGTGGTACAAGTATATAAAATGTACTTCCGTACAAGTAAGCAAGCGATAGATGTACATACGTACAAATACAGCTGGTACGCCTACGACAAGGTATACATATAAAATGTCAACCTTGCTCGGTACATACGTACGGAAGAAGGGGGCATGATCACGTACTCAACTATCAATTTTCCCATAACCTATTTTATAATATGTGAGTGAATACTATAAAGCGTGTCATGTACTGAGAACCAGTAAGAAGCATGTGAAGATATGACTTGCAGTTTATTCATAAAGCAGTGTTCTAACATTATCCATTTACAGTTTATTAATCATATGCAGTAAATAAGTTTGTAGGGGTACTTGCCTTGAGCAAAGCAAGAGTAATAATATGAAGGTACAGATGTCCGATGTCCTGTCAAAATGATATACAACTCAGCCTCTAAGTTATGATTAAGATTACAATAGTGTTGTGACACGGCTCCTAATAGGGCACTAGCTATGTGAAGCTCTAGTAGTCCAAAGTGAGATGTTACAACATCTAGACTAACAAGTAGGTCTCTACACTAAGATAAGGTAAGGTCCCGATACTAAAATATTTCATAAACACACAAAAACACACAAGTCAATATTAATTATTTAATTAATCAAACTGTACATTATGTTCTAATAATTTTTAAGATAGTTATACAGTAATATTTTATATGAAATAATATACCAAATTGATCCTTGTTAATTATAGTAATTTAATATAAATTTTTTGGAATTTATAATACAGTGTAAGTATTTTTTAAAAATCAGAATACAAGTGTACATTGAAAATGAGTTCTGGTTTACTATTTTTTAACAGTGTCAAAACAGTAGATTAAATCATGGAAAAATTATATTAAATTAGATTAATTAATATAGTATTTTAAAGTAATTTTTCTAGAATTTATTCAGCATTAAAAAGTGGTCTGAAAATTCAAAGTTCAAAAATCACAGGTTCTGAATTTAAATAAAATAATTATTTAATGTATTTGTCCGCGTATTTAAAATTGAACCGAAGTCCAGATACGGGACCCGAAGCCGTGAATCGAGTCCAACATGACTCGACTAGACCCCAAATATGTGTAGGCTCACCTAAGTCCGATCAACCCATGCTAGGCTTGGACTTAGAGTGGTCGTTTGCACAAAGTACGTAAAAATCGTAAATAAATGCGGAATTTAAATACATGTAATTTAAAGGAATTTAAATTACAGAAATTGAAAGCATACATATTACAGTATATGCACTGTATTAATAAATACGTATTACAGTATAAGCACTGTATTTATTTACATATTACAGTATAGGCACTGTATTTATTTACATATTACAGTATAGGCACTGTATTTATATTGACATAAATTTAAATGACATAATTTAAATGACATAATTTAAAATATATATTACAGTATATGCACTGTATTTATATTGACATAAATTTAAATGACATAGTTTAAATGACAGAATTTAAAATACATATTACAGTATAGGCACTGTATTTATATTGACATGTATTTAAATGGCGTAAATTAATGACTGAATTGAAATATATATATATATATATATATATATATATATATATGAGGTGTTTAACAAAAACACAAATAAAACCAATATTATATTAATATCATATTATCGTAATTTATTTAGAGAGAATTTATGTATATACATATGTATTTAAACATATATAGATATATATACCAAGTTATATATATATATATATATATATATATATATATATATATATATATATATATATATATATATATATATATATATATATATATAGAGGATGAGGGAGGTGAGATGCCACCCTATGGAGGGTGGCTACATGTCACCTCCTCATTCTATCATCATGCACCCATGTGCATGATGATAGCATGGGAGGGTGACATGTAGCCACCCTACGGTAGGGTGGCACCTCACCTCCCTTATTATATATATATATATATATATATATATATATATATATATATATATATATATATATATATTATATATATATATATATATATATATATATATATATATATATATATATATATATATATATATATATATACTAGTCATAACCCGTGCCCATAGGGCATGGTTCATTTAAGGTATTCCCCCTCAAAATCTTGGACCCCCAATTTTAAACGAACAATAATAATTATGAGCCCCCATCAAAATATTAAATTCCAACCACTGCTGGATGTGAATTTTCTTTGGATTCCCCATAAAATCACACTCTCAATAATGCTCATCCACAACCATTATGAGTGCAAACCCCACTCTTTGGATTCCCCATAAAACTCCACTCTCAATAATGCTCATTCTCCATAAAACCCCACTCTTCATCCACAACCATTATGAGTGCAAACCCCACTCTTTGGATTCCCCATAAAACCCCACAACCGTTGATTCACCAAGATTAAATCCCAACCACTCTTTATCTTGGCACAGTCAGCCCTAGGATTCAAAAATCTTTGTGTTTTATATATATATATATATATATATATATATATATATATATATATATATATATATACAATAAAAAAGAATTAAAAAAAATAACTCCACACAAGGGGCTCGAACCCGGGTCTGCCAAAGGCTCCCCATGCGCACATAAATGCTGCGCTAACAAGTAGGCCCGCAGCGGCCTGCTGTTAAGTGTTGGGGGGGGGTTTGATATATATTATGAAGAAAAGAAGGGTTTTCGGGTTTAAAGCCCAAGCGGGTCACCTTCTTCGTGTCAATGATGAGTGGACACAACAGTCCGTGTCCTGTGGTGTGTCCGGTAGGTTTATGACACGAAAACTCGTGTCAGAGACCACAGAGGGTGTCCCAGTGTCATTCTTGACACAATGGGGGTAGCTCTTGTGTCACCACGATACAAAGTCGGGCCGTGTCCGAAATTAGGGTTTCGGTTTCCTAGGTTTACAAGTGTCGGGGTGATTCGAAAATAGGGGCAATAGGATCGTCGCGTCGAGACGAACACTGTCGTGCTTAGAATTCTAAGGATCGACCTAGACTTGGGGAAGAACAATGTTTACCTAGGCTCGGCGGTCGGTCGGGGCGGCGCAACAGTGGTCGGCGACGAGAATGGATGGCGGCGCTGCGTCCAGCTCGCCGAGCTCGACTCGACGGTGGTCTCGGCGGTTAACGGCGGCGTCGGGGTGCTGAGAATAGGGTTCGCCGGAGTTGGGTGGCCGGCGGCGAGCTTGTCGGCGGTGAACAGTAACTCAGGTTACTGTTCACTGCACAGTAACAGGAATTTTTAAATATTAAAAATGAGGATGAATTCAATAATAGAATTTAGGATTTTTACATTGGAATGAGAGCCTATTTATAGAAAAATAAAATTAGGACAACTAACCATGGTAAATTACTAACTTGACCCTAGGGTTTTACGGTAGCAGTTATTTAATTCCAAAAAATTCAAATGACGTCCAAACGACTCCAAACAAATCACAAAAAAATTCTAAAATTAATAGAAAAATATTTAGAACCTAATGGAATCAATTTGGGGCAAATTTGGAATTGTTTTTCATTTATTAAATTTTTTGAAAACAGGGGTTACATCTTCGTAAGACATTGGGTAGATGGAGTAGAGAGATGTTCGGTGACATCTTCCAGGAGCTCAGACGGGCAGAAGATGATGTTACGCGGCTTGTTCTTGCGGAGGGGGATGGGACCTGTCCTAGGAAAAGAGAGGTACTGAATGCTACTAAGGCCAACCTTAAACGACGCACAGCCATGGTAGAGAGCTTTTGGAAGCAGAAGGCTAGAATGCAATATGATTTGGGAGGTGAAAATAATTTCAAGTATTTCCATGCTTGCGTGAGAGGGCACAGGAAGAAGAAGATGGCGATTCATCGGATCACAGATGAGGAAGGGAGGATGATAGACACGCAAGAGAATATCCAAGAGGCGGTAGTTAACTACTACTCCAATCTTCTCTTGAGTGAGTAAGTGCAGAAGGACGAGGAGCTTCTCAACATAATCTAGCCAGTGTTGGATGCTTCGGACGACACGGCGCTGCTTGTTATTCCTTCGATGGAGAAGGTGAAGGGTGCATTATTCGATTTGAGAGGGGACGGGGCCCTTGGCCCTGACGGCTTCACTAGTATTTTCTTCCAAAGGTGTTGGGAGGTGGTTGGAACTGATGTGTTTGAGGCGGTGGTGGCCTTCTTCCAGGGTCTGCATCTTCTAAAGGCGGTCACAAGCACCCTGCTTGTGCTTGTTCCGAAGAAACCAAATGCAACTTCCTTTGCGGATTATCGCCCTCTTAGTATGTGCAATTTTCTCAATAAAATCATCTCGAAAATTTGCTCCAAAAGAATGTCCGAGATACTCCCGAAGCTCATCTCGAGGGAGTAAAGTGCCTTTGTGCGCGGAAGGAAAATTGTGGATAACATCATTCTAGCTCAGGAGCTTATCAGCTACATGGGGAACGACCAGAGACATGGGAATGTGGCGACCAAGCTGGATATGGAGAAGGCGTACGATCGTGTGGATTGGAGAGTTATGATTTGGGCCTTCCGGGCTTTTGGATTCGCGGAAGAGTGGATCAATATCATCTGGAGATCGGTGTCGAACTGCTGGTTTACTCCAGTCATTAATAGGGTCACTTTCGGGTTTTTTAAATCGCAGAGGGGCCTCAGGCAAGGCAACCCGATATCTCTGACCAATTTTGTCATTGTGGCGGAGCTATTTAGCCTATGTCTCAACAAGATGGGGGAAAGCCACTAGTTCAGCAGGTACTACACGACGAGCAGCTGTCCCTTAGTGACACACCTGGCGTACGTCGACGACGTCTTGATTTTTTGTGCTGGAGATGTTGAGACTATTTCAGTGGTGGCAAAGGAGGTATGAGAGGGCGACATGTCAGAGAATCAACAAGCAAAAAATTGTCATCTTTGTACACCACTCTTTGTCTGAGGAGAGGAGGTCTTCTCTTCGCTGCCCCCTTTCACATATCTTGGGTGTCCCATGGCCTACGGTAGAAGGAGGGCGGATCTCTTCATGCTCTTGATCGATAAGATTGAAAGCCGCATTGAGGGTTGGCACAACAACATCTTATCTCCTGGAGGTAAGCTCATTCTCCTCAAACATGTATTAAGCGCCATCCTGATGTACTCTCTTGCGGCGTGCAATCCTCCAAAGAAGGTAGTGAAAGTGATCAAGAATCTTTTTGTTTCTTTCTTTTAGGGCCAGGGTGTTGGGAAAAGGATATGGTCCAGTTGGCAGAATATGGCAAAAACTGTTGAGGAAGGTGGAATGGGGCTTCGTAGAGTTAGCGAGGTGATTGACGCCTACTCGGTGAAACTTTAGTGGAAACTCCGTCAACAAGCTTCTCTGTGGAGTGTCTACTTTAAGGGAAGACATTTTCGAGACGACATCCGACAACTGCTATGGCCAATCGATGTTGGTTGCCCTCTGATCTATATTCACCAGGCGTGGAAGGAGGGAGAAGGATGGGACTATGGCCTGCTCACTAGATGGTTCGGAGAAGGGGGCGCCCAAGCGGTCAAAGACAGAGGCTGCGGTATCTCAGAAGAGGAAGACTCGATCATGTGGTCGGCGGAAGCAGCTGGACGCTTCACTTTGAGATCGACGTGGGAGACGGTTCGGGTCAAGCATCAGGAGTTCAGGCGTTTGGCGGCAGCATGGGGGCGTTCTTTCCCGTTGAAGTGGAGGATCAATCTTTGGAAGACATTAAGAGGTAAACATACCAGAGATTACGAGACAATACAACAAATCAAGGAGGGGAATGAGAATGGCGATAGAGGATCAGGGAGAACAAGTGTGAATATAGGGTATAACATTTTGTGTGTTTCTTGTTTATGTGTTGTCATGTAGGGGGGGGGGGGGTATAACATTTTGTGTGTTTCTTGTTTATGTGTTGTCATGTAGGGGTTATAGCATTTTGTGTGTTTCTTGCTTATGTGCTGTCTTTTATGGGGCTGCTTGGTGGTCGCTTATTTTGGTTTTGAGCCCAGCTTGGTTCCCTCACTTTGTAGTTCTCTGTTCATTTTTAGTTTTTTATAAATGATGTTCGTTTTGAATATATATATATATATATATATATATATATATATATATATATATATATATATATATATATATATATATATATATATAAAGTGAGAGAGAATAAGGAAGGTGAGATTACACATCACTCTCAAATGTGGGACGTGGGACGACGGTGGCACCATCCCATCCTTCCTACAAATCAACAAACATCCTTCCATTAGAAATCAACAACCACTTTTCTTTTTGTTTAAAAGATGGGGTTGATGTGTTGATTTTTGATGGAGGGATGGGATGGTGCCACGTCACCACCACCCCACATTTGAGAGTGAGCTGTCATTTCACCTCCCTTATTCTCTCTCGATAGAGAATAAGAGAGGCTGGCACATTACTTTCAAATGTGGGATGGCAATGACGTGGCACCATCCCATCCCTTCATCACATATCAACAACTACTTTTCTTTTTGTTTAAAAAGATGACGTTGATTTGTGACTGAGGGATGGGATGATGCCATGTCACTGCCACCCCATATTTGAGAGTGAGGCGCCATTTCACCTCTCTTACTACCTATCGATAGAGAACAAGGAATGTGAGATGGCACCTCACTCTTAAATGTGGGGGTGGCAGTGACCTGGCACCAATTTTCTTAGAGTGAAGTGACATCTCACCTCCCATATTCTCTATCGAGAGAGAATAAGGGAGGTGAGATGGCACCTCACTCCCAAATGTGGGATGGCGGTGACGTGGCACCATCCCATCCCTCAATCACAAATCAACAATCACTTTTCTTTTTGTTTAAAAGATAACATTGATGTGTCGATTTATGCTGGAGGGATGGGATGGTGTCACGTCATCGCCACCCTACATTTGAGAGTGAGATGCCATCTCGCCTTCCTTATTCTCTCTCGATAGAGAATAAGGGGAGGTGAGATGGCACCTCACTCTCAAATGTGGGATGACGGTGACGTGGCACCATCTCATCCCTCCATCACAAATCAACAACCACTTGTTTTTGTTTAAAAGATGATATTGATATGTTGATTTGTGATAGAGGGATGGGATGGCGCCACGTCACCGTCACCCCCAAATTTGAGGGTGAGATGACACCTGACCCTCAAATGTGTGTGGCGGTGACATGGTACCATATCATCCCTCCATCACAAATCAACAATCACTTTTATTTTTGTTTAAAAGATAATGTTGATTTGTGATGGAGGGATGGGATGGGGCCATGTCACCGCCATCCCAAATTTGAGAGTTAGGTGTCATCGCCATCCCACAGGAAAGACCATGATTCGAGTCCACATTTGGACGCTGGCTGGATGACTGCTTCCAGTTGAGCACCCCGCTCGGTTGGGCTGGGTGGCTCTGCCATGGGCCCTGCCAATATATATATATATATATATATATATATATATATATAGAGAGAGAGAGAGAGAGAGAGAGGGAGAGTAAGGGAGTTGAGGTGGCTACATGTCACCTCCCATGCTATCATCATGCACTTGCACGCTTTTCGGTGCATGATGATAGTATAGAGGGGTGACACATAGCCACCACCCATAGGATGGAACCTCACCTCCCTTACTCTCTCTCTCTCTCTCTATATATATATATATATATATATATATATATATATATATATATATATATATATATATATATATATATATATAGTTTTTGCTCATATCCAAATACAGTACAATATAGTTTAGCACATAATGTTTAGCACCATATTGTTGTGCATTAAAATATGAAGGCTAATACAAGAGATCGTCTATCCAAGCTCGCATCACTCCAATTTTTAAACTTCAAACATAGATTTTTTCTATTCGCATTCGCAATCTTCAATCCAGGGGATCCAAGTCATTCATCAAAGCCATTCCGAGGTTAAATTCATTCACGATCATCCTCGATTACACGCGTTTCAATGACACAAAATCTCACAACTCTCAAACTCGCAATCCTCAATTCGTTCAATAGACCTATCAATCCAAATTTGTATACCTTAACTACAAAATCAAAAGTCATAATCCACCGATCACAAGTCGTAGTATTGATTTTCAATTCTCAAGTCGCATAACATCAATCATAATCATCCATCATATCTTCACTCAAATTTCCAAACCTACTAGTCCTCAATCCGTACTTCTATCTCATCACAACATTGCAAGATCACCTACTATAACTTTTTTGAGTCATAACAATCCCTGATCATCCAATCCGTCAACATTATCCTTTCGCATAGTCCGCCTAACATTCATTCACGTATATTCCAAGTTCATATAATCAAGTCATCCAAATTTTGTTATTATCAAAATCCCAAAGTATAGAATCCATTTAAACAACAATATTCGACACGATCATCATAGTTATCGTACATCGATCTTTGATACATCTCAATACCATTGATGCTATACATAATCCGACGATCTTCCTTTGCAACAAACTCTGAGTAGTGCAACTAATGCTATAATCCGAACTGGATATACGATCCGTCTCTCGACATTCGAGATCAAATTAGTTACGTCATCAATTTGTTCAAATCAAATTCATATTGGCTATCTGTCTATCTTAAGTCATCAAGCAATTTCTTTTTAGATCCTTAGAGCCATACTCATATCTTCCATCAAATTTCCAGGCGCTAACTTCCAAATCGTGCTATCTTTCCTTAATCGAATTCGAAACACAATTCTGCTCAGTTTTGTACTATCATTTCCATATACGATACATATTGATTCCTTGACTAAGTCATCAATTATGTTGCATATTAACTTTTCCTCAACCATCTATCTATTCTATACTTGTATTCCATAATCAGCGCAATTTCAATCCGATGCGCGTCGTCCTTGTTCATGCATATCGATCTCATCTGAAACATCAAGAACACAACAGACTCAACAACACTTAATCTAAGACTTTGTATAATCGTGTCGCTTGCTTATAGACCTATTGGAACCCCGATCCTCATTCTATCAACATCTCCGAGGTTATCCCATACACCATTCAGGGATTGAGTCACTCGACAAATCTTCGAAACAAATTTCGAATCACAATCTCAACCAATCACTTATATATCTCAATGATCTATTCCTCAAGATCCAAGCACGATCTATCTATATTGCATTTGACGATAACATCGTCCGATGACATCTCTGTCGATAGCAATCCCATATTCTATGAATAAGTCAAACTCATTCGAAATAATTCGAATCTTGTGCACAACTTTGCTAATATCGACACGTCTTAGTTGCGTAATGCTCACCCCAACTAAGTCAACCCAGCCTTTCTTGAACTATCCTTCGGTCAACACGATACCAACATCTAATTTTACTAATTATTTAGACTTATTGTATGGAATATCCTGTAGAACATTGTGAGAGAGCGTTGTCAACATCGACTTTGAAACAATATCAGAGTTCAAAAGAACTCAACCGAAAGTCCAAGAACGTAAAGTCGTGCTATGATACCATTATGTCATGCTCCGGTTTCGTAGAACAGATCGTCCTCGCTTGGCAGTAATGTCTCGCGAGCCTAAGTTGTGCTAGCGCAAGTAGAGTACCATAACAACCGATTATGCAGCTTAGCGACGGGGTCCTCGCACAAAAGTCTCAAGCAAAAAAGTTGAATAACACAAGATATATATGAAACATGTTATCTTTATTGATATTGAAAACATAAGATTACAACGGCTCGAAGTCAAAATTACAAATCACTCAGGCTCAAATTCTCTCTGATTACAATCACTCAGATCTCCCTCATCTCTTAATATAAATGATCACTCCCTTCACCTTACAACTTGAAGAAGGAGATATCCATACATTACGTCCCGTATAGGCGAATACTTCAACGCGACCGCACGTCTTGAAATGTCAAGGAAAGTCATGCCTCGACGTGTCCAAGTGAGATTTGCCTCGAACGAACAAGTACCTGTAACCTATATGCAAACTGATGGGTTGTCAGTACACAAGTACTTGTGGGAAGCATCTCGATCGTTCACCCATACAAAATTGACATATTAATTTATGAGCACAATTTATTCTTTTGCGTACTTTTTAATCTTGTCTTAGGATCAATTTCAAGACAGACTGCATGGTCTACTTAGTGACGCAACGACATGGTCGTACCATAAAACTCATTTATGTATCAACATTGAGGTCGTGCCTTGCAATAAATTGTAACTTACTCAATACTTGCCGTATGGCCTACATCAGTTTCATCGTGCAAATTAATGACTCAATCACAGATTTGTGAACTTAGTATCAACGACACAAAACACGACACCATATCTCGTGTTGAAGCACGTATTTTTGTTATAGCCAAATCTTATGCTCCATACTTGTGTTGCATATCATGTACCCATTTCTTGACTCATTTGTGTCGTGCATACACTTCTTGACTCAATTTAAGACATGGACGCAGATTGTCGCTATCAAGCCGCCTCAAACTATATAAAAATCACTAGCACCACAAGCCATCTTGTACTAATGTAAGACGAAAAAGCTTCTTGTCAGAGGCGTAGACTCCTCCGAAGGTTCTGAAATACTCGTATCACTGGCACGTACTTCAGTGGTCAATCGCATGCCCACTGAAGGCCCGCAATATCTGTAAATTCTCCTAAGCCGACATGAACCCGGTGCCCCTAGAGATTATTCGAGGAACCAATACCTTGGGCACAAGTTGTCCAATGACAATGCAAGACTCGACTCAACTCAACATGGTACTGACTTTTTTTTTTTTTTACATACTTCCATGTAGTTCTCCAAACCAGTAACTGCCTCGACGACCTACAGTCCGCAACACGTTCAATATTTCCATTTTCTTTTTTGACTCATAATAGAGGAACGACTATTTGATAACATTCTTGCCTACCTTGAACCAACCATGTTCTGTGCACTGCCATCAACCGAGTCATGCTCTATATGACAAGCCATGAAATCATGAGACTGTGTGGCTATAGCAAGTCGTAGAACCGTGGGACCATGCTTGCTATGACATTAAGTTGATAGCTCGTGGCATGACTTGTTTCACTCAATACGTGAGGTCGATAGACCGAGTGTCAACTTTTGAAAACCATCATGGAGAACATCTACACAACATATTGACACTTTTTCATATTCTATACATATACTTGACTCAATGGGATTATTCCTTTAGCTACGTGGGTTCATCTCTTTTATCAATAAAGCTACACAGTGCATGTAAAACTCCATATTATTAGTGTGAAGGCCAAGCTGAGGCAAGTTCATCAAAGCTACCTACCTGAGCGGGGAGTCATCTCGGCCGAACGGAACTTTGAGCAAGTCGTTGCATAGCTAAGTCCAAACGTCGTTGCATTTCGATCCATCCGGTTGAACTGAGCGGGACGGGGCACTACATCTCCTCTCTGCGCCACCACCCTCGCTACTCCCCCACCTATGCAGTCCTCCCACCGTCGCCACCAGTGAAGGAGAGGGGCTGCCGGATAGAGAGAGAGGAGGGAGATAGAATGGGGGAGGGATTTTTTGCATAGGTATAATCGTAATTTCAGACATAATTTAACGTCTGTTAACAGCAGAAACGAAATTGGGTGTAAACTGAGCAAAAATAAAAATGCGCAGATATTTTTAAGTTATGGGTCTTTTTTTTGCTAAAAGTGTCTATCTAAGGAGGATTTTTTTGCACTTTACCCCTTTATTAAGTGACAATACATATTGATTCAATACATAATCTTGTAAATGTACCATTTCACTAGTGATTGTAAGAAAGCTTGCTTGATAGATAAGCTCCATTATTCTTGGTCTGATTATGCTAGAGAACTTATGCATAAAAAAAAGGAGACCTTACCTTTAAACAAGTCTTAAATGACATTAGAATAGAAAAACAACTTATGATAAGGAACATGTCACTACTCCATATGACAATATTATTATCCTCAAGAAGAATTAGGGTTAACCTCTGGAATAAAATAGATATTCACATATGCTAGATTCTCTTCTGTATATAACAAATAAGAACAACCTGATGTTGCATTTGTTGTTGGGAGACTAATTAGATATACCAGCAACCCAAACCAATTACAATGGTCTGTATTAGAAATAATGTTCAGAAATTATATTATGCATATACATGTTCTACATATTTTTGTACTTGTCATTTTAATAAATTATGATAATAAATATGTTATAGTACTGCTAAAGCATGGTTTTGTGCATCTAAGATGAACATGCACCTGCAGCTGCGCTTCAAATCGATAAAAAAATAAATTATGCAATTATGTAATTCTTGACTATAATGTCAGAAAAGAATCGTGCAGACTACTTGACGAATGATCTATCTAGGACAATAATCCTATAATCCCATAAGTAAGTCACCAGTAGTGACAATCCAACTGAGTCTAACTAGAGATCCCAAGAAACCGGTTCAATAGATAGAAACAAGATGGACTTAGGTGACTAATAAAAATGGAACATTGATCCCAAAATTAAATTCTCAAATCTAATGCCCAAGCGGCTGTACCAAGTTGTACAAAGATACTCAATCCCTATGATATATGACAGTGTTCCAGTGTGATATGGTTAGGATAAGTTTTGAAAAATCTTAATAGGTCAAGCATGATTATACATGGTTGACACCGATCACCAACCCTTTAAGAACATACCTATATGAGAGGTCGTGAAGACCGCGACTATGTGTAATAGGTCAAGCATGATTATACATGGTTGACACCGATCACCAACCCTTTGAGAACATACTTATATGAGAGGTCGTGAAGGCCGCGGCTATGTGGCATGGAGATCCAAGACAACACTAATGAACAAGGAAAAGTCCACAGGGCCAATCAAAAGTGTCATCCCGATAGAGCCAAGAACATCTAGCGTGGTATGTGTTCTATTTTTCTGAATCTGATTCAATACGTAGTCCATCATGTACTTCTTCAGATAAATACAATATTCACTAAGTGAGACTAAGGTTGTATTCCATCTCGCCTATTGCATAGTATTCATTTGCCCATATTTTTTTTGTTACTCTTATATATATATATATATTTTTTTTTTATATAAAAAAAAAAAAAATATATATATATATATATATATATATATATATATATTGTTATATTTCTAAACTTGATTTTTTGTAGACGGATTGTCGGGATGATCGATGACCCACTGACAGTAGGCCCCGAACCGGACTCAAAGTGCATCGGATACGCGCAGGGCATGTACTCGATGTCGTCGCTGACAGAGATGGCCCTCTTGATCACGATGAACCTGTACTTCACTGAGAAGAAATACAACGGGAGCGCGCTGTCGGTTCTCGGACGCGATGCGATAGTGCAGCCGGTGAGGGAGATGCCCGTGGTGGGGGGCAGCGGGCTGTTCAGGCTCGCTAGGGGGTATGCACTGGCCCATACTCATACGGTTAACATGACCAGTGGGAATGCCATTGTGGAGTACAATGTTACTGTCATGCATTATTAATCGATCAATGGGCTTAATTAATTAAGCTAATCTCTTGATAACGTATGCTGTTGTCTTCGCAGTTCTTCATTGTATGTTTTTGTGGTTTAACTTCATTGTATGTTTTTGTGTGTGTGTGTGTGTTTTGTTTTTTCTTTTTCTTTTCTATTCCGAAGACTTTAATTCTCGAGTGACTATTTGTTTTGTTTGAAGTCATTCATGGCCTACTCTTTGTTTTTTCTTTTCTTTTCCGAAGACTATATATATATATATATATATATATATATATATATATATATATATATATATATATATTTGCTAATAGTTTTTGCTAATATCTATAGTACAATATAGTTTAGCACATGATGTTTAGTCTCATATTGTTGTGCATTCCAATATGGGCGCCTAACCATAAAGATGAGACTAAGGTCCACGTGGCGGCTGTTGTGTGGGCGTTATGGAAAGATAGAAACAAGAGTAGATACTAAAATCGTACTTTCGCGATTCATGAGCTCATACCAGAGATTATGAGACAATACAACAAATCGAGGAGGGGAATGAGAATGGCGACAGAGGATCAGGGAGAACAAGTGTGACTATGGGGTATAGCATTTTGTGTGTTTCTTGCTTATGTGTTGTTTTTTAAGGGGCAGCTTGGTGCCAGGGCCGGCCCTGAGCTGTTGGGGGCCCGGAGCGAAACATTCAAAATGGGTCCCCATAAATAGTATGAAAAAAATATAAATAAAACAAAAATTGTTATAGTCAAGATTCGATCCAAGAACCTCTTAAATATAAGTCTAGCATTATAACCACAACACCACAAATGCTTCTTGTTAAAAAAGGCAGTACATGATACATACTAGTTTTATTATAGATAGTTCCATATTGGTGCCCCCTTTCGTCAGGGGGACCTTGGCCGTCGTCCGGCCTGCCCTGGGCCAGGGCCGCCCCTGCTTGGTGCTCGCTCATTTTGGTTATGAGCCCAGCTTTGTTCCCTCACTTTGTAGTTCTCTGTTTGTTTTGAGTTTTTTATAAATGTTGTTCATATATATATATATATATATATATATATATATATATATATATATATATATATATATATATATATATAAAGAGAGAGGGAGATAATAAGGATGGTGAGATTACACATCACTCTCAAATGTGAGATGACGGTGGCACCATCCCATCCTTCCTTCAAATCAACAAACATCCTTCCATTAGAAATCAACAACCACTTTTCTTTTTGTTTAAAACATGGGGTTGATGTGTTGATTTGTGATGGATGGATGGGATGGTGCCACGTCACCGCCACCCCACGTTTCAGAGTGAGCTGTCATTTCACCTCCCTTATTCTCTCTCAATAGAGAATAAGATAGGTTGGCACATCACTCTCAAATGTGGGGTGGCAATGACGTGGCACCATCCCATCCCTCCATCACAAATCAACAACCACTTTTCTTTTTGTTTAAAAGATGATGTTGATTTGTGACGGAGGGATGGGATGATGCCACGTCACTGCCATCCCATATTAGAGAGTGAGGCGCCATCTAACCTCTCTTATTCTCTCTCGATAGAGAACAAGAATGTGAGATGGCACCTCACTCTTAAATGTGGGGGTGGCGGTGACGTTGCTCCATTCCATTCCTCCATCATAAATTAACAACAAATTTTCTTTTTGTTTGAAAGATGTTATTGATGTGTTAATTTGTGATGGAGGGATGGGATGGTGCCACGTCACCGCCACCCCACATTTGAGAGTGAGGTGTCATCTCACCTCCCTTATTCTCTCTCGATAAAGAATAAGGGAGGTGAGATGGCACCTCACACTTAAATGTGGGATGGTGGTGACTTGGCACAATTCAATCTCTCCATTACAAATCAACCACCACTTTTTGTGTGTTTAAAAGATGATGTTGATGTGTTGATTTGTGACTGAGGGATGTAATGGTGCCACATCACCACCACCCCACATTTGAGAGTGAGGTGTCATATCACCTCCCTTATTCTCTCTCGATAGAGAATAAGGAAGGTGAGATGGCACCTCACTCTCAAATGTGGGGTGGCGGTGACGTGTCACCATTCCATCCCTCCATCACAAATCAACGACCACCTTTTTTTTTGAAAAAGATGATGTTGATGTGTTAATTTGTGATGGACGGATGAGATGGTGCCACATCACCGTCACCCGACACTTGAGAGTGACATGACATCTCACCTCCCATATTCTCTATCGAGAGAGAATAAGGGAGGTGAGATGGCACCTCACTCCCAAATGTGAGGTGGCAGTGACGTGGCATTATCCCATCCCTCAATCACAAATCAACAACCACTTTTCTTTTTGTTTAAAAGATAATATTAATGTGTCGATTTATGATGGAGGGATGGGATGGTGCCACATCATCGCCACCCTACATTTGAGAGTGAGATGTCATCTCGTCTTCCTTATTCTCTCTCGATAGATAATAAGGGGCGGTGGATGGCAACTCACTCTCAAATGTGAGATGACACCACGTCACCGTCACCCCTATATTTGAGGGTGAGATGACACCTGACCCTCAAATGTGCGGTGGCGGTGACGTGGTATAATCTTATCCCTCCATCACAAATCAACAACTACTTTTCTTTTTGTTTAGAAGATGATGTTGATTTGTTGATTTGTGATGGAGGAATGGGATGGGGCCATGTCACCGCCATCCCACATTTGGGAGTGAGGTGTCACTGCCATCCTATGGAAAAGACCATGATTCGAGTCCATACTTGGATGCTAGCTGGATGACTGCTTCCAGTTGAGGACTCTTGGTTGTAGATTCCTTCCTGTTCGGGTGGGTTGGGTGGCTGTGCAATGGACCCTGCCCAAAGATTGATATATATATATATATATATATATATATATATATATATATATATATATATATATATATATATATATATATAGGAGAGAGAGAGAGAGAATAAGGGAGGTTAGGTGGCTACATGTCACCCCCAGGCTATCATCAAGCACTTGCACACTTTTTGGTGCCTGATGTTAACATGGGGGTGACACATAGCCACCAACAATATGGTGGCACCTCACCTCCCTTATTCTCTCTCTCTCTCTCTCTCTATATATATATATATATATTTTTTATATATATATATATATATATATATATATATATATATATATATATATACATATATATCACGTTGCGATTCAGTATAATCGATAGTCGTCCCCAGGCGCATGATGTCGTGCGAATCTAAGTTACGATCGCACAAGGTATAGTCATAAGGTTATCCGAAATACAACATCTAATATAGTACGCAGATAAATTGAACAACACATTAGAAACATAGAAAATTTGCATTTCATTGATAATATACATTATTTACAAGACTTCATTACAATTGTTGCCATGCGGACTTACAACATTACTCGATTACAAAATGAACGCCGATGAGATAGTCGGTACATACATTACATCCCCATTTACAAGCAAAACATTCAAAAGGTCTACTATCGTGGGGCGTCGAGACATCTTTCTTCTGGACTGAATGTTTAGTCTTCAAAAGGATCAAAACAAGCCTTCAATACCGGAATGAGACTTCAAATGTTCTTGCGTCTTCTTGGGTTTAGTTGACACGCCCTTTTTGTTACAGGGAACCTGTGGAGAGCAAGGATCAGGACATTACACTTGTACTGGTGCGTGACAATTTAGGTTCGTACGACATCACACCTTGGGGACGATAATCGATTTAAAAGTCCCACCCGCGGAACCCCGCCTCTTTTGTACCGCTGGATTGAGCGGGCTACGTGGGGCACATCCCTCTCAAATGTGACATAGTCGAACAATACTGTATGGTTGTTACGTGTTTGTGACTTAGTCGAATGAGATGGCACCTCACTCTCAAATGTGGGGTGGCGGTGACGTGTCACCATCCCATCCCTCCATCACAAACGAGACATCAACGTCATCTTTTAAACAAAAAAGTGGTGGTTGATTTGTGATGGAGGGATGGGATGGTGCCACGTCACTGTCATCCCACATTTGAGAGTGATGAGCCATCTCATTCGACTAAGTCATAAACACGTAACAACCATACAGTATTGCTCAACTAAGTCACATTTATTTGTCAAGCTTATGACAAGAAGAAGAGGTCTTCATCGATTTAGCTCTATATATACATTAGCCAATACACACTCTAACGTACAATAAAATTCTATCGTTCACACAAATGGCGTCTCCCGTTGCTGTGGCAAAATCCCCCTCTTTGGTCCTCCACGTCGTCTTCCTCTCCCTCCTCACCACCTCCACTTTCCTCCCCGCCATCGTCGTCACCGCCGAACACGACTTCATCAAGACAACTTTCACCAAGAAGAGCAGCCTCGAGCCAAAATTGATCAGCCACCTCCACTTCTACTTCCATGACATAGGAAGCGGCCGCAACCCGACAGACGTGCCCATAGTCAAGCCCGCGAGCCCCTCAAACTCGCTCTTCGGCCTGGTCGGGATGATCGATGACCCACTGACAGTAGGCCCCGAGCCGGACTCAAAGTGCATCGGATATGCGCAGGGCATGTTCTCGATGTCATCGCTGACAGAGATGTCCCTCTTGATGACGATGAACCTGTACTTCATTGAGGGGAAATACAACGGGAGCGCGCTGTCGGTTCTCGGACGCTATGCGATAGTGCAGCCGGTGAGGGAGATGCCTGTGGTGGGGGGCAGCGGGCTGTTCAGGCTCGCTAGGGGGTATGCACTGACTCGTACTCATACGGTTAACATGACCAGTAAGGAATCCATTGTGGAGTACAATGTTACTGTCATGCATTATTAATCGATCGATGAGCTTAATTAATTAAGCTAATCCCTTGATAATGTATGCTGTTGGCGTTGTTGTTCTTCATTGTATGTTTTGTGTGTGTGTGTGTGTACGTGTACGTGTGTTTTTCTTTTCTGTGACTCTTTGTTTTGTTTGAGAGTCATCCATGGTCTATTCTTTGTTTTTTCTTTTCTTTCCCGAAGACTTTTCTTTTCTTTTCCGAAGACTTCATAAAAAGTTGTAACAAATATCCGTTTCCTATAATATAAATTGTTGTCAACTTTTGCTGCAAAGGATTATTCATATTTGTAGACAATCAAACAACCCCTTTAAATGACATTATTAGAGCAAACATAACCTAAAATGTAATTGCAATCCAAAGTTGCCATAGTTTATTGGAATGATAAGGGGGGAGAGGGGGAGAGAGAGAGAGAGAGAGAGAGAGAGTCTTTATTTACCAGCAGGATGGGCCAAGGTATTTGAAGCTGTTAGCTACAGCTCAAGCCCAGCTTGCAGCCTATGAAAATGAAAGGAGGAATGTAAAGCTCTGATCCGGGTCCAAAGTGTTGGGAAAGAAGCGTGGAAACCTTTTCCCAAACCGAAGAGTACCTGCGAGAGGACTGAGCAATACAACGCACGAACCTAAAAACAACCACACAAAACAAACCACGCAGACACAGAGAATTTTTGACGTGGAAAACCCTTGCGGAAAAAACCACGGGACGATCGGAGTCCAACCCTGAGAAGCCTCCACTAATGGAATAGAAGAATTACACCCTCTACAAACTCCTCCCGATCCAAATCGGATCCCCGCAACACTTAGAAGCAAGAACAATGATTACAAGGCTACGAAGAGCGAGAACGACGAGTAGAGATTATCCGAACGCGATCTCCTTCGAAAACGACCTTCAATCCTCCGTCTTCTCTTCCAAAGTTGCAATGGCACTCTTGCCTCTTTCCTCTCTCTTTTCTTGTGTTGTCTACAATTGTGTTACGTATAGATTAGGGTTTGGAAATTCCAACTTAACTCCCTAATCCCGCAATAAACCTGGACCGTTTGATTAGATCCAATGGTGAAGAATCACCCCAAATTTCCGCTCAGCCCCGACGACACAGAGTGTGAAACCCATTATTTTTGTAGCGATTTATTTAATAGAATTGTTGTGTTATTATTCAACGTTTTCAAAATTATTATTATTAAAATATAATTATTAACTATTTTTGGGTGAAAAAGGATTTTGAAAATAAATATAATTTGGCTTTTTGGATTTTCGGACCCAGACCCGAGTCCGAGCCCAGACCCAGGCCCGAGCCCATTCTTTCTATTTCTTTCTCAATTCTGATTCTGGTTTAATCTTTATTAAAAATAAAAATAAAAATAAAAATAAAACCCGGTCTTGGGCTGGTCCCGAAGGACCAGCGTTTGGGAGTGGGGACTTTTTCCTCCTCCACACGTTTTAGTTAACGTCACCCACTACTCTCTCTAATAATAACCCCATACTCTTCCAACTCCCTCACGATCTCACTCTCTTCTCTCTGGAGCAATTAAACTCTTTCTTCACTTCTCACAGAGGAGAGCTAAAACATTACTCTCATCTCTCAACTCTCTCTCTCCTTCCCCATACTTTCCCTACCCGAAACCCTAACCCCCAAATTCCCCAACCGGCGCCGCCCTGTCGTCCCTTCGAGGCCGCGCCTCTGCGGCAAGCCCAGACCCGCGCCTCCGCGCGGCCCCCTCACCCGCGGCTGCCGCCTCCTCCAGCGCGCGGCTCCCCCGCCGCCGCGGCTCCTCTCCGCGCTGCCCAGCGCGAGATCCTCTCCGGCCAGACCCTTTCTCGCGCCCTTTCCGCGCGTGGCCGACCCCGTCGTCGCCACTTCCGCTGTCCAGCGCTTCGCGAAGTTCCTGCTGTCCGGATCCGCGAAGTTCCTGCTGTCCAGATCCGCGACCCCGTTGTCCGAACGTCGTTTCGGTTTTCCTCAAGTTTTTCCCGCGGCTCCCCGCCAACGGAATTTGGTAAATTCCTGTTAATCACAGTAGTTCGTCCCTCCCGTAGAGTCTGTGATGAGAATCGGTCCCCGGTTTCCCTTTGGAAAATCCGGTTAGCTGCGTAGTATATTCGGTTAGCTGCGTTAGCATATTTTCTGTGATTTTTATCTGCTGGGTTTGGTGTGGTTTGGTTTGATTGTGGGATTCCCGGGTATTTCGGGAAGTTCTGTTGATTGTGAATTATTTCTGGTGGTTTTGGAAATTATTTCGGTGGATATATTTTGGGATTATTATTGGTTGGAACAATTGCAGGTTTTCTGTGGCGCATTTTCCAGTTTTGGGTTTGTCCCGAAATAGAGGAAGTGCTGCCCAAATTTTTACAAAACTATATTTAATTTGATTTCAAAATCGGTTTTCGGAAATGAATTTTAAAACTGATTTTTCGGGCGGCGACCGTACCGGTCTGTGGGCCCTGGCGAAATGCAAACGCACCGGTCCGACTGGGCGTTGTGGTATTAGCTGGATTTTGATGATGGACCGAGTCTGAGACTCTTAACATTTATTTTAAATTATTTTATTTAATATTTAGGCTATTTATTATAGTTATTTATTTTACTGCATTTTATTTAGTAATTAAATCATTTCCTCTTATTTGATGTAAAAAAAAAGATTGTACAGGGCATAAGCCCACTCTAGGATGTTTAGCTGTGTCCTTGTATTGTGTAGCGTAGATTTTACGTTCTTTTCTGGGTGGATGTGATCTTGGGTGGTTTTGATTAGACGTTTAAATCGTAGTTAGAACGTAATCTGTTCTCGTCTATAATTAGTTAGAAATTAAATAAATGGATAAAATATTAGTAAAAAACTAGTTCATGATTTGTCACTATAAGAAACTATATTTTTATAGATATATTACAAAAACACAAAGTTTTCCAAAGTTAATTGGTCCTTGTTATTATTTCCAAATAACCAAATTAATCGGTTTAATCAACGCACGTAGTTGCGACGTAATCGTTAGCTGTAACTTAATACAACTAAAACCTGATTAGGACTTGCTACTAGAGATTGCAACTAGCACGCTTAGCCTGGTTATACAACGGATCTAAGTCGAGTTCTCAACTGTAGGAATTCGAAGATACACCTGACGTTCCTCCTCGATATCAACCCGTCTTTCCAGTCATTCAATTGAGGCAAGTATAGTTTATGTTAGTTTACAGTTATTTACTTAATCGTTTTACTGCATGTCTAAACCACGTCTCAAACACGAAACTCTCACCGAGAGTACTGTACTGTAACTACTGGGGACTGGGGAATAGTGTAATGATTATGACCACTACTGTAACAAAACCCATTATCCCTCCTGTAACAAACCCAAGCCGGTCATATGTCATTACCTATTCAAATCACTATTTTCTACTGTAACAAACCTGTTTTAAAAACTATTTAGAACTGCATGATTCTATTTCTTATTTAACTGTTTAAAATTAGCATGAATTGTACTTTTCTCCCTCCTGACTGGAGACAACATTTTAGGTAACACTGAGGATGACGAGCTATACTATAATAGCTATTATGACCCGGTTCCTACCCTGCGACGGTACTGGAGCCGTCTCTGGAGGACGCTGATCCTGGGACTACAGAACCAGATGTTTAGATAGTCTTTCTTTTCTGTATTTTCTTCTTTATTTGGAGTTTGTAGTTTTATTTCAGCATTTCCTTTCCAGTTGTATTCCTGAATATTTTATTCAATAAAGTTTTTAATTTCCGAATATAACAGTTGTGACAAATGTACTTGTGTTGTTGTGAATACCTGCAATGGAACAGCTTACTGCCGCCGTCTTACCACGGTGCAGGCTGGGCATGGTCCGGTTCGACCCATTAACTTGGGATCGGGTCGTGACACAGAGTTCGGCCAGAACTCTGTGTCGGGCAACCAGAACCTACCAGCAACATTCTGGAACCAAAAAGCAGAATTCGGGCAGAATTCTGTATGGAGGCAGAATTCGGGCAGAATTCTGCCTCCCCTGTTCCAGAATGTAAAAACATGGCTCCCGAGTTTTTTCTTCGTCTCCGAATGGCCTCGTCACCTCCCCGAGCTTCTCTGACACACAGAGGGCGCTCGTCGCACTCCGGGGTCTTCTCCACATAGGTTGGGAAGCCCACCCACTCCAACAAATCTCCCCTTTTACAACTGTGGGGAGGATATCGTCATCCCGACGATCTGCCTGCAGTACTCAAACTTTCCCCTTGGTAGAATCTTCGTGAACATATCAGCTCCATTGTCATCTGTATGAACCTTCTCAAGCTCCGCGTCATTCTTCTCAACCACATCCCCTATCCAATGATACCGAGTCTCGATGTGTTTGGACCGGCTATGAAACGTCTGATTCTTCACAAGGTGAATAGCACTCTGACTGTCGCAAAGCAAAGTATACTACTCTTGCTTCAGTCCCATTTCCTGCAGCAGCTTCTTCATCCACAACAGCTCCTTGCAAGCCTCCGTCGCCGTAATGTACTCTGCCTCTGTCGTCGACAAGGCAACACACTTCTGCAATCGCGACTGCCACGACACCGCTCCTCCTGCAAACATCATCACGTAGCCCAAAGTCGATCGCCTCGTGTCTACATTTCCAGCCATATCAGCGTCGGTATACCCAACCAGCTTCGGCTCGTCACCACCAAAGGAAAGTCTCCAACCAGCAGTGCCCTGAAGATATCGTAGAATCCACTTGACCTCACTCCAATGTACCCTTCCAGGATTTGAAAGATACCTGCTAACCGTACCAACTGCATGAGCAATATCTGGCCTCGTACACACCATGGCATACATAAGGCTTCCCACGGCTGAGGCATATGGAACCCGCTCCATATCTTCCTTTTCGTCCTCGGTAGATGGACACTGCTCCTCAGTGAGCTTAAAGTGAGCCGCAAGAGGGGAACTCACTTTCTTCGACCCGTCCATCCCGAAATGCTGAAGTACCCGGTGAATGTACTTCGTTTGGGACAAGTGTAGCAGCTTGGACTCTCTTTCGGCTGATCTCCATCCCAAGAATAGTCTTCGCTGCGCCCAAATCCTTCATAGAGAAGGCCGCGCCCAGTTGGCGCTTCAGCTCCGCTATCCTAGTGGCATTCCGACCCACTAATAGTATATCATCAACATAGAGCAATAAAATAATAAAATCATCATCGGCAAAATACCTCACAAATACACAGTGGTCCGACGTCGTCCGTGCATAACCATGCTCCCCCATAAACTACTCGAACTTCCTATACCACTGCCTCGGAGCCTGCTTCAGACCATACAAGCTCTTCCTCAACCGGCAGACCAAATGTGACTTGTCCTTCTCACAGAATCCCTCTGGCTGCTCCATGTATAACTCCTCCTCAAGATCACCGTGGAGGAATGCCGTCTTCACGTCCATCTGCTCGACCTCCAAGTCGAGACTGGCTGCTAATGCTTGCACCACCCGAATAGACGAATGCTTGACGACAGGCGAAAAGATCTCATCATAATCCATGCCTTTCCGCTGACCGTAGTCTTTAACTACCAGCCTCGCTTTGTATCGAGGGCGAGTAGCATCATCCGTCTGCTTCACTCTAAACACCCATCGATTCTTCAAAGTCTTCTTGCCCTTTGGCAACCGCACCAGATCATAAGTAGAATTGGTGTGCAAGGAACTCATCTCCTCCTGCATAGCCTCCATCCACTCTTGCCTGTGTTCGTCTTCCATAGCCTCTGCAAAACTTTTGGGCTCTCCCCCGTCAGTCAATAGCACATACTCATCTGGTGAGTATCTCGTAGATGGTCGACGATCCCTGTCACTCCTCCTCAAAGGAACCACTGGTGCTGGTTGTATACCGACAGCCTCCTCCCCTTCAGGAACTGCCTCTCCGGCATGCTCATCCTCCTGAGGGACACCCTGACCACCATCAGCAGGCTGATGATCAAGGTTGGGAGCAACTCTATGTACCGGCTCCCCCATAACTGGATCCTCTGCGATGTCCTCTGGAAACTGCTCGAAGTGAAATGACTCAAACTCAGGCAATTTCTCAGCCTCAGAAGGCATCTCGGAATCCTAAGTGTTGGTCATGGTCTGATCCTCGACGAACACCACGTCCCTGCTTCTATAGAGCTTTCCTTCCACTGGGTCGTAGAGTCTATAGCCAAACTCATCCCGACCGTAGCCGACAAAGACGCATCGCCTCGTCTTCGGCTCAAGTTTGGTCCTCTCGTCCTTCGGTACATGCACGAAGGCCTTCCAGCCAAACGCCCGCAGGTGATTGTATGACGGCTCTTTGCCGTACCATACTTTGTCAGGCACATCACCCTGCAAAGGAGCACTAGGAGACAAATTAATAACATAAGCAGCTGTGAGAAGAGCCTCACCCCAATAACTACCCGGCAAGTTTGCTTCTGACAGCAAACATCGCACCCTCTCCATCAGTGTCCTGTTCATGCGCTCCGCTACACCATTGAGCTGAGGTGTCTTGGGCGGAGTCTTCTGGTGTCGTATCCCTTGCCCTCTGTAATACGCATCAAAGGGATCGATGTATTCGCCGCCATTGTCGGACCGAACACACAACAACTTCTTGCCCGTCTCCCTTTCAACAGAGGCCTGAAACTCCTTGAAAGTAGGCAGCACATGATCCTTGGTCTTCAAGGCATAGACCCAAACCTTCCTGGAACAGTCATCAATAAAGGTTACAAAGTAAGAAGCACCACCAAGAGATTTTACCTTCATAGGACCGCAGACATCCGAGTGAATCAACTCGAGCAACGCCGGCTTCCTCGAACTTGGGTGACTTTGAAAAGACACCCTATTTTGCTTCCCAGCTAAACAGTGCGTGCACTTCTCCAACTTTGTAGACTTGAGCCCCGGAATCACCTTCCTGTTCACCAAGTAGCTCATCCCCTTCTCGCTGATATGGCCGAGCCGCCTGTGCCATAACTCGGTAGACGCATCACTGACTGTGTTCACCTCCTGTGCCCCCTGTGCGCTTCCCTCCATATAGTAGAGACCGAACTTCTTGCTTCCTCTGGCAATCACCATCGAACTCCTGGAAAGCTTCCACTGACTGTTCCCGAAGAGACTGAAGAATCCCTCGTCATCCAACCTTCCAACCGACACCAGGTTGAAACGGATATCGGGGACATGACGAACATCTTTGAGAACACAAACCGCACCCGTCTTCGTTCTCAAATGCACATCTCCAACGGCAACCGCCTTCGACACATCTCCGTTGCCCATCTTCAACACGCCACAGTCGCCTGTCGTGTAAGTGGCAAACAGTGCCCTGTTGTGAGATACATGTGCTGAAGCCCCTGAGTCCACCAGCCAAGAATTATCATCGCAGGCGAGGTTAGTAATGACCTCATCACCTACGACGATCACATCGCCTCCATGCATCGAGGCCGCCGCTGTAGTGTTCTCTTCTTGCTTCCCCTTGTCGCCCTTCTTCTCTCTCTTCCAAGCGAAACAGTTCCGCTTGATATGGCCCTTCTTACCACAATGGTAACACTCTGAGTCCTCGTAACGACCCTTGGACTTCCCCCTGCTCTTGTCTCAGCCACCACCTGGACCCCTGCTTTTGCCCCTTCCACGGCTCTCTGAAACAAGTGCCTCTGAGTGATGGAATGTGGATGAAGTGCCCTGAGAACGTCTCCGCATCTCTTCATTCAACACCCCGCTCTTGGCAAACTCCAGACTGACCACGCCCTCTGGAGCAGAAGCGATCATAGATACTCGTACGGTCTCCCACGAGTCTGGTAAAGTACACAGCAGCCACAGTCCGTGAACTTCGTCGTCGAACTTGACTCCCATAGAAGATAGCTGGTCAACCACGCCCTGGAACTCACTCAAGTGGTGCGAAATAGACGCCCCATCCTTGTATCGCAGACCCATCATCGTTCGGATCAGGAACAATTTGTTTACCCCGGTCTTCTTCGCATACAAGGATTTCAGCTTATCCCACAACGTCTTCGCGTGCTCAATATTAGCAACGTGGTTGTACACGTTCTCGTCCACAAACTGCCTTATGTACCCACACACTTGTATATGCTCGAATGTCCAGTCCTCCTCGGATTTATCACTGGGCTTCTCGGATGCAAACACGGGTAGATGCAGCTTCTTGACAAACAGGAAATCCTTCATCTTGCTCCGCCAATAATGATAGTTTGTGCCATGAAGATTTACTATGCGCACCGGCTTCGCGTCCATCTCTCCTCTCTAGTTTCTGTCAACTCCTGACACCCTTCTGAATTCCAGAACCTGGCTCTGATACCACTCTGTTGGGAAAGAAGCACGGAAACCTTTCCCTAAACCGGAGAGTACCTGCGAGAGGACCGAGCAATACAACGCACGAACCTAAAAACAACCACACAAAACAAACCACGCAGACACAGAGAATTTTTGACGTGGAAAACCCTTGCGGAAAAAACCACGGGACGATCGGAGTCCAACCCTGAGAAGCCTCCACTAATGGAATAGAAGAATTACACCCTCTACAAACTCCTCCCAATCCAAATCGGATCCCCGCAACACTTAGAAGCAAGAACAATGATTACAAGGCTACGAAGAGCGAGAACGACGAGTAGAGATTACCCGAACGCGATCTCCTTCGAAAACGACCTTCAATCCTCCGTCTTCTCTCCCAAAGTTGCAATGGCACTCTTGTCTCTTTCCTCTCTCTTTTCTTGTGTTGTCTACAATTGTGTTACGTATAGATTAGGGTTTGGAAATTTCAACTTAACTCCCTAATCCCGCAATAAACCTGGACCGTTTGATTAGATCCAATGGTGAAGAATCACCCCAAATTTCCGCTCAGCCCCGACGACACAGAGTTCGGCCAGAACTCTGTGTCGGGCAACCAGAACCTACCAGCAATATTCTGGAACCAAAAAGCAGAATTCGGGCAGAATTCTGTATGGAGGAAGAATTCGGGCAGAATTCTGCCTCTCCTGTTCCAGAATGTAAAAACATGGCTCCCGAGTTTCTTCTTCGTCTCCGAATGGCCTCGTCACCTCCCCGAACTTCTCTGACACACAGATGGCGCTCGTCGCACTCCGGGGTCTTATCCACATAGGTTGGGAACCCCACCCACTCCAACACAAAGTCCTATCAGAATCCGGGTCCGATCAGGAAAGAGGGTTCTACAGGACCTGTGTTCTCCATCCAATGGTTCCCGTCCTAATCTAAGCCAGAGACAAAACATTGGATGGCTGCTGCTAGAGAGAGAGAGAACATTTTTTTCCCAATGGATCGGAGAAGTAGTAGAAGAAGAAGATTCCGGTGAGAATGGAGAAGATTCCGGTGAAGATGAGGGCTGTTGTGTATGGGCTTTCTCCCGGGGAAGATCCACCACAAGGTTGAGGTTGAGAATTGAAATGATTACATCCTAACCTATGTTGTACACATGGTAACTATTTTTAGCATGCCCTAGTTGATTTTGGAGGCCGTGCCGTGTCTGATGCGATGTGACTTGGAAATATCCGAGGTTCTAAACTGCGGTAGACGGGTGCTAGGTGGAGAGAGTCTGCCTACTGCCTAGACGGTTGATACAATTTGGATATTTTTACTATTTTACCGTTGTTTTTTTTTTTTTTTTGCATAATATGCTATTTTATGGGTGTTCCTTGTATAATTAAGTTGAAGAACGAAGATTTATGAAGTTTTAGTTTTGTAGAAGTGAACCGTAGGCCAAGGTTGTAAAAGGCGCTAGGCGTTAGGCGGGTGGCCACCCACCGCCTAGCGCCTAGGTGACCTAGCCGGCCTTCTAATATTATGCGGTCACCGCATATAAAAAAAAATAGGAATTAAAAATATGCTTAAGTAAAAAAAATTATACCCCAAAAAGTGCATTGAAGAAATTGGGCCAAAACGTATAGTTCAAGTTGTGACGGATAATGCGTCGAATAACATGGCGGCCGCCAAGTTATTGAAGGAGAAGTGGTCTACTATTTTCTAGACCTCGTGTGCACTCACATTATAGATCTTATGCTTGAAGGGATTGCTAAAATTTTGAAGTTCAGAGATGTGATAGACAAATCAAAGGCATTCACAGCGTTTATTTATTCCCATCATAGGACATTGGCTATGATGAGAAAATATACAAAAAAGACGTGACATAGTGAGACCGGGTGTGACTCGATTTGCAACGACATTCTTGACTTTGCAAAGTATGTATGAGAAGAAGCATCAATTTCATGCAATGGTGAGTTCTTCTGATTGGGAACCAAGCAAATTGTTTCATGGTACCACAAAAGAAAAGAAAGCTATGCCATTGTGGTAAGTGCAAGCTTTTCGCCTGGTGTAGCACTATGTTTACGACGGTTTGCTCCATTAGTCAAGTTACTTAGATTGACCGATTGAGATAAGAAGCCATCAATGGATTTTATTTACGAGGAGCTTAAGCAAGTAAGAGAACAAGTAAAGACTGTGTTTCAAAACAATGATATGAGCTATAGGCCGATCATTGAAATTATTGATTCGAAAGCCGCGGTTTGCCTTGATAGCCCATTGCATTCGGCGGACTACTTGTAGAATTCCTATTATGCATATAAAGATACTTGTAGATTTGATGATCCAACACTCAATGATGGTCTTATACTATGTGTTGAGACTTTTTTCTTCGATGATTTGGACATGCAAGATCAAATCATGAATGAGGAGTTGGACAAATACAAGATAAAGGAGGGTTAATTTGGAAGACAAACATAATGTTCTCGGCTAATCTGGTTGCTTGGGGGACACTAGCGTTGCTTTAGCTTTTCAGCTATGTGCATTGGAAGCAAACATAATGTTCCTTTGGTTGAAGTTGTGCACATGTTCATGCTTGATAAATAGTGTACCGGCTTGAGACAAGTGAATTAAAGTGTAGTTTACCGGACTTGAGACACAAGTGAATAAAAGAGTGAGCAAAGTTAACCCCCACCGCACCCCGTTTACTCACGGTGGAGCACCAGCCATCGCATTTGACGAGCTAGACGAGGCTGCTCTTGTGGTCCCGTTCAAGTTGGCTCTAGTGGGCAAGTACTCGCATTCCAGGCTTCCGTTGGCTTCCGTCAGAGCTGCCCTAGCCTCCTTCGACTTCAAGGGTGAGATGCAGGTCGGGAAGATCGATTCTAGACATGTTCTGATGTGGCCTAAATTGGAAGCGGATTATTTACGTCTTTGATCCAGAGATCTTTGGCACCTAAAGGGATGTCCGATGAGAATTTTCAGATGGTCTCCGGATTTCTCCCCATTCACTGAATCTCCTCTAGCCTCTGTATGGTTGTCATTCCCAGATCATCACCCTCCCATCTGTTTGCCAAGTCAGTGCTCTTCAATATAGCATAGTGCCTTGTCTCTCCGTTGGCTATCGATAATGCTTCTTCGACGGTATCTTGACCCAATAAAGCTAGAGTTTTCATAGCCGAAAAAATATGGATATCTCTACCCAATAATCGTAGCTATTGGCAGCCTGTGGTTTATGAGAATGTTCCGCATTTTTTTGCTATCTGCAGACACATGGGGCATCGTGTAGGGGTATGCAGGTTCAGGAAGGAGCAGATTGAGGAGGACTCTGTCCCTACTCCTCCAACGGTGCTGATAGCCATTACATCCTCCGAAGCTGTGGAATCAACGAAGAACATGCGCAAGCATAGTAAGGAATCGGTAGAGGAAACTGAAGTGAGTCAACATTCCAAGAGGAAAGGAAAGGGTAAAGAGGTAACTAGCAATGAGGAGGGAGAGGAGCAAAATGTTCTTAAAGGGGCTGTTGTTTCCATGAAGATTGGTGAGACGGTAGCTAGGCAGGACCACAATGTTAGCAATGGGATTGTCCCGGCTACAATCAGACATGAAGTGAGGAGCTCGGATCCAGCCGAGGCAGACTAGGTATGGAGTGAAGATTAAGATGGAGATGAATCATCCTCGGGTGGTTACAGTGATGATGCAGGACCCAGGAATGGAGCACAGCTATTTGATGTCAGTTATCCATGGAGGTCAAATGGTTCAGGTAAGGAGGGAGATGTTGGATGCCCTTCTTCAGATGCGCTCTATCAGGCAAGGAGTCCTATGGCTATGTGGGGGTGATTTCAATGCGGTGCTCAGAGTGGAGGAAAGGACGGGAGGACGTCCACCAAGTCCGGCGTCTATGTTTGACTTCGCCCATTTCATTTTCCAAGCCCTCCTCGATCAGACGCCGTACTAAGGTGGAGAGTTCACTTGGACTAATAAGCAACAGGGGAATAAAAGACAAAGGTCTAGACTCGACAGAGTCCTGGTGGACGCATCGTGGTCCGACATGGTTCATAACACATTGGTGGATCATCTAAATGATACAAAATCAGACCACTGTCCACTCCTAGTCCATATTGAGGTAACTAAACCCCAGGGGAGTAAACCTTTCAGATTTATGGATTTGTGGTTAGATCACCCGCACTTTTTGAGTGTGTTGAAGGAGGCTGGAGGGCGTCGGACATTTCTAACCCGATCCTTCGGACTTGTCTGAGATTGAAATGTCTTCTGTCACGATCCGCTACCCAAATTGTTGGGCCAGGCCGAGCCATGTCCAGCCAACGCTTGGTAAAAGCGTAGTAAGCTGTTATAAGTGTTTATACATGAATGATACTAAGTGTGCTAACATAAGCCAAATAAGATTTTTATCACAACACAGCTTATATTAACGAAAGTAACAAGTGTTAAAAGTTATTACACTTCAAATGTATGAGAATGGAGACAAAGTCAAGTATCCAAATATAAGTTCAAACCAAAGTCTAAGTCTCAAAATACATAAAAGATATCTAAGCAAGGTTTTCCGCTGGGACCTCTTCCGGAGCATAGGCCAGGTCCTCAAATGCAGTGCCATAATATGTATCACATAGCATTTTCTCATCGAAAAGTACACCTACAACGTTATCCTGTCAGGACTGGAACAAGTACTTGTACTACAAACATATAATACTGATCATGACATGGTAAGAGATGAAGTGACTGCAATCCTAAACATGGCAATCTATCATGTAAAATCACAACTATCATGGCAAGGATGCATTTGTCATGGCGACACATGCATATATATAGTTTAAAACTGAAGCAGGTACGTGATCGTCAATAGGTGTAAAATGTACTGTGGTACAAGTATATAAAATGTACTTCCGTACAAGTAAGCAAGCGATAGATGTACATACGTACAAATACAGCTGGTACGCCTACGATAAGGTATACATATAAAATGTCAACCTTGCTCGGTACATACGTACGGAAGAAGGGGGAATGATCACGTACTCAACTATCAGTTTTCCCATAACCCATTTTATAACATGTGAGTGAATACTGTAAAGCGTGTCATGTACTGAGAACCAGTAAGAAGCATGTGAAGATATGACTTGCAGTTTATTCATAAAGCAGTGTTCTAACATTATCCATTTACAGTTTATTTATCATATGCAGTAAATAAGTTTGTAGGGGTACTTGCCTTGAGCAAAGCAAGAGTAATAATATGAAGGTACAGATGTCCGGTGTCCTGTCAAAATGATATACAACTCAGCCTCTAAGTTATGATTAAGATTACACTAGTGTTGTGACACGGCTCCTAATAGGGTACTAGCTATGTGAAGCTCTAGTAGTCCAAAGTGAGATGTTACAACATCTAGACTAACAAGTAGGTCTCTACACTAAGATAAGGTAAGGTCCCGATACTAAAATATTTCATAAACACACAAAAACACACAAGTCAATATTAATTATTTAATTAATCAAACTGTACATTATGTTCTAATAATTTTTAAGATAGTTATACAGTACTATTTTATATGAAATAATATACCAAATTGATCCTTGTTAATTATAGTAATTTAATATAAAATTTTTGGAATTTATAATACAGTGTAAGTATTTTTTAAAAATCAGAATACAAGTGTACATTGAAAATGAGTTCTGGTTTACTATTTTTTAAAAGTGTCAAAACAGTAGATTAAATCATGGAAAAATTATATTAAATTAGATTAATTAATATAGTATTTTATAGTAATTTTTTTAGAATTTATTCAGCATTAAAAAGTGGTCTGAAAATTCAAAGTTCAAAAATCACAGGTTCTGAATTTAAATAAAATAATTATTTAATGTATTTGTCCGCGTATTTAAAATTGAACCGAAGTCCAGATACGGGACCCGAAGCCGTGAATCGAGTCCAACATGTCGACTAGATCCCGAATATGTGTAGGCTCACCTAAATCCGTGTCACGCCCCAGAACCAGAATACTGGAGAGCGGGGGCGGACACAGCCAGCTACGTATATTGAAATAGAATGCATCTCAACTATACGGTCACGGCTGTCTAGATATGAGGGTTTACTACAAGCCAGCAGTCTCTTAAGGTCAAGCCTATTATCTCAATCTCAAGCAATTAACAGAGTTACAAGATATTAGAGCATCAAATATATATATATAAGGCGTCCCAAATATTACATATTGGATGATCATGAAGCTAGTCGTACAAAATGATAGGACTAGCGAGAGTTCAGTCGTACATGATCAACCCTAGGATTTGTTAATCATGTTTACAGCCCGTAGGCAGACAGTAAGTAAATGTGCATCGAGCTAACAGGTGCTCGTCGGCTAAACGCCTCAAAAGAATAAATTTACATATAAGTGGGTGAAACAAAAGGGAAAACCCACTCGTAGCCCGGGTTCCGTCTAGTGTTCACCATTGGGCTGGAAGCTTGGTAGATCCTCGGGAGCTGCTCCGAAATCTGGCCACACAAAACCAGCTGGGTCAAACCCCAGAAAGAGCAAGTGCCACAAGGGGGCCACGAAATAAGAACAAAACCAGCAAATCAGCACAAATATAATATGACATAATGAAAGACAGGAATTAAAGGAAAACATGACGGGTGATATACGATGAGGCCACCATAGGACCATTCAGATAGCCAGGTTACAACCCTTAAACCAAACAAGGACCGGGGTTGTAACCCTTCGTCTGAACAGAACTTGGGATTCTCACCATTTATCAGCAAGATCATAATGTAAGAAATCAAGACAGAAATTAACCTTGCATTGGATCAAGACAGAACTAGATTGGTTATAACTCATACAATCAATCACGGCCAAGCGGGTCCTACGGCTTACTTCTTTAACTAACTAGGGTTATCACAGGCCTAATTACTAACAAGATGCAGTGAGATTGTTCCACAGCCACAAGCCCTGCAGACCATCCAGGCTACCCAGGTCGAAGATTAAGGGTTGTATTCAGGTGGGTACATCGTCCAGGAGACGCATGTACCCTTAGGTGACTTAGAGGGGCAACACGTAACAGTGCGCTGGGAATGTGCCCTACTCGACGGCAGGCTACAAATCCCTAGAAGCGCCCAGGTAACGGGATTGCCTGTAGCTGTGTCAATCTCGTCATGACTACTGTGTTATTCTAGTTTTTATCCTTAATCCATTTTAGTGGGTGCTCCTGACCGTGGTACTCAGGAGTCCCATCCTAGACATGATGCAAGACTGGACAAGTGGATTTAACAAGCAAGCAAGAAGAACCACCCACGGTGTCAAGCAAGTTAGGTTACCAGTCAAGAGTGCACCCTCTTCGGGTCACTACCAAGTTATCAGGTTACAAGTCGAGAGTGCACCCCATGGGTCACTACCAAGTAATCAGGTTACAAGTCGAGAGTGCACCCCATGGGTCACTACCAAGTAATCAGGTTACAAGTCGAGAGTGCACCCCATGGGTCACTACCAAGTTATCAGGTTACAAGTCGATCATGCTCAGTCACAAGTTACAAGATTCCGTTAGAAGGATAACAAGAAACGAAATCCCAAAAGTCCGTGCCAAGACGTGTTGGGCCTAGTCAAGTTGTGCATGTGAGCAATCAAAATCTCCAAAAGCTCCAATCATATCAAAAGAAAACCAAGTTATAAAGCTGGCACTAGGGGCACTAGGGGTGTAGGTGAGCTAGGGTGTGCCAGGGAACAAGCACACTAGAGTGCGCCTGGTGGCAGCACACTAGAGTGCGCCTGGTTGAGGCAGCACACCAGAGTGCGCCTGGTTGAGGCAGCACACCAGAGTGCGCCTAGGGTTTAAGGGGTCAAAGTGCGCCTAGGTGGGGCCACGCGCTAAAGTGCGCCTAGTCAGGGGAGCAGGCGCAATCGGGCCAGGCGCTAAACAGCGTGGCCCGCAAGGAGGCGCGCAGCGCTAAACAGCGCGCGGCCAAAAGAGGCGCGCTGCGCTAAAGAGCGCCCGGCCAGGAAGGTAGGCGCGATCGGCCAGGAGGCGCGCAGCGCTAAACAGCGCGCGGCCAGAAAAGTAGGCGCGATCGGCCAAGGAGGCGCGCAGCGCTAAACAGCGCGCGGCCAGGAAAGTAGGCGCGATCGGCCAAGGAGGCGCGTCTGGAGGTCGTCTTCCTCCTCAAGCCGAGAAGAGAACCCATGGGTTCCAAAACTTTGGAACACCATAAGTCGGCCATCCAAGCTCCAAATCCGGACTTCCAAGGCTCTAACTTGGGTAAAATTTCACCCTCTACAACATGGGAAAAATAAAACCAACCAAAAATCAAGTTTAATAGATCAAATCTAAAGAAATCCGAAAATGAACAAAGTCTAGATCTAGGGAAATCCAAGCTTCAAAACCCAAAATGCCAAGCTCTAACATTGGTCCTAGAGCTCTAGTCTAACTAAAGATCAAATAAAAATGGGTCCTCATTAAATGGCAAGATGCAACTTGCCTATGGTGTGGGTGTTGGTGGTGGTAGGAGGAAGAAGAAGAAGAAGAAATAAATGAAAGTTATGGGGAGAGAGAAAAAGTTGGTGGGATTTAATGGGGGTTGTTGTGGTGTTCTTGAGGGTGCAAGATAGCTAAAGGTGTTCTCATTCCTACAAACCAAACCAAGTCATATTAAACCAAACCGAAAACCCGAAAAGCCGAATAAGAAAAATACGAGAAATATCGAAATACCGCAGTTAGGCAAGATTTAAAATATACGCAAAATCAAAATACGGGCAAAATACGAAATACGGGAAATGAGGGTGACAACTCTACCCACCTTAAAAGAATTCCGTCCTCGGAATTTAATCAAGGAGCTAGAGATTGCCACGACAAGCTACACTAATCACAGGCAAGCTACACTAAGCAGTTCAATCATACAATCATGCAATGCAAGCAAGGAAGGGAAGGCGTAAGGCATAAGAAAGACATTATACCTCACGAGTCAAACAGATAGGGATATCGCGATCGGATGTCGTCCTCACGCTCCCACGTTGACTCACCTAGAGAGTGATGACCCCAAGCAACACGGACCAATTTAATAGTCTTGTTCTTGAGTATCTTTTCCCTCCGGTCCAATATAGACACGGGCCTCTCCTCATACGAAAGGTTGGTACCAACAACCAATTCCGAATGATCTAGGATATGGCTCGGGTCCGGAATATACCGTCGTAACTGGGACACATGGAATACATCATGTACCTCACTTAACGACGGCGGAAGAGCGAGACGATAGGACACATCTCCTACTCGCTCTAGAATATCGAACGGCCCTATATACCTAGGACTAAGCTTTCCCCGCACGCCGAAACGAATGACGCCACGGTTAGGCGAGATCCTAAGGAATACGTGGTCGCCGACAGCAAATTTTAAGGGACGCCGATGAGCATCGGCCCAATGATGCTGGCGATCTTGAGCAACTCGAAGATGATCTCTGACCTTCCTGACCACTTCAACTGTCTGAGCAATCATATCTGGACCGAGCATTTGCCTCTCTCCAACATCATCCCATGCTAGCGGGGATCTACACTTTCTGCCGTAAAGAGCCTCGAAGGGTGCCATCTGGATACTGGCCTGAAAACTATTATTGTACGAGAACTCCACCAGGTGCAGGTGATCCTCCCACGAACCACCGAAGTCAAGGGTACATGACCGTAACATATCTTCGAGAGTTTGTATAGTACGCTCTGACTGCCCATCTGTCTGCGGATGATACGCTGAGCTGAACTGAAGATGAGTCCCCAAACTCTTCTGCAAGCTGCGCCAAAAGTGAGATGTGAATCTTGAATCCCTGTCCGAGGTAATGCTGACTGGCACACCATGAAGCCTGACAATCTGCCTGAGATACATCTCTGCTAGCTGCGCCGTCGACTGTCCAACTCTAAATGGAAGAAAGTGTGCCACCTTGGTAAGCCTGTCTACAATGACCCAAATAGCATCTCTGCCTGCCGGAGACCTGGGTAACCCAGTCACGAAATCTATGGTTATGTGTTCCCATTTCCATTCTGGGATCGGTAAAGGTTGAAGAAGTCCAGCGGGCCTCTGATGTTCAGCTTTGACTTGTTGGCAAACCAAACATCGAGAGACATACCGGGCTATCTCCCTCTTCATGCCATTCCACCAAAAGTGTTGACGAATATCTCTGTACATCTTCGTGCTGCCTGGGTGAATGGAGTACTGCGAACTGTGAGCCTCTGCCATGACTTCCTGTCTGATATCTCTACTGGGTACACAAAGACGCGTGCCGTGTCGAAGTGTACCATCCTCATGAATACATAACTCTGGCCTTCTTTCTGCCTCACACTCCGCTCTGAGCCGCTGAAGCTTGGAATCTGATGACTGTGCTGTCCGAATCCTTTCAACTATGGTGGACTGAATCTGTAGGCTGGCCATCAAGGCCACATTGGAAGGAAGAATCACTTCAATTCCCATCTTCTGAAAATCTGCCAATAACTCTGGTTGCGCTGTTAGAAGGTAGACTCCGGCTCTCCTGCTCAGTGCATCTGCTACCACGTTGGCCTTCCCTGGATGATACTGTAAATCTACCTCGTAGTCCACCAGTAGTTCGAGCCATCTTCTCTGCCGCATATTAAGGTCCTTCTGGGTGAAAACATACTTCAGGCTCTTGTGATCAGTGAAGATCTCCACTCTATCTCCGTACAAGTAGTGCCTCCACAACTTAAGCGCAAACACTACTGCTGCCAATTCTAAGTCGTGGGTCGGGTAATTCTTCTCATGATCACGGAGTTGACGTGACGCATAAGCAATTACCTTCCCATGCTGCATCAAAACACATCCCAATCCTCTGCCTGAAGCGTCACAATAAACTGAGAATCCTCCGGTCCCATCTGGAAGGGTGAGGATGGGAGCCGTAATCAAACCTCGCTTCAACTTCTCAAATGATTCCTGACACTCTGCCGTCCAAACAAACGGCACATCCTTTCGGGTCAACTGGGTCATCGGCGCTGAAATCCTTGCAAAATCTGAAACAAACCGCCGGTAATAGCCGGCCAATCCAAGAAAACTACGAACCTCTGCCACTGAGCCAGGTACCGGCCATGACTCTATAGCCACAACCTTCTGAGGATCCACTTCCACTCCTCCACGGGTAATGATATGACCCAGGTATAAAATGCGATCGAGCCAGAACTCGCATTTACTAAACTTGGCATACAACTTATGCTCCCTGAGCGTCTGAAGGACAACTCTGAGATGCTGCTCGTGCTCTGCTTCACTCTTGCTGTAGACCAGGATGTTATCTAGGAACACTATCACAAACTGATCCAAGTAAGGCATGAAAATGCGATTCATGAGATCCATGAATACTGTCGGCGCATTGGTCGCTCCAAAGGGCATAACTAGAAACTCCCAATGCCCATACCTCGATCTGAACGCCGTCTTCGGGATGTCCTGCTCTCTGACTCTGATCTGGTGGTATCCTGACCGCAAGTCTATCTTCGAGAAAACTGAAGCCCCTCTGAGTTGATCAAACAAGTCATCTATCCTCGGAAGAGGGTACTTGTTCTTAATTGTCACTGAGTTCAAGGTACGATAATCTACACATAGCCTAGACGTACCATCCTTCTTCTTCACAAGAAGCATCGGGGCTCCCCAAGGCGATCCACTAGCACGGATGAATCCCTTGGTCCTCAGTTCTTCAATCATCTTGTACAAAATCTCCAATTCTGAAGGCGCCATCCTGTAGACTCGCTCTGATACTGGTGCTGTCCCGGGAATCAAGTCGATGGTGAACTCGATCTCCCGCTCTGGTGGCATCCCTGGAAGTTCCTCTGGGAAGACATCTGGAAACTCTTCAACTATTCGGGGCAACTGCACTGCTGCTACTGCCATCCGCAACACTGGAGGAGATGGCTCTACTGTGCCTCTGGAAAATAAAAACTCTGGCTCTCCGGGAATACTAAAGACAACTCTGCCAACACGGCAGTCTATCCTAGCATAATGGTTCCTCAACCAATCCATGCCTAGGACTACATCATAGTCTGCCATAGGGAACTCTATGAGCCTAGCGGGGAACTCTCTACCGCTAACTACGATCCGACACGAGGAAAACACTCGGTCTACTCCCACAAGACCATTACCAGTAAGTATATTGAGCCTCACTGATAATGACTCGGGCTCCAATCCTATCCGTGTCGCGAATCGTGCAGACATGAATGAATGTGATGCACCAGAATCAAATAATACAGATGCTGGAAAAGTGTTGACGAGAATAGTACCTGCCACTACCTCACCTGGTGCAACTTCTTCTTCCATGGTCATCATCATAGCCTGACCTTGACCTCTGGCTGCTAGTCCTCTCTGCTGGAAACCTCTCTGCCTGTTCTGGATCTGCGCTTGAGCTTGCGCATACTGCTGGGGGTGCTGCTGCTGGAATGCCTGAGACTGAGGCGGCAAGGGCCTCGCAGGCTGATACTGCTGCTGCTGAACTGGCGCTGGGGTGCTTGTCGAGCTTCCTCTGGCTGGTTGGCAGGTCCGGGAGTAATGTCGCTGAAGAAGATGACATAGGGAACAATAAGGAAAGGACCAGGACAGATCAATGATACAAGCATGTGATCAGGTCAAGAATCTCAGGGATTTGAAGATACGAGCAGAGATCAAGGGCGAATATTGATTGAGACATCTATTCGGTAAACCCTCACATTTCTTGATTGACAAGACCTGCATGGGCCACCACTTAAACCATGTCACGCCCCAGAACCAGAATACTGGAGAGCGGGGGCGGACACAGCCAGCTACGTATATTGAAATAGAATGCATCTCAACTATACGGTCACGGCTGTCTAGATATGAGGGTTTACTACAAGCCAGCAGTCTCTTAAGGTCAAGCCTATTGTCTCAATCTCAAGCAATTAACAGAGTTACAAGATATTAGAGCATCAAATATATATATATAAGGCGTCCTAAATATTACATATTGGATGATCATGAAGCTAGTCATACAAAATGATAGGACTAGCGAGAGTTCAGTCGTACATGATCAACCCTAGGATTTGTTAATCATGTTTACAGCCCGTAGGCAGACAGTAAGTAAATGTGCATCGAGCTAACAGGTGCTCGTCGGCTAAACGCCTCAAAAGAATAAATTTACATATAAGTGGGTGAAACAAAAGGGAAAACCCACTCGTAGCCCGGGTTCCGTCTAGTGTTCACCATTGGGCTGGAAGCTTGGTAGATCCTCGGGAGCTGCTCCGAAATCTGGCCACACAAAACCAGCTGGGTCAAACCCCAGAAAGAGCAAGTGCCACAAGGGGGCCACGAAATAAGAACAAAACCAGCAAATCAGCACAAATATAATATGACATAATGAAAGACAGGAATTAAAGGAAAACATGACGGGTGATATACGATGAGGCCACCATAGGACCATTCAGATAGCCAGGTTATAACCCTTAAACCAAACAAGGACCGGGGTTGTAACCCTTCGTCTGAACAGAACTTGGGATTCTCACCATTTATCAGCAAGATCATAATGTAAGAAATCAAGACAGAAATTAACCTTGCATTGGATCAAGACAGAACTAGATTGGTTATAACTCATACAATCAATCACGGCCAAGCGGGTCCTACGGCTTACTTCTTTAACTAACTAGGGTTATCACAGGCCTAATTACTAACAAGATGCAGTGAGATTGTTCCACAGCCACAAGCCCTGCAGACCATCCAGGCTACCCAGGTCGAAGATTAAGGGTTGTATTCAGGTGGGTACATCGTCTAGGAGACGCATGTACCCTTAGGTGACTTAGAGGTGCAACACGTAACTGTGCGCTGGGAATGTGCCCTACTCGACGGCAGGCTACAAATCCCTAGAAGCGCCCAGGTAACGGGATTGCCTGTAGCTGTGTCAATCTCGTCATGACTACTGTGTTATTCTAGTTTTTATCCTTAATCCATTTTAGTGGGTGCTCCTGACCGTGGTACTCAGGAGTCCCATCCTAGACATGATGCAAGACTGGACAAGTGGATTTAACAAGCAAGCAAGAAGAACCACCCACGGTGTCAAGCAAGTCAGGTTACCAGTCAAGAGTGCACCCTCTTCGGGTCACTACCAAGTTATCAGGTTACAAGTCGAGAGTGCACCCCATGGGTCACTACCAAGTAATCAGGTTACAAGTCGAGAGTGCACCCCATGGGTCACTACCAAGTAATCAGGTTACAAGTCGAGAGTGTACCCCATGGGTCACTACCAAGTTATCAGGTTACAAGTCGATCATGCTCAGTCACAAGTTACAAGATTCCGTTAGAAGGATAACAAGAAACGAAATCCCAAAAGTCCGTGCCAAGACGTGTTGGGCCTAGTCAAGTTGTGCATGTGAGCAATCAAAATCTCCAAAAGCTCCAATCATATCAAAAGAAAACCAAGTTATAAAGCTGGCACTAGGGGCACTAGGGGTGTAGGTGAGCTAGGGTGTGCCAGGGAACAAGCACACTAGAGTGCGCCTGGTGGCAGCACACTAGAGTGCGCCTGGTTGAGGCAGCACACCAGAGTGCGCCTGGTTGAGGCAGCACACCAGAGTGCGCCTAGGGTTTAAGGGGTCAAAGTGCGCCTAGGTGGGGCCACGCGCTAAAGTGCGCCTAGTCAGGGGAGCAGGCGCAATCGGGCCAGGCGCTAAACAGCGTGGCCCGCAAGGAGGCGCGCAGCGCTAAACAGCGCGCGGCCAAAAGAGGCGCGCTGCGCTAAAGAGCGCCCGGCCAGGAAGGTAGGCGCGATCGGCCAAGAGGCGCGCAACGCTAAACAGCGCGCGGCCAGGAAAGTAGGCACGATCGGCCAAGGAGGCGCGCAGCGCTAAACAGCGCGCGGCCAGGAAAGTAGGCACGATCGGCCAAGGAGGCGCGTCTGGAGGTCGTCTTCCTCCTCAAGCCGAGAAGAGAACCCATGGGTTCCAAAACTTTGGAACACCATAAGTCGGCCATCCAAGCTCCAAATCCGGACTTCCAAGGCTCTAACTTGGGTAAAATTTCACCCTCTACAACATGGGAACAATAAAACCAACCAAAAATCAAGTTTAATAGATCAAATCTAAAGAAATCCGAAAATGAACAAAGTCTAGATCTAGGGAAATCCAAGCTTCAAAACCCAAAATGCCAAGCTCTAACATTGGTCCTAGAGCTCTAGTCTAACTAAAGATCAAATAAAAATGGGTCCTCATTAAATGGCAAGATGCAACTTGCCTATGGTGTGGGTGTTGGTGGTGGTAGGAGGAAGAAGAAGAAGAAGAAATAAATGAAAGTTATGGGGAGAGAGAAAAAGTTGGTGGGATTTAATGGGGGTTGTTGTGGTGTTCTTGAGGGTGCAAGATAGCTAAAGGTGTTCTCATTCCTACAAACCAAACCAAGTCATATTAAACCAAACCGAAAACCCGAAAAGCCGAATAAGAAAAATACGAGAAATATCGAAATACCGCAGTTAGGCAAGATTTAAAATATACGCAAAATCAAAATACGGGCAAAATACGAAATACGGGAAATGAGGGTGACAATCCGATCAACCCATGCTAGGCTTGGACTTAGAGTGGTCGTTTGCACAAAGTACGTAAAAATCGTAAATAAATACGGAATTTAAATACATGTAATTTAAAGGAATTTAAATTGCAGAAATTGAAAGCGTACATATTACAGTATATGCACTGTATTAATAAATACGTATTACAGTATAGGCACTGTATTTATTTACATATTACAGTATAGGCACTGTATTTATTTACATATTACAGTATAGGCACTGTATTTATATTGACATAAATTTAAATGACATAATTTAAATGACATAATTTAAAATACATATTACAGTATATGCACTGTATTTATATTGACATAAATTTAAATGACATAGTTTAAATGACAGAATTTAAAATACATATTACAGTATAGGCACTGCATTTATATTGACATGTATTTAAATGACGTAAATTAAATGACTGAATTGAAATATATATATATATATATATATATATATATATATATATATATATATATATATATATATATATGAGGTGTTTAACAAAAACACAAAAAAAACCAATATTATATTAATATCATTTTATCATAATTTATTTAGAGAGAATTTATGTATATACATATGTATTTAAACATATAGATATATATATACCAAGTTATATATATATATATATATATATATATATATATATATATATATGTATATATTTTATATATATATATATATATATATATATATATATATATATATATATATATATATAACCCGTGCCCATAGGGCATGGTTCATTTAAGGTATTCCCCCTCAAAATCTGGGACCCCCAATTTTAAACGAACAATAATAATTATGAGGCCCCCATCAAAATATTAAATCCCAACCACTGCTGGATGTGAATTTTCTTTGGATTTCCCATAAAACCCCACTCTCAATAATGCTCATCCACAACCATTATGAGTGCAAACCCCATTCTTTGGATTCCCCATAAAATCCCACTCTCAATAATGCTCATTCCCCATAAAATCCCACTCTTCATCCACAACCATTATGAGTGCAAACCCCACTCTTTGGATTCCCCATAAAACCCCACAACCGTTGATTCACCAAGATTAAATCCCAACCACTCTTTATCTTGGCACAGTCAGCCCTAGGATTCAAAAACCTTTGTGTTTTGTATAATATATATATATATATATATATATATATAAGTATTTAGTAAGTTAAACAAAATATGTATAAAAATACAATTTCCACAAATTATTAGTATTTACAGAAATACTATATTCTGTTTTATACATTATATAGTTTATTATATATATATATATTACATATTTTGTTTAACTTACTAAATACTTATATATATATATATATATATATATATATATATATATATATATATATATATATATATATATATATATATATAAATAAATATATATATATATATACAATACAAAAGAATTTAAAAAAAAACAACTCCACACAAGGGGCTGGAACCCGGGTCTGCCAAAGGCTCCCCATGCGCGCATAAATGCTGCGCTAACAAGTAGGCCCGCAGCGGCCTGCTGTTAAGTGTTGGGGGGGGGGGGGTAGATATATATTATGAAGAAAAGAAGGGTTTTCGGGTTTAAAGCCCAAGCGGGTCACCTTCTTCGTGTCAGTGATGAGTGGACACAACAGTCCGTGTCCTGTGGTGTGTCCGGTAGGTTTATGACACGAAAACTCGTGTCAGAGACCACAGAGGTGTCCCAGTGTCATTCTTGACACGATGGGGTAGTCTTGTGTCTCCACGATACAAAGTCGGGCCGTGTCCGAAACTAGGGTTTCGGTTTTCTAGGTTTACAAGTGTCGGGGTGATTCGAAAATAGGGGCAATAGGATCGTCGTGTCGAGATGAACACTGTCGTGCTTAGAATTCTAAGGATCGACCTAGACTTGGGGAAGAACAATGTTTACCTAGGCTCGGCGGTTGGTCGGGGCGGCGCAACAGTGGTCGGTGACGAGAATGGATGGCGGCGCTGCGTCCAGCTCGTCGAGCTCGACTCGACGGTGGTCTCGGCGGTTAACGGCGGCGTCGGGGTGCTGAGAATTGGGTTCGCCGGAGTTGGGTGGCCGGCGGCGAGCTTGTCGACGGTGAACAATAACTCAGGTTACTGTTCACTGTACACTAACAGGAATTTTTAAATATTAAAATGAGGATGAATTCAATAATAGAATTTAGGATTTTTACATTGGAATGAGAGCCTATTTATAGAAAAATAAAATTAGGACAACTAACCATGGTAAATTACTAACTTGACCCTAGGGTTTTACGGTAGCAGTTATTTAATTCCAAAAAATTCAAATGACGTCCAAACGACTCCAAACAAATCGCAGAAAAATTCTAAAATTAATAGAAAAATATTTAGAACCTAATGGAATCAATTTGGGGTAAATTTGGAATTGTTTTTCATTTATTAAAATTTTTGAAAACAGCATCTTCGTAAGATATTGGGTAGATGGAGTAGAGAGATGTTCGGTGACATCTTCCAGGAGCTCAGACGGGCAGAAGATGATGTTACGTGGCTTGCTCTTGCGGAGGGGTTGGGACCTGTCCTAGGAAAAGAGAGGTACTGAATGCTACTAAGGCCAACCTTAAACGACGCACAGCCATGGTAGAGAGCTTTTGGAAGCAGAAGGCTAGAATGCAATAGGATTTGGGAGGTGACAAGAATTTAAAGTATTTCCATGCTTGCGTGAGAGGGCACAGGAAGAAGATGGCGATTCATCGGAAGGATGATAGACACAAGGATGATAGACACGCAAGAGAATATCCAAGAAGCGGTAGTTAACTACTACTCCAATCTTCTCTTGAGTGAGCAAGTGCAGAAGGATGAGGAGCTTCTCAACATAATCCAGCCAGTGGTGGATGCTTCGGACAACACGGCACTGCTTGTTATTCCTTCGATGGAGGAGGTAAAGGGTGCAGTATTCGATTTAAGAGGGGACGGGGCCCTTGGCCCTGACGGCTTCACTATTATTTTCTTCCAAAGGTGTTGGGAGGTGGTTGGAACTGATGTGTTTGAGGCGGTGGTGGCCATCTTCCATGGTCTGTATCTTACGAAGGCGGTCACAAGCACCCTGCTTGTGCTTGTTCTGAAGAAACCAAATGCAACTTCCTTTACGGATTATCGCCCTCTTAGTATGTGCAATTTTCTCAATAAAGTCATCTCGAAAATTTGCTCCAAAAGAATGTCCAAGATACTCCCGAAGCTCATCTCGAGGGAGCAAAGTGCCTTTGTGCACGAAAGGAAAATTGTGGATAACATCATTCTAACTCAGGAGCTTTTCAGCTACATGGGGAACGACCAGAGATGTTGGAATGTGGCGATCAAGCTAGATATGGAGAAGGCGTACGATCGTATGGATTGGAGAGTTATGATTTGGGACTTCCGGGCTTTTGGATTTGCGGAAGAGTGGACCAATATCATCTGGAGATCGGTGTCGAACTGTTGGTTTACACCGGTCATTAATGGGGTCGCTTCCAGGTTTTTTAAATCGCAGAGGGGCCTTAGGCAAGGCGACCCGATATCTCCGACCATTTTTGTCATTGTGGCGGAGCTATTTAGCCGATGTCTCAACAAGATGGGGGAAAGCCACTGGTTCAGCAGGTACTACACGACGAGCGGCTGTCCCTTAGTGACACACCTGGCGTACGTCAACGATGTCTTAATTTTCTGTGCTGGAGATGTTGAGACTATTTCAGTGGTGGCAAAGAGTATTAGGAGGTATGTGATGACGACATATCAGATAATCAACAAGCAAAAAAGTATCATCTTTGTACACCACTCTTTGCCTGAGGAGAGGAGGTCTTCTCTTCGCTGCCCCCTTTTCACATATCTTGGGTGTCCCATGGCCTACGGGAGAAGGAGAGCGGATCTCTTCATGCCCTTGATCGATAAGATTGAAAGCCACATTGAGGGTTGGCACACCAACATCTTATCTCCTGGAGGTAAGCTCGTTCTCCTCAAACATGTATTAGGCGCCATCCCGATGTACTCTCTTGCGGCATGCAATCCTCCAAAGAAGGTAGTGAAAGTGATTGAGAATCTTTTTGTTTCTTTCTTTTAGGGCCATGGTGTTGGGAAAAGGATATGGTCCAGTTGGCAGAATATGGCAGAAACTGTTGAGGAAGGTAGAACGGGGCTTCGTAGAGTTAGCGAGGTGATTGACGCCTACTCGGTGAAACTTTAGTGGAAACTCCGTCAACAAGCTTCTCTGTGGAGTGTCTACTTTAAGGGAAGACGTTTTCGAGACGACATCCGACAACTGCTACAGCCAATCGATGTTGGTTGCCCTCTGATCTATATTCACCAGGCATGGAAGGAGGGGGAAGGATGGGACTATGGCCTGCTCACTAGATGGTTCGAAGAAGGGGGCGCTCAAGCGGTCAGAGACAGAGGCTGCGTGATCTCAGAAGAGGAAGACTCGATCATGTTGTCGGCGGAAGCAGCGGGACGCTTCACTTTGAAATCGGCGTGGGAGACGGTTCAGGTCAAGCATCAGGAGTCCAGGCGTTTGGCGGCGGCATGGGGGCGTTCTATCCCGTTGAAGTGGAGGATCAATCTTTGGAAGACATTAAAAGGTAAACTTTCGACTGATGACGTCATCAAAAACATGGGTTTTTCCTTGGCATCACGATGTCACTGCTGTATTGAAGCAGAGGAGGAGTCCATTAGTCATGTGCTGTCGGAGGGAGGGTTGGCTTGCGGAGTATGGGATTGGTTTGGCTTGCTGTTCGGCTTGTCGGGGAGTAGAATAAGTATTGAGGATAGGCTGGGGATGTGGTGGGCGCCTAACCATAAAGACGAGACTAAGGTCCACGCGGCGGCGGTTGTGTGGGTGTTATGGAAGAATAAAAACAAGAGTAGATACGAAAATCGTACTTTCGCAGTTCATGAGCTCATGCCAGAGATTACGAGACAATACAACAAATCAAGGAGGGGAATGAGAATGGCGATAGAGGATCAAGGAGAACAAGTGTGAATATAGGGTATAGCATTTTGTGTGTTTCTTGCTTATGTGTTGTCATGTAGGGGGCGTATAACATTTTGTGTGTTTCTTGCTTATGTGCTGTCTTTTAGGGGGCAGCTTGGTGCTCGCTCATTTTGGTTTTGAGCCCAGCTTGGTTCCCTCACTTTGTAGTTCTCTGTTCGTTTTGAGTTTTTTATAAATGATGTTCGTTTTAAATATATATATATATATATATATATATATATATATATATATATATATATATATATATATATATATATATATATATATATATATAAGGAAGGTGAGATTACACATGACTCTCAAATGTGGGACGACGGTGGCACCATCCCATCCTTCCTACAAATCAACAAACATCCTTCCATTAGAAATCAACAACCACTTTTCTTTTTGTTTAAAAGATGGGATTGATGTGTTGATTTTTGATAGAGGGATGGGATGGTGCCACGTCACCACCACCCCACATTTGAGAGTGAGCTGTCATTTCACCTCCCTTATTCTTATTCTCTCTCGATAGAGAATTAGTGAGGCTAGCACATTATTCATATGTGGGGTGGCAATGACGTGGCACCATCCCAACCCTCCATCACATATCAACAACCACTTTTCTTTTTGTTTAAAAAGATGACGTTGATTTGTGACGGAGGGATGAGATGATGCCACGTCACTGCCACCCCATATTTTAGAGTGAGGCACCATTTCACCTCTCTTACTCCCTCTTGATAGAGAACAAGGAATGTGAGATGGCACCTCACTCTTAAATGTGGGCGTGGCAGTGACGTGGCACCAATTTTCTTGAGAGTGAGGTGACATATCACCTCCCATATTCCCTATCGAGAGAGAATAAGGCAGGTGAGACGGCACCTCACTCCCAAATGTGGGATGGCGGTGACGTGGCACCATCCCATCCTTCAATCATAAATCAACAACCACTTTTTTTTGTTTAAAATATAATATTGATGTGTCGATTTATGCTGGAGGGATGGGATGGTGTCACGTCATCGCCACCCTCCATTTGAAAGTGAGATGCCATCTCGCCTTCCTTATTCTCTCTCGATAGAGAATAAGGGGAGGTGAGATGGCACCTCACTCTCAAATGTGGGATGACGGTGACGTGGCACCATCTCATCCCTCCATCACAAATCAACAACCACTTTTGTTTTTGTTTAAAAGATGATGTTGATGTGTTGATTTGTGATAGAGGGGATGAGATGGTGCCACTTCACCGTCACCCCCAAATTTGAGGGTGAGATGACACCTGACCCTCAAATGTGTGTGGCGGTGACATGGTACCACATAATCCCTCCATCATAAATCAACAACTACTTTTCTTTTTGTTTAAAAGATAATATTGATTTGTGATGGTGGGATGGGATGGGGCCACGTCACCGCCATCCCAAATTTGTGAGTGAGGTGTCACCCCTAGTGTCACGCCCCGATCTCGCTAGGGTCGTCCGCCTTGCCTGGATCCCTGCGGGATCGTTCGTCCTCACTAAGGCGTGATGCCGTGCAAGCCTAAGTTGCGCTTGCACAATGTCAAGTACATGCACAAAATAACTAGTCAAGCAAAACACACGCATGCACCCATTTATTGCAAAAAACTAAATTTTGAACACAGAGATTTAAAATGAAAATACTTTTATTGATATACTTGATAGGAATACAAGTAAAAAGCTTTGCAAACTCAGATTTTCCTTATCTTGGCTACATAATTCTCTTTAAAACTCTCTTTTGAAAATAGTCGCAATGCCCATACATCATATCCCTTTACATGTTGGAAATGTAAAGACACCTTCAAAGGAAAAGAAACTTGCAACTTTGACTGAAAATGAAAAGAAGCTTGAGGCAATCCACGAGCTCTACTGGACTAGACGAGCTTCAGTGCCTTACTTGAAATCCCTCTATCTCCTTTGCTTTCTGAAAAGGATGCCCACAACTTGGGTCAGCACACATCATGTACTGGCAAGCGACTTTTGGCCGAACTCGCAAATCTCTGCACTAAATCAATATGTGGAGCTAACATTTACTAGTGATCTTTCTACTTGTCTAGGTTCTTTTTAACAATTCAAAAGAACATGATAGTAGAATATTTCATAAGCAACTTACCATCGCCGACAGCCATCCCTGCATAAGACATGTTAGCACAATTTGCATAACGGATAATTTATGTTTCTTTCTTGCAGATATTGAAGTTTGTAATGGATCATGCAGGTGGCCTATTCTACATGTTGGTCCATGGGGTATCCCCATGATTAGCCGCTGTGACTCTCCGGTTCAGCTCGTCGCTAATGACTCAGATATTGACTCCCATTTTCACATGGAGACACTAATCTCTCCTAGGCCGAGCGGTTCCAGGTGCCCCCAGATACCCCACCCGAGAGACAAATATTTTCTTGTTAACAAGTTGTCCGAGACCAAATGCATGCTCTAGCAGTTCTATCAGATGAGACAGATTTGGACTTATGCACAGATATACGATACGTTTATTTCATGCCTTCTTATTCATTTCAACACGTACAAGTTCGTCTGTACATGTCTATATTTTTCAAGCATACTTAGTAACCGAACAGATGATCATTCTTATGGAGCAGATAGAGTAACAATACATGATCTTGCATTTGATTCAATTGAATTATCTTCTCTTATCTTTTGTTGTTGTGGTATCGTTGATCATAGGGACGATGCAACAGAGTGGACTAGAGATCATTTTTATTAGGCGTACAGATCAATATTTGTTCGGTTGAAGCAACTCACCGAGATGAACCTTAGTTGGGAGAATGAGAGATTTCACGTGCCGTTCACGAACAGTTCACGTGTCCTACATTGGCACCAACAGTTGATTAACATACTTCAGTCTCTTTCTCTCAAGATTCGGAATGAATGCGAAATAAGATAAAAGCGAACAATGAAAACCAATTATCAAAAACCAACACGAAAACGCATTCATCAAAACCGCAGCGAAAGAAAACATCCAACAAAACTCTTGGATTCATTTCAATATAAGCCAATCCATCATTTGGAAAGGTTCGTTGCATTTCATCCGTGATCAATCGATACCGACAAAGGTTTTCCCAAATACTCAGTTCAAGACTGAGTCAGCAAGCCGTGGGTATTATATAGCGGACCGCGAGGAGCGGGGCACTACATCCATTCCCACGGGAAAGACCATGATTCGAGTCAAAACTTGGACGCTGGCTGGATGACTGCTTCCAGTTGAGCACTCTTGGTTGTAGATTCCACCCCACTCGGTTGGGCTGGGTGGCTGTGCCATGGGACCTGCCCAAAGATTTATATATATATATATATATATATATATATATATATATATATATATATATATATATAGAGAGAGAGAGAGAGAGAGAGAATAAGGGAGGTGAGGTGGATACATGTCACCTCCCATGCTATCATCATGCACTTGAACGCTTTTCGGTGCATGATGATAGTATAGATGGGTGACACATAGCCACCACCCATAGAATGGCACCTCACCTCCCTTTCTATATATATATATATATATATATATATATATATATATATATATATATATATATATATATTATATTATATATATATATATATATATATATATATATATATATATATATATATAGTTTTTGCTTATATCCAAATATAGTACAATATAGTTTAGCACATAATGTTTAGCACCATATTGTTGTGCATTCCAATATGAAGGCTAATACAACAGATTGTCTATCCAAGCTCGCATCACTCCAATTTATAAACTTCGAACATAGATTTTTCCTATTCGCATTCGCAACCTTCAATCCAGGGGATCCAAGTCATTCATCAAAGTCATTCCGAGGTTAAATCCATTAACGATCATCCTCGATTTCACGCGTTTCAATGACACAAAATCTCACAACTCTCAAACTCGTAATCCTCAATTCGTTCAATAGACCTATCAATCCAAATTTGTATACCTTAACTACAAAATCAAAAGTCATAATCCACCGATCACAAGTCGTAGTATTGATTTTCAATTCTCAAGTCGCATAACATCAGTCATAATCATCCATCATATCTTCACTCAAATTTCCAAACCTACTAGTCCTCAATCCGTACATCTATCTCATCGCAACGTTGCAAGATCGCCTACTATAACTTTTTTGAGTCATAACAATCCTTGATCATCAAATCCATTAACATTATCCTTTCGCATAGTCCGCCTAACATTCATTCACGTATATTCCAAGTTCATCTAATCAAGTCATCCAAATTTCGTTATTATCAAAATCCCAAAGTATAGAATCCATTTAAACAACAATATTCGACACGATCATCATTCCTCAGATCATAGTGTCTAGAGTTATCGTACATCGATCTTTGATACATATCAATACCATCGATGCAATACATAATTCGACGATCTTCCTTTGCAACAAACTCTGAGTAGTGCAACTAATGCTATAATTCCGAACTGGATATACGATCCGTCTCGCGATATTCGAGATCAAATTAGTTACGTCATCAATTTGTTCAAATCAAAGTCATAATGACTATCTGACTATCTTAAGTCATCGAGCAATTTCTTTTTAGATCCTTGGAGCCATACTCATATCTTCCATCAAATTTCCAGGCGCTAACTTCCAAATCGTGCTATCTTTCCTTAGTCGAATTTGAAACATAATTCTGCTCAGTTTTGTACTATCATTTCCATATACGATACATATTGATTCCTTGACTAAGTCATCAATTCTGTTGCATATTAACTTTTCCTCGACCATCTATCTATTCTATACTTGCATTCCACAATGCGCACAATTCCAATCCGATGCGTGTCATCCTTGTTCATGCATATCGATCTCATCTGAAACATCTAGAACACAGACTCAACAACACTTAATCTAAGGCTTTGTATAATCGTGTCGCTTGCTTATAGACCTATTGGAACCCCGATCCTCATTCTATCAACATCTTCGAGGTTATCCCATACACCACTCAGGGATTGAGTCACTCGACAAATCTTCGAAACAAATTTCGAATCACAATCTCAACCAATTACTTATATATCTCATTAATCTATTCCTCAAGATCCAAGCACGATCTATCTATATTGCATTTGACGATAACATCGTCCGATGACATCTCTGTCGATAGCAATCCCACATTCTATGAATAAGTCAAACTCATTCAAAATAATTCGAATCTTGTGCACAAATTTGCTAATATCGACACATGTCTTAGTTGCGTAATGCTCACCCCAACTCAGTCAACCCAGCCTTTCATGAACTATCCTTCGGTCAACACGATACCAACGTCTAATTTTATAAATTATTTAGACTTATTGTATGGAATATCCTGTAGAAAATTATGAGAGAGCGTTGTCAACATCGACTTTGAAACAATATCGGAGTTCAAAAGAACTCAACCGAAAGTCCAAGAACGTAAAGTCGTGCTATTATAATACTATTATGTCATACCCCGATTTTGTAGAACAGATCGTCCTCGCTTGGCATTAATGTCTCGCGAGCCTAAGCTGTGCTCGCGCAAGGAGAGTACCATAACAATCGATTATGCAGCTTAGCGACGGGGTCCTCGCACAAAAGTCCCAAGCAAAAATGTAGAATAACACAAGATATATAGGAAACATGTTATCTTTATTGATATTGAAAACATAAGATTACAACGGCTCGAAGTCAATATTGCAAATCACTGGGGCCCAAATTCTCTCTGATTACAATCACTCAGATCTCTCTCATCTCTTAATATAAATGATCACTCCCTTCACCTTACAACTTAAAGAAGGCGATGTCCATACATTACGTCCCGTATAGGCGAAGACTTCAACGCGACCGCACGTCTTGAAATGTCAAGGAACGTCATGCCTCGACGCATCCAAGTGAGATTTGCCTCGAACGAACAAGTACCTGTAACCTATATGCAAACTGATGGGGTGTCAGTATACAACAGTACTGGTGGGAAGCATCTCGATCGTTCACCCATACAAAATTGACATGTTAAATTATCATGAGTGCAACTTATTCTTTTGCGAACTTTTTAATCTTGCCTCAGGATCAATTTCAAGACAGACTCATGGTCTACTTAGTGACGCAACGACATGGTCGTACCATAAAACTCATTTATGTATCAACATTGAGGTCGTGCCTTGCAATAAATTGTAACTTACTCAATACTTGCCGTATGGCCTTCATCAGTTTCATCGTGCAAATTAATGACTCAATCACAGATTTGTGAACTTAGTATCAACGACACAAAACACGACACCATATCTCGTGTCGAAGCACGTATTTTTGCTATAGCCAAATCATATGCTCCATACTTGTGTTGCATATCCTGTACCCATTTCTTGACTCATTTGTGTCGTGCATACATTTCTTGACTCAATTTAAGACATAGACGCAGATTGTCGCTATCAAGCCGACTCAAACTATATGAAAATCACTAGCACCACAAGCCATCTTGTACTAATGTAAGTCGAAAAAGCTTCTTGTCAGAGGCGCAGACTCCTTCGAAGGTTGTATTCCATCTCGCGTAGTATGTGTTCTATTTTTCTGAATCTGATTCAAGATGTAGTCCATCGTGTACTTCTTCAGATAAATACAATATTCACTAAGTGAGACTAAGGTTGTATATATATTGTTATTTTTCTAAACTTGATTTTTTGTAGACGGATTGTTGTACTCTTTTCTTTGAAAAAATGTACATCCAACATAATCATTTTGGCAGAATGATATGATCTAAATGGTAATACATTTTAAGGTCCACAATAGGCTTTGGCAGGACAGGTTTGCAGGTTAAGACAAGAATATATCATCTAATAGTTTGAATTACGGACTTTGCATGGCCACAAAGTTGTCACCAAGATTTTATCAAATATATCATTTGGTTGAAAACTAGTTTCTTACTTTTCCAAGGGAGCACGAAATTCCTCCATGTAAAAATGTATAATGTAGTATTCCATCTGAAAAAAATAAATGAAATAAAATCCAACTCCACCTGTAATTAATATTTTAAATAAATTAATACATTTTCCTCCAACTTCCAATATTTCAGAAGTATTAAGGGACTACCATAGTTTGAAATTTTAACAGTCCTTAAAAATATGTCTTATGACTGGCACAATTTTAACCGTCCTCAAAATTTTGACAGCCCACCCCCACAGTTGCTCCAATGTTTTAGCAAACTTTTGATCAATTATCCTAGACGAATGGAACGTCCATGGTGGAAACATTACCACCTTCATGGAACACCCCTTCTCTCTCTCTCCATTATTGGCTTAGTGGTGTTTGTAGAGGACAGATTGTTGCTGCAAAGTGCAGTAGCACATATGATGTACCTGAATTTCCAAGAAGCACATATGTTGCAAAGTGAAAGAAGCACAATCCGTTGGGGTTATGTTTCATTAGCTAATATTACTACTGGTTTATATGTGTCCTGCACAGAGTAGAGGTTGGTCTCAGCAACTAACATTAGTAATTAAGGTGCCAATATCCCAAAAAAATTAGAAAAAGAGTTCCCAGATGGATTCCAAATAAATGTTAACCAAGGAAAACTTCTCGAGAATGACTAATGTGAGATTTATCCCTCAAATTGGTAAGTCGTCAAAATTTTGTAACAAAGTTTCAGGAAGCCAAACTTGCAGCTTTATTTCAGGTTTGTCAAGCATTAACAAGTTCAACCAAACAATGAATTAGTATTCTTATGGCTTAACTAGACATGCATATCTCAAGTTTGTGTCGAATTTGAGTGATGCTTGTGGTTATCGAGGAGAGGCACAAAATCATGATAATTGGATGACGAAAGATTAGTGGATCGAGACACGGAGACGTATTATTCCTTTCATTTAAAGTGGTGAGAGTTGGAGACAGTAGATCCAAAAGTCATACAATGCAGCGTACATAAAAAAAAGTTGGCTTAGACAAGATAGACAGGAGTTCATGGGCCACACACATGGGCGGATCCAGACTATAGATGGGGTTTGCGTCAACATTGGAATTTTATTTGATTAGTGATGGACTCTATAGATTGTTTTCTCTGACCCTAACCATACTTCCTAAAGTTTATTTTACCTGGTGAGCCAGATCAACAAATTTACTATAATGATCCAAAACTAGCTACCTCGTTGCAATAACCAAAACTCCCACCCATGCAGTCTCAGCAGTATAAGTCAAGAGGCTGCTATTTCGATCGCCATTGGCATGACAGCCAATGGCACGCAGCTAATGTGGCAGCCCCTCATTAGTCCTCTGTCTCAGATTTTGTGATGGACCCCGATGCTAGCAGAGGAAGTCAATGCATGAGACGCCGCCATGTAGGCACGATCATTGGACAGGTACGTCCAAAGGCGGACCAAATTAAATATATTTTTTGATATCTAAACTACACCAAAATTACAACCCAAAAATTAATTGTCCAAATGATAATACTACTGGAGTCTGGATCTGCTGTCCGAAAAATATTGTCCCAATTCCTGTCCCTCTATGACTTGTAGGTCCAACTGATAAAAAAAAATCCAAAAGCACAGTGATGACAAGATTGGAACAGTATTTTTCTGACAGCAGATCCGGATTAATAATACTTGATTAAACCACAATACCAAAAACAAAACATTACTAAGACTTCCAATTGATTAGCCCTGAATTTGAGAAGCTCCAATTCTGCAGTCTTGAGACTCTTGACGGTCACTTATTCTACTACCAACCAACCATGCATGCATGATATTGGACCATAAACAGATAATTAATGGCTGGCCGTTGATGCTCGAGTAAGTCACGAACACACGTCCAGTACTGCTGATTATCGACTAAGTTACACTTGGCTCCATTCTGAAAACAATTAACGCCTCGTTTGCTACACCGTAATGTAATCGTAATCACAATGTAATCAAATAAAAAAAAATTTAATTACATTACTATTACAATTACATTACAGTGTTTTGGGGGGGGGGGAGGGGGGGGGGGTGCACGATCTATATATACAGCTTAGCCAATACTCGTACACTCTCACATATTCTATCCCTTCACACAAATGGCGCCTCCCATTGCTGTGACCTGCAAATCCCCCTCTCTGGTCCTCCCCGTCGTCTTCCTCTCCCTCTTCACCACCTCCACTTTCCTCCCCGCCATCGTCGTCACCGCCGAGCACAACTTCATCGAGACAACTTTCGCCAAGAAGAGCACCCTCGAGCCAAAATTGATCAGCCACCTCCACTTCTACCTCCATGATACCGGAAGCGGCCGCAACCCGACTGCCGTGCCCATAGTCACGCCTGCGAGCCCCTCGAACTCGCTCTTCGGCATGGTCGGGATGATCGATGACCCACTGACAGTAGGCCCCGAGCCGGACTCAAAGTGCATCGGATACGCGCAGGGCATGTACTCGATGTCGTCGCAGACGGAGGTGGCCCTCTTGATGACGATGAACCTGTACTTCACTGAGGGGAAATACAACGGGAGCGCGCTGTCGGTTCTCGGACGCAATGCGGTGGTGCAGCCGGTGAGGGAGATGCCCGTGGTGGGGGGCAGTGGGCTGTTCAGGCTCGCTAGGGGGTATGCACTGGCTCATACTCATACGGTTAACATCACCAGTGGAAATGCCATTGTGGAGTACAATGTTACTGTCATGCATTATTAATCGATCGATGGACTTAATTAATTAAGCTAATCTTTTGATAATGTATGCTGTTGGTGTCGTAGTTCTTCATTGTATGTTTTTGTGGTTTAACTTCATTGTATGTTTTTTTTGTGTGTGTGTGTGTTTTTTTTCTTTTCTATTCCGAAGACTTTAATTCTCTAGTGACTCTTTGTTTTGTTTGAGAGTCATTCATGGCCTACTCTTGTTTTTTCTTTTCTTTTCCGAAGACTTTATATATATATATATATATATATATATATATATATATATATATATATATATATATATATATATATATATATATATATTTGCTAATAGTTTTTGCTAATATCTATAGTACAATATAGTTTAGCACATAATGTTTAGTCTCATATTGTGTGCATTCCAATATGGGCGCGTAACCATAAAGACGAGACTAAGGGAGTAGATACGAAAATCGTACTTACGCGATTCATGAGCTCATACCAGAGATTACGAGACAACCACGGAGGGGAATGAGAATAGCGATAGAGGATCAGGGAGAACAAGTGTGAATATGGGGTATAGCATTTTGTGTGTTTCTTGCTTATGTGTTGTCATGTAGGGGGGGTGGGGGGTATAGCATTTTGTGTGTTTCTTGCTTATGTGTTGTCTTTTAGGGGACAGCTTGGTGCCAGGGCCAGCCCTGAGTTGTTGGGGGCCCGGAGCGAAACTTTCAAAATGACCCCCCATAAATAATATGAAAAAATATATAAATAACCACAACACCACAAATGCACATGATACATAATAGTTTTATTTATTATAGATAGTTCCATATAGGTGCCCCCTTTCGTCGGGGGGACCTTGGTCGTCGACCGGCCAGCCCTGGGCAAGGGTCGCCCCTGCTTGGTGCTCGCATATTTTGGTTATGAGCCCAGTATGGTTCCCTCACTTTGTAGTTCTCTGTTTGTTTTGAGTTTTTTATAAATGCTGTTCATATATATATATATATATATATATATATATATATATATATATATATATATATATATATAAAGAGAGAGAGAATAAGGAAGGTGAGATTACACATCACTCTCAAATGTGAGATGACGGTGGCACCATACCAACCTTCCTTCAAATCAACAAACATCCTTCCATTAGAAATCAACAACCACTTTTCTTTTTGTTTAAAACATGGGGTTGATGTGTTGATTTGTGATGGAGGGATGGCATGGTGCCACGTCATTGCCACCCCACATTTGAGAGTGAGCTGCCATTTCACCTCCCTTATTCTCTCTCAATAGAGAATAAGAGAGGTTGGCACATCACTCTCAAATGTGGGGTGGCAATGACGTGGCACATCCCATCCCTCCATCACAAATCAACAACCACTTTTTTTTGTTTAAAAGATGATGTTGATTTGTGACGGAGGGATGGGATGATGCCACATCACTGCCACCCCATATTTGAGAGTGAGGTGCCATCTAACCTCTCTTATTCTCTCTCGATATAGAGCAAGAATGTGAGATGGCACCTCACTCTTAAATGTGGGGGTGGCGGTGACGTGGCTCCATTCTATCCGTCCATCACAAATCAACAACCACTTTTCTTTTTGTTTGAAAGATGTTATTGATATGTTAATTTGTGATGGAGGGATGGGATGGTGCCACGTCACCGCCACCCCACATTGAGAGTGAGGTGCCATCTCACCTCCCATATTCTCTCTCGATAGAGAATAAGGGAGGTGAGATGGCACCTCACCCTCAAATGTGGGATGGTGGTGACGTGGCACAATCCCATCTCTCCATTACAAATCAACCACCACTTTTTGTGTGTTTAAAAGATGATGTTGATGTGTTGATTTGTGACTGAGGGATGTGATGGTGCCACATCACCGCCACCCCACATTTGAGAGTGAGGTGTCATATCACCTCCCTTATTCTCTCTCGATAGAGAATAAGGCAGGTGAGATGGCACCTCACTCTCAAATGTGGGGTGGCGGTGATGTGTCACCATTCCATCTCTCCATCACAAATCAACAACCACCTTTTTTTAAAAGATGATATTGATATGTTAATTTGTGATGGACGGATGAGATGGTGCCACATCACCGTCACCCGACACTTGAGAGTGACGTGACATCTCACCTCCCATATTCTCTATCGAGAGAGAATAAGGGAGGTGAGATGGCACCTCACTCCCAAATGAGAGGTGGCAGTGACGTGGCATCATCCCGTCCCTCAATCACAAATCAACAATCACTTTTCTTCTTGGACGCTAGCTGGATGACTGCTTCCAGTTGAGCACTCTTGGTTGTAGATTCCACCCCGCTCGGGTGGGTTGGGTGGCTGTGCCATGGGCCCTGCCCAAATATATATATATATATATATATATATATAGAGAGAGAGAGAGAGTAGAGAGAGAGAATAAGGGAGGTGAGGTGGCTACATGTCACATCCCAGGTTATCATCAAGCACTTGCATACTTTTCGGTGCCTAATGTTAACATGGGGATGACACATAGCCACCAACAATAAGGTGGCACCTCACCTCCCTTATTCTCTCTCTCTCTCTCTCGATATATATATATATATATATATATATATATATATATATATATATATATATATATATATATATATATATATATACATATATATATATACATATATATATATATATATATACATATATATATATATATATATATACATATATATATATATATACATATATATATATATATATATATATATATATATATATCATGTTCCGATTCAGTATAATCGATAGTCGTCCCCAGGCGCATGATGTCGTGCGAACCTAAGTTACGATCGCACAAGCCATAGTCATAAGGTTATCCGAAATACAACATCTAATAGAGTACGTAGAGAAATTGAACAACACATTAGAAACATAGAAATTTCATTTATAATAGACATCATTTACAAGATTTCATTACAATTGTTGCCACGCAGACTTACAACATTACTCGATTACAAATGAACGCCGATGAGATAGTCGGTACATACATTACATCCCCATTTACAAGCAAAACATTCAAAAGAACTGCTATCGTGGGGAGTCGAGACATCTTTCTTCTGGACTAATGTTTAGTCTTCAAAAGGATCAAAACAAGCCTTCAATACAGGAACGAGACTTCAAATATTCTTGCGTCTTCTTGGGTTTAGTTGGCACGCCCTTTTAGTTACAGGGAACCTGTGGAGAGTAAGGATCAGTACATTACACTTGTACTGGTGCGTGACAATTTAGGTTCGTACGACATCACACCTTGGGGACGACAATCGATTTAAAAGACCCACCCGCGGAACCCCGCCTCTCCTGTACCGCTGGATTGAGCGGGCCGCGTGGGGCACATCCCTCTCAAATGTGACTTAGTCAAACAATATTGTATGGTTGTTACGTGTTTGTGACTTAGTCGAATGAGATGGCACCTCACTCTCAAATGTGGGATGGCGGTGACGTGTCACCATCCCATCCCTCCATCACAAATCGACACATCAACGTCATCTTTTAAACAAAAAAGTGGTGGTTGATTTGTGATGGAGGGATGGGATGGTGCCACGTCACTGTCATCCCACATTTGAGAGTGATGACCATCTCATTCGACTAAGTCATAAACACGTAACAACCATACGGTATTGCTCGACTAAGTCATATTAATTTGTCAAGCTTATGACAAGAAGAAGAGGTCTTCATCGAATTAGCTCTATATATACATTAGCCAATACACACTCTAACGTATAATAAAATTCTATCGTTCACACAAATGGCGCCTCCCGTTGCTGTGGCAAAATCACCCTCTCTGGTCCTCCCCGTCGTCTTCCTCTCCCTCCTCACCACCTCCACTTTCCTCCCCGCCATCGTCGTCACCGCCGTACACGACTTCATCAAGACAACTTTCGCTAAGAGGAGAAGCCTCAAGCCAAAATTGATCAACCACCTCCACTTCTACTTCCATGACACCGGAAGCGGCCGCAACCCGACAGACGTGCCCATAGTCAAGCCCGCGAGCCCCTCAAACTCGCTCTTCGGCCTGGTCGGGATGATCGATGACCCACTGACAGTAGGCCCCGAGCCGGACTCAAAGTGCATCGGATACGCGCAGGGCATGTTCTCGATGTCGTCGCTAACAGAGATATCCCTCTTGATGACGATGAACCTGTACTTCACTGAGGGAAAATACAACGGGAGCGCGCTGTCGGTTCTCGGACGCTATGCGATAGTGCAGCCGGTGAGGGAGATGCCCGTGGTGGGGGGCAGCGGGCTGTTCAGGCTCGCTAGGGGGTATGCACTGACTCGTACTCATACGGTTAACATGACCAGTAAGGAATCCATTGTGGAGTACAATGTTACTGTCATGCATTATTAATCGATCGATGAGCTTAATTAATTAAGCTAATCCCTTGATAATGTATGCTGTTGGCGTTGTAGTTCTTCATTGTATGTTTTTGTGTGTGTGTGTGTACGTGTACGTGTGTTTTTCTGGACCTCGTGTGCCACTCACACTATAGGTCTTATGCTTGAAGGGATGGGTAAAATTTCTAAGTTCGGAGATGTGATAGACAAAGCAAATGCATTCACAGTGTTTATTTATTCCCATCATAGGACATTGGCTATGATGAGAAAATATACAAAAAGACGTGACATAGTGAGACCGGGTGTGACTCGATTTGCAACGACATTCTTGACTTTGCAAAGTATGTTTGAGAAGAAGCATCAATTTCATGCAATAGTGAGTTCTTCTAATTGGAAACCAAGCAAATTGTTTCATGGTACCGCAAAAGAAAAGAAAGCCTATGCCATTGTGGTAAGTGCAAGCTTTTGGCCTGGTGTAGCACTATGTTTGCGATTGTTTGCTCCATTAGTCAAGTTACTTAGATTGACCGATTGAGATAAGAAGCCATCAATGAGTTTTATTTACGGGGAGCTCAAGCAAGTAAGAGAACAAGTAAAGACTGTGTTTCAAAACAATGAGATGAGCTATAGGCCGATCATTGAAATTATTGATTCGAAAGCCGCGGTTTGCCTTGATAGCCCATTGCATTCGGCGGACTACTTGTTAAATTCCTATTATGCATATAAAGATACTTGTAGATTTGATGATCCAACACTCAATGATGGTCTTATACTATGTGTTGAGACTTTTTTCTTCGATGATTTGGACATGCAAGATCAAATCATGAATGAGGAGTTGGACAAATACAAGATAAAGGAGGGTTAATTTGGAAGACAAACATAATGTTCTCGGCTAATCTGGTTGCTTGGGGGACACTAGCGTTGCTTTAGCTTTTCAGCTATGTGCATTGGAAGCAAACATAATGTTCCTTTGGTTGAAGTTGTGCACATGTTCATGCTTGATAAATAGTGTACCGGCTTGAGACAAGTGAATTAAAGTGTAGTTTACCGGACTTGAGACACAAGTGAATAAAAGAGTGAGCAAAAAAATAAATTATGGATAAACAGAACTTCCACACACACACACACACACATATATATATATCTGGAAGGCGAGAAACAAGAGAAGATTACTCGTAGTCTACATCAAGTGTGGATTATCTGGAAGGCGAGAAACAAATACATCTTTGAAAATCCAATCATTGGAAGCAATATACTTGTGGAAACAGTGAGACTGAAGAACAAGTTTGAAGACTACAACAAGGAAATTTCATGCTCCTCTAGCCCTGTTTTGAATCATCAAGAAATAGCATATTGGATTCCTCCTATATCAGGCTCCTGGAAAGTCAATTATGATGGAGCATTCCTTGATAATAATATGGCGGGAGTGGCTATCTTGAGAAATTCGCATGGCCTCTTCATATTTGCTCTAGCAAATTATGATCAAGGAGGCTCCCCAATTGAGGCTGAGTCCATGGGACTACTTCTGGCATTGAATATCTGTACTAGATTCAATCTCAATAGTGCCATCATAGAAGGAGACTGCAAGCCACTAGTCGATTCCATCAACAACAATACTATCACTCCTCCATGGCGAGCTAGACATGCTGTTGAAGATGCTAGACATTTTAAGGAGTCTACTGCTACTATATCCTTTTCCTATGCTCATAGAAGTTCAAATCAAGTAGCCCATAACTTAGCTTCTACTACTTTGTTGTATAATCAATCAAGTGGAATATCCATTTTCAATGATATTCCTACATGTCTCTCTCCTCATGTCATGTTTGACATGAATTACATTTCCTCTTAATGCTAATGAAGTTTATTTCAAAAAAAGAGGGTTATATATATATATTTATATTATAATCACTAACCATTACTTAGTGAGGGTTATATATTATAATCCTACATGCCTCACTAACCATTACTTAGTGAGGGTTATATATATATATATATATATATATATATATATATATATATATATATATATATATATATATATATATATATATATATATGAAATTTCCTCTTGATAAGAATTTCAAGTATTTCCATGCTTACGTGAGAGGGCACAGGAAGAAGATGGCGATTCATCGGATCACAGATGAGGAAGGGAGGATGATAGACACGCAGGAGAATATCCAAGAGGTGGCAGTTAACTACTATAATCTTCTCTTGAGTGAGCAAGTGCAGAAGGACGAGGAGCTTCTCAACATAAACCAGCCAGTGGTGGATGCTTCAGACAACGCGGCGCTGCTTGTTATTCCTTCGATGGAGGAGGTGAAGGGTTGCAGTATTCGATTTGAGAGGGGACGGGGCCCCTGGCCCTGATGGCTTCACCAGTATTTCTTCCAAAGGTTTTGGGAGGTGGTTGGAACTGATGTGTTTGAGGCGGTGGTGGCCTTCTTCCAGGGTCTGCATCTTTCGAAGGCGGTCACAAGCACCCTGCTTGTGCTTGTTCCGAAGAAACCAAACGCAACTTCCTTTGCGGATTATCGCCCTCTTAGTATGTGCAATTTTCTCAATAAAGTCATCTCGAAAATTTGCTCCAAAATAATGGCCGAGATACTCCCGAAGCTCATCTCGAGGGAGCAAAGTGCCTTTGTGCGCGGAAGGGAAATTGTGGATAACATCATTCTAACTCAAGAGCTTATCAGCTACATGGGGAACGACCATAGATGTTGGAATGTGGCGATCAAGCTAGATATGGAGAAGGCGTACGATCGTGTGGACTGGAGAGTTATGATTTGGGCCTTCCGGGCTTTTGGATTTACGGAAGAGTGGATCAATATCATCTGGAGATCGGTGTGGAACTGTTGGTTTACTCTGGTCGTTAATGGGGTCGCTTCCGGTTTTTTTAAATCGCAGAGGGGCCTTAGGCAAGGCGACACGATATCTCCGACCATTTTTGTCATTATGGCGGAGCTATTTAGCCGATGTCTCAACAAGATGGGGGAAAGCCACTGGTTCAGCAGGTACTACACGAGCGGCTATCCCTTAGTGACACACCTGGCGTACGCCAACGATGTCTTGATTTTCTGTGCTGGAGATGTTGAGACTATTTCAGTGGTGGCAAAGAGTATTAGGAGGTATGAGATGGTGACATATCAGATAATCAACAAGTAAAAAAGTGTCATCTTTGTACACCACTCTTTGCCTGAGGATAGGAGGTCTTCTCTTCGCTGCCCCCCTTTCACATATCTTGGGTGTCCCATGGCCTACGGGAGAAGGAGAGCGGATCTCTTCATGCCCTTGATCGATAAGATTGAAAGCAGCATCGAGGGTTGGCACAACAACATCTTATCTCCTGGAGGTAAGCTCATTCTCCTCAAACATGTATTAGGCGCCATCCTGATGTAACTCTCTTGCGGCGTGCAATCCTCCAAAGAAGGTAGTGAAAGTGATCGAGAATCTTTTTGTTTCTTTCTTTTAGGGCCATGGTGTTGGGAAAAGGATATGGTCCAGTTGGCAGAATATGGCAAAAACTGTTGAGGAAGGTAGAATGGGGCTTCGTAGAGTTAGCGAGGTGATTGACGCCTACTCGGTGAAACTTTAATGGAAACTCCGTCAACAAGCTTCTCTGTGGAGTGTCTACTTTAAGGGAAGACATTTTCGAGATGACATCCGACGACTGCTACGGCCAATCGATGTTGGCTGCCCTCTGATCTATATTCACCAGGCATGGAAGGAGGGAGAAGGATGGGACTATGGCCTGCTCACTAGATGGTTCGGAGAAGGGGGCGCTCAAGCGGTCAGAGACAGAGGCTACGGGATCTCAGAAGAGAAAGACTCGATCATGTGGTCGACGGAAGCAGCGGGACACTTCACTTTGAGATCGCAGTGAGAGATTGTTCGGGTCAAGCATCAGGAGTCCAGGCGTTTGGCGGCGACATGGGGGCGTTCTTTCCCGTTGAAGTGGAGGATCAATCTTTAGAAGACATTAAAAGGTAAACTTTCGACCGATGACGTCATAAAAAACATGGGTTTTTCCTTGGCATCCTGCTGTCACTGCTGTATTGAAGCAGAGGAGGAGTCCATTAGTCATGTGCTGTCGGAGGGAGGGTTGGCTTGCGGATTATGGGATTGGTTTGGCTTGCTGTTGGGATTGTCGGGAAGTAGAATGAGTATTGAGGATAGGCTGGAGATGTGGTGGGCGCCTAACCATAAAGACGAGACTAAGGTCAACGCGGCGGCGGTTGTGCGGGTGTTATGGAAGAATAGAAATAAGAGTAGATACGAAAATCGTACTTTTGCGGTTCATGAGCTCTTACCAGAGATTACGAGACAATACAACAAATCAAGGAGGGGAATGAGAATGGCGATAGAGGATCAGGGAGAACAAGTGTGAATATGGGGTATAACATTTTGTGTGTTTCTTGTTTATGTGTTGTCATGTAGGGGGGGGGGGGGGGGGGGGTGTATAGCATTTTGTGTGTTTCTTGTTTATGTGTTGTCATGTAGGGGTTATAGCATTTTGTGTGTTTCTTGCTTATGTGCTATCTTTTATGGGGCAGCTTGGTGGTCGCTCATTTTGGTTTTGAGCCCAGCTTGGTTCCCTCACTTTGTAGTTCTCTATTCGTTTTTAGTTTTTTATAAATGATGTTCGTTTTGAATATATATATATATATATATATATATATATATATATATATATATATATATATATATATATTAATTATATATATATAAAGTGTAAAAAAAATAAAAAAAAATATATATATATATATAAAGTGAGAGAGAGAATAAGGAAGGTGAGATTACACATCACTCTCAAATGTGGGACGACGGTGGCACCATCCCATCCTTCCTACAAATCAACAAACATCCTTCCATTAGAAATCAACAACCACTTTTCTTTTTGTTTAAAAGATGGGGTTGATGTGTTGATTTTTGATGGAGGGATGGGATGGTGACACGTCACCGCTTAGCCAATACTCGATATAGAATAAGAGAGGCTGGCACATTACTTTCAAATGTGGGGTGGCAATGACGTGGCACCATCCCATCCCTTCATCACATATCAACAACTACTTTTCTTTTCGTTTAAAAAGATGACGTTGATTTGTGACAAAGGGATGAGATGATGCCACGTCACTGCCACCCCATATTTGAGAGTGAGGCGCCATTTCACCTCTCTTACTACCTATCGATAGAGAACAAAGAATGTGAGATGGCACCTCACTCTTAAATGTGGGGGTGGCAGTGACCTGGCACCAATTTTCTTAGAGTGAAGTGACATCTCACCTCCCATATTCTCTATCGAGAGAGAATAAGGGAGGTGAGATGGCACCTCACTCCCAAATGTGGGATGTCGGTGACGTGGCACCATCTCATCCCTCCATCACAAATCAACAACCACTTTTGTTTTTGTTTAAAAGATGATATTGATGTGTTGATTTGTGATAGAGAGATGGGATGGTGCCACGTCACCGTCACCCCCAAATTTGAGGGTGAGATGACACCTGACCCTCAAATGTGTGCGGCAGTGACGTGGTACCATATCGTCCCTCCATCACAAATCAACAACCACTTTTCTTTTTGTTTAAAAGATAATGTTGATTTGTGATGGAGGGATGGGATGGGGCCATGTCACCGCCATCCCAAATTTGAGAGTGAGGTGTCACCGCCATCCCACGGGAAAGACCATGATTCCAGTCCACACTTGGACGCTGGCTGGATGACTGCTTCCAGTTGAGCACCCCGCTCGGTTGGGCTGGGTGGCTATGCCATGGGCCCTGCCAATATATATATATATATATATATATATATATATATATATATATATATATATATATATATATATATATATATAGAGAGAGAGAGAGAGAGAGAGAGAGAATAAGGGAGGTGAGGTGGCTACATGTCACCTCTTATGCTATCATCATGCACTTGCACGCTTTTCAGTGCATGATGATAGTATAGAGGGGTGACACATAGCCACCACCCATAGGATGGCACCTCACCTCCCTTACTCTCTCTCTCTCTCTCTCTCTCTCTCTCTCTCTCTATATATATATATATATATATATATATATATATATATATATATATATATATATATATATATATATATAGTTTTTGCTCATATCCAAATATAGTACAATAAAGTTTAGCACATAATGTTTAGCACCATATTGTTGTGGATTACAATAGGAAGGCTAATACAAGAGATTGTCTATCCAAGCTCACATCACTCCAATTTTTAAACTTCAAACCTAGATTTTTCCTATTCGCATTCGCAACCTTCAATCCAGGGGATCCAAGTCATTCATCAAAGTCATTCCAAGGTTAAATTCATTCACGATCATCCTCTATTACACGCGTTTCAATGACACAAAATCTCACAACTCTCAAACTCGCAATCCTCAATTCGTTCAATAGACCTATCAATCCAAATTTGTATACCTTAACTACAAAATCGAAAGTCATAATCCACCGATCACAAGTTGTAGTATTGATTTTCAATTCTCAAGTCGCATAACGTCAATCATAATCATCCATCATATCTTCACTCAAATTTCCAAACCTACTAGTCCCCAATCCGTACATCTATCTCATCGCAACGTTGCAAGATCGCCTACTATAACTTTTTTGAGTCATAACAATTCCTGATCATCCAATCCGTCAACATTATCCTTTCGCATAGTCCGCCTAACATTCATTCACGTATATTCCAAGTTCATCTAATCAAGTCATCCAAATTTTGTTATTATCAAAATCCCAAAGTATAGAATCCATTTAAACAACAATATTCGACACGATCATCATTCCTCAGATCAGAGTGCCTCAAGTTATCGTACATCGATCTTTGATACATCTCAATACCATCGATGCTGTACATAATCTGACGATCTTCCTTTGCAACAAACTCTGAGTAGTGCAACTAATGCTATAATCCGAACTGGATATACGATCCGTCTCTCGACATTCGAGATCAAATTAGTTACGTCATCAATTTGTTCAAATCAAAGTCATATTGGCTATCTGTCTATCTTAAGTCATCGAGCAATTTCTTTTTAGATCCTTAGAGCCATACTCATATCTTCCATCAAATTTCCAGGCGCTAACTTCCAAATCGTGCTATCTTTCCTTAGTCGAATTCGAAACACAATTCTGCTCAGTTTTGTACTATCATTTCCATATACGATACATATTGATTCCTTGACTAAGTCATCAATTATGTTGCATATTAACTTTTCCTCGACCATCTATCTATTCTATACTTGTATTCCATAATCAGCGCAATTTCAATCCGATGCGCGTCGTCCTTGTTCATGCATATCGATCTCATCTGAAACATCAAGAACACAACAGACTCAACAACACTTAATCTAAGGCTTTGTATAATCGTGTCGCTTGCTTATAGACCTATTGGAACCCCGATCCTCATTCTATCAACATCTCCGAGGTTATCCCATACACCATTCAGGGATTGAGTCATTCGACAAATCTTCGAAACAAATTTCGAATCACAATCTCAACCAATCACTTATATATCTTATTGATCTATTCCTCAAGATCCAAGCACGATCTATCTATATTGCATTTGACGATAACATCGTCCGATAACATCTCTGTCGATAGCAATCCCATATTCTATGAATAAGTCAAACTCATTCGAAATAATTCGAATCTTGTGCACAACTTTGCTAATATCGACACATGTCTTAGTTGCGTAATGCTCACCCCAACTAAGTCAACCCAGTCTTTCTTGAACTATCCTTCGGTCAACACGATACCAACATCTAATTTTACAAATTATTTAGACTTATTGTATGGAATATCCTGCAGAACATTGTGAGAGAGCGTTGTCAACATCGACTTTGAAACAATATCAGAGTTCAAAAGAACTCAACCGAAAGTCCAAGAACGTAAAGTCGTGCTATTATACCATTATGTCATGCCCCGGTTTCGTAGAACAGATCGTCCTCGCTTGGCAGTAATGTCTCGCGAGCCTAAGTTGTGCTCGCGCAAGGAGAGTACCATAACAACCGATTATGCAGCTAAGCAACGGGGTCCTCACACAAAAGTCTCAAGCAAAAAAGTTGAATAACACAAGATATATAGGAAACATGTTATCTTTATTGATATTGAAAACATAAGATTACAACGGCTCGAAGTCAAAATTACAAATCACTCAGGCTCAAATTCTTTCTGATTACAATCACTCAGATCTCCCTCATCTCTTAATATAAATGATCACTCCCTTCACCTTACAACTTGAAGAAGGCGATGTCCATACATTACGTCCCGTATAGGCGAATACTTCAACGCGACCGCACGTCTTGAAATGTCAAGGAACGTCATGCCTCGACGCGTCCAAGTGAGATTTGCCTCGAACGAACAAGTACCTGTAACCTATATGCAAACTGATGGGTTGTCTGTACACAACAGTACTTGTGGGAAGCATCTCGATCGTTCACCCATACAAAATTGACATGTTAATTTATGAGCACAACTTATTCTTTTGCGTACTTTTTAATCTTGCCTTAGGATCAATTTTAAGGCAGACTCATCATTACAAGAATAAAGGTTTTTCTTGACGAGGAAAATCCGTCAAGAAATGGATATCTTGACGGTTGCAGATCCGTCAACTAGGCCGGAGTCAAGAAAAGACCTCTCCTTTTCTTGACGGTCGCTGGCATGGCTTTTCTTGACGATTTTTGACCGTCATATGAAGTAGTTTTTTTGACTGCTTTTAGCCGTCAAGTTCAAAGTTTTTAGAAACCGGCAATGTAGGTGAAAACTTTTCTTGACTCCGGCCTAGATGACGGCCATTAGCCGTCAAGAAAACCTTTTTTTACGAACAAAACCCGTCAAGAAAAACATTCATTCACAGGCTATTATGCAGCATGATTTGAATTAAATTTGACGTTTGACAACCGTCAAGAGAAGCTTGCCAAAATACCGTTAAGAGAAGCTTGTCAAAATGATGTCAAGAATTATATAATATTAATCAAACACACATAATATCAATCCATAAGATATGCATACATCAAATTACTATAAATCTCAAATTTCATATTAACAAACTGTATTGTTCATACACCAAAATCTTCCAACACGTCCCACCACAAACATCCATCACTTGTCCAACCACAAAACATATTCAACATCTGTATGTAGTTTCCATACCACTTAAACATCCAAACTGTGATAATTATACAAATAAACCAAAATAAGTAGCAAATCCGACTGGAGCACATCCCTCCCATATCCACAGCATTCCCCTATTCACAGCATGCACGTTCATTTTTCAGCGAGTTCCTGAGAGAACAATAACACAAATTATCAATACTTTTCCTACATGTTCTTATATAGATATTTTAGGCAATTTCAAACTTCAAAAAGTCACGAACTACAGTTACTTGCAACATCTTGATCAATGGCTTTTGTATGTGTGGAAAGGTTGATAGAGCTAGACACGTTTTTGATGAGATGCCTTGTAAGGGATTGCAACAAGCACTTGCTACTTACAATATTATGCTTAGCAGACATTGCCCATATGGTATGCCTACAATGGGCTTTGGGATCAATTGAGATTCTGCTTAGCAGACATTGCCCATATGGTATGCCTACAATGGAAAACTTAAGGCTTCTTGAGAGACTAGCATACATCAACACCATAGTCTATCCTATCTCATCCATATATATACCACTGATCACATACTGCATTCTATAATAGGAAACTAAGGGTCCGTTTGGTTATGTTTTCTGAATTTTTTTCTTCTGAAAACAGTTTTCTGAAAGTAAGTTATAAAGTTATTTTTTGAGTATAGAGATTTTAAGTTTGCGTTTGGTTACTTTCATTTGGAAATTGGTTTTTAAAAACCAAAGTTAAAAATTATGTTTGGTAAAAAAAAAATAGTATTTTTTTAATAAAATAATTTGTGTTTTTTCTGTGTCGCGTGTCGTACTCCACCCAAACTGTGTCCGCGGGAAGGCCGTCGGTTCGTCCAGGCCAGGCCTCCGACACCCTAACCGTCGTCCAGATGGGTCGACCACCGTCGGTTCGTCCAGGTTCGACGTCTAGCTCCGGCATCTAGGGCTCCGACGTCTAGGGCTCAGCAGGTCGTGGTCGAGTCCCTCCGGGCGAGTCAAGTCGACGTCGACTCCAGGGAGGAGCGGAGGGACGGATTGGGAACAATAGAGGGCGGCAAGGATGTTGGAAAGGAAGGAAGCTCTTCACATGGCCATGTCTGCTTTGGGGAGGGGGAGAAGAAAATTTACGAAAAATAAATAAAAAGACGTTCACAGAGAGAGAGAGAGAGAGAGAGAGAGAGGGGGTCAGAAATTCAACTCTGAAAATAGGTTTTGGTTACTCTCCCAAAGCTACTTTTAAACACCGGTTTCCAAAAAAAATTTAGAAGAAAGATTTCTGAGATGTTATAACCAAACGTCATCTTTGCTCTTTAAGTTTAAACTCAAAAAATAGAGTTTAAACGTCAATCCAAACAGGCCCTTAGGCTTCTTGGTTCATTGTAGACATCGGAAACAAATAATTATATGCAGATTCAACAAGTGACATAACATGAAATAGGTAAATGTGTACCATCAAGGGTATGAATAGATGCAGAATGAATAAGAGAGTTGACAGTAAGTGAGAAGAACACGAGTCATATGTTAAGTTGCTCTATAATCTATAATCCAATTTGTTGTAGATATACCTGAATGAGCGCAGCATGGAGGCATTGGAAGGAGAATCTGAAGAACTACCAAGTATATTCCAGGAGAAAAGGAGTAGGTGGAATTCATCAATAACCTTTGTGTTAATCAAATGTGCATATTCCCTGGTTCGATCCATGTGCATATTAAAAGCAAAGTCAAATTTTCAGATCCCAAAAGATGAAAAATATCTTGTGTTCTTTTAACAAACATAGGAAATATGACATGTACAAAAATGAAGAATATAAAGAAAGGGAACAGTGTGATTATCCACTAGTAAGGGAACGGTACGACCAAACCAAAATGAAGCATATTCCCTGAATACTCCGGCCTAGATGTGGATTTTCAGTATAACTTTTCTATTCTCACTGTCCGTTGTGATACACAAATCAGGTGGTTGGTAGATGCGACATGGCCAAACAGAATTAGATTCACAGTAAGATGTGTCAAACCAAGACTCAATCTGCCCAAGAGATCTCTAAAAAATACAACCCCAAAAGGAAATGACTGGAACAGATAATAAAAGCAGTTCAAGAACAAAGGAATTAGTCTTACCAGGAGATGAGCTCCGAGGGAGTTGCTAAAGATAAACAGCTGACCACCAATTCCCTTTAAAGCTACAGTCACGGCAACAACATGGCTAATCTGAACAAATAAAAAATATATTATATTTGAATACTGCATAAAGCTTTTGACATATAGTAACAATTTGCTGTCCAATATAGAAATAGAATAGAAGTACAAAGAAAAATAGTACGCATATCAATACGAGGCACTATAGTACAAAAATTAATTCATTCCTACCAAATTGAGAATGAGATATTAAGTCATTCCAAGAACAGAAAAAACGGTTGAGTAATTATAAGGCTACCACGACGCGACATCACATCGTTCATATTTCATTCCATAGTCTTAAATTGGTGGATCCAATACATTTACACCAAGTCACGGAAACTTGACAGTGAAATAAAAATAAAAATCTTCATGTTCCTAAAACTACGTATAGTATTTGTCATACTACAATACCTATGCCTGAAAATTGGGGTATAAATCCATACACATCCATAAATATAATTAATACACTACAGTCTACAGTAAGCGTCTTCCATCTATAGAACTAAAGACACCAAGTAGGTTAGCACACATTTGTGCAGTGGGTTCCAGAATTTCATCTATAGAACTAAAGGCACCAAGTGTGTGTGTGTGTGTGATACTCTAGAATAGCATCGGGTAAATCAAACCAATAGCTCAAGAAAACTAAACAATGTATAGAGCATTCTTCAAACTCAGGAACGATTTTAATTTAAACCAAGATCAAGCATAAAAAGCATAAAAGAGAGGTAAGAAATATAGTATTCTCAACCATAGAAGTTTCATTAATTATAAATACTTTTGCATTCGCATGTCAGAAAAAAAAAAAAAAAAAAAAAAAAAAGACAAGTTGTTAACTGGAATCTACTCTAGTATTTCTCCTCTTGCCTACTTTCCAACTGGATTCATATTCTAAAAAAACCGTTGGATTGGAGAAGAGATGAATTTAATATTAAAGAAGACAAGGCAATGTTTAGAGGTTTACATGAATATGGGTAGCTGTATAAGACAACATATATTATGAAGAAATTGACTAGAGTGGAAACATAAACAAAAGCCGAGTTTCAAGTGTGAAATCCAATCATTTTGTGTATGCTCAAATTAGTGCGTGATTATCCAAGTATGACATTTAAGAAGGAAACTCTGATGCTATAAATTTATGACAAGTATAGAACATAATAAGAAGATCAATATATTCAGGGAATAACTAATTTTCAAACATAAACAAAGTATATTTTGAATCTAAATTACACTTTCTATATGCAACAACACACATAAATGCATATAGCTTAACAACTGGGAAAGTAATCATTCAAATTCATAGTTCAGCCTTTTGTACATTCAAATTCAGCCTTTTGTACATATTGATAAAGAGAACAAATTTATAGTTTCAAATTACCTCAAGAGAATGGAAACTCTTGAGGGTGGGGCAAATACCAAACCAAGTTTCTATACCTTGCTTACCATAAATTTATAGTAATGGGTATCCACTACTCAGGTTTATAAGTCGAGTAGGACAAAAGAACTGTAGCAGCCTGCCACTAGGCTGGAATCACTCCATTAATGCTTACTCAGATGTAAGACAAAAAACCCGACATATATTAGTATTTCCAGCAAACATTCACTCTCAGTGCCTTGCCTTTTCAATATCGACCCCCTTTGAGCATATATAATACAGTAAGAACGTGAAGATGACACACACACACACACACACACACACACACAAATATATATATATATATATATATATATATATATATATATATATATATATATATATATATATATAAGAACTATGGGTTTTAGTTGCTTTGATATCCTAATAAAAGAACCTATCAATCCGTGTAATGCTCCTCTACACACTGATACATGAATATAAGTGAGACTAGTTAGGAGTAAACAAGGATGTACATTATGTACATTTAAGTGATCTCACTAGTATCAAGCCTTCAAACCACAGTTGGACACTACCATGAAAAGATCATTTCAAGTTTCTGCAACTCAAGTACTTATTAAAGCTAGTTTCTTCTGAAGAGAACCCTTCTAGAGAATCAATATTCAATGCTTTGAGTGGGATTTTATAAATATTCAATGCTTTGTATGAAAATTTCCGCAGAAAGAGAGAAGATCCGAAATTGGAAGCCCTGGTAATTACAATTTGGAAAAAAAAAAGTCCAAAAAATTGCGATGGGAAATCGGATGATGAAAAATTACCATTTCGAAACCCCTGAACTTTGTGGATCCATTCGATCTCGACAAAGCCGCTCACGGAAACTCGAGTGGTCAGGCTCGGCTTGATGGTCGGGCTCATGGGTAACTCGACGCTACTCGAAGGCGGTAGACGGCTGCCGTGGAAAAGCAACAAGGGCGGAGTTAGGCGGAGGGAAAAGAGGAATGATCAAGGGGAATTGGAATTTTGAAAGAAAAATTATGGTTAGGGTTTGGGGAGGGGAAAAGAATGAGCAGCAGATCTAGGGATGGGGATTTTTGAAACCCATGGGTTGTCTTCCTTTCTTTGTTTGGCTGCTCTAAAAAAAGAGGGACAAAGTCTTTGACCTAGGGATTTCGGGAGAAGAAGTACTGTGGAGTCTCGATAAATTAGGACCGAAGAGGATTGGGAGACTAGATTAGAATTTGGAGGAGAGAAGGTGGCGGAGGAGTATGATTTTGGTGAGACAATGGAGGAGGAGGATAGCAGAAAGAATGTTTTGGCCATAGAGAAATAGAGGAGTGAGAAGAGGATTCGAGAGTTTTCTCTTTACAAAAAACAGTCAAGAAAAAAAAAAGGTCCGACTATTGGCACCCCACCCATTTCTAAGTACACCCCAAAATTAAATATAAAAAAAAAAAATCTAAAAGTCCTATTCTACCCCCCGCTGAGTACACCCCACTCTCCTCCCTCCCCCCTCCTCCTCCTCCCCGCCGCCTCTCCTCCTCCTCCGACCAATCCCCCTCCTCCTCCCCGCCGCCTCTCCTCCCCCTCCGACCAGTCCCCCCCCCCCTCCGCCGCATCTCCTCCGACCCCCCCCCCCCCCCCTCATCCCGACCCGCCGCCTCCTCCTCCTCCGACCCTCCCCCCCCCCCCCCGGCTCCTCCTCCTCCTCCGACCCCCCCTCATCCCGACCCGCCTCCTCCTCCTCCTCCTCCTCTTCCCCCTCTCCGATCTCCGACGACCGCGACCCAAAAAAAATTCGAACGGAGGAGGAGGAGCCGGGGGGGGAGGGTCGGAGGAGGAGGAGGAGGAGGAGGCGGCGGGGAGGAGGAGGAGGGGGGAGGGAGGAGATGCGGGGGGGTCGGAGGAGATGCGGCGGAGGGGGAGGAGAGGCGGCTGGAGGAGGAGGGGGACTGGTCAGAGGGGGAGGAGAGGCGGCGGGGAGGAGGAGGGGGACTGGTCGGAGGAGGAGGAGAGGCGGCGGGGAGGAGGAGGAGGGGGGAGGGAGGAGAGTGGGGTGTACTCAGCGGGGGGTAGAATAGGACTTTTAGGTTTTTTTTTTTTTTTTTTAATTTTGGGGTGTACTTAGAAATGGGTGGGGTGCCAATAGTCGGACCCAAAAAAAAAACTTTAAAAAATTACCAAAATGGCATCCAAATTGCACGCAGGAATTTTGCCGCCTTACCATTTAATAATGACAGTTATCAAACAACCATCAATTAAAATAAAAGGTTTTCTTGACGGATCCTTTAAAACCGTCAACTATTATGATATAAAATTAATAAATTAACATAAAACGTGTCCTTTCTTGACGTAAGGCTAAAACCGTCAAAATAACCCACTTTCTTGACAGTTTTTCACGACCGTCGAGGAATAAACCGTCAAGAATGGCCTTTTTTTCTTGTAGTGCATGGTCTACTTAGTGACGCAACGACATGGTCGTACCATAAAACTCATTTATGTATCAACATTGAGGTCGTGCCTTGCAATAAATTGTAACTTACTCAATACTTGCCGTATGGCCTACATCAGTTTCATCGTGCAAATTAATGACTCAATCACAGATTTGTGAACTTAGTATCAACGACACAAAACACGACACCATATCTCGTGTTGAAGCACGTATTTTTGTTATAGCCAAATCTTATGCTCCATACTTGTGTTGCATATCATGTACCCATTTCTTGACTCATTTGTGTCGTGCATACACTTCTTGACTCAATTTAAGACATAGACGCAGATTGTCACTATCAAGCCGACTCAAACTATATAAAAATCACTAGCACCACAAGCCATCTTGTACTAATGTAAGACGAAAAAGCTTCTTGTCAGAGGCGTAGACTCCTCCGAAGGTTCTGAAATACTCGTATCACTGGCACGTACTTCAGTGGTCAATCGCATGCCCACTGAAGGCCCGCAATATCTGTAAATTCTCCTAAGCTGACATGAACCCGGTGCCCCTAGAGATTATTCGAGGAACCAATACCTTGGACACAAGTTGTCCAATGACAATACAAGACTCGACTTAACTCAACATGGTACTGACTTTTTTTTTTTACATACTTCCATGTAGTTCTCCAAACCAGTAACTGCCTCGATGACCTACAGTCCGCAACACGTTCAATATTTCCATTTTCTTTTTTGACTCATAATAGAGGAACGACTATTTGATAACATTCTTGCCTACCTTGAACCAACCATGTTCTGTGCACTGCCGTCAACCGAGTCATGCTCTATATGACAAGCCTTGAAATCATGAGACTGTGTGGCTATAGCAAGTCGTAGAACCGTGGGACCATGCTTGCTATGACATTAAGTTGATAGCTCGTGGCATGACTTGTTTCACTCAATACGTGAGGTCGATAGACCGAGTGCCAACTTTTGAAAACCATCATGGAGAACATCTACACAACATATTGACACTTTTTCATATTCTATACATATACTTGACTCAATGGGATTATTCCTTTAGCTACGTGGGTTCATCTCTTTTATCAATAAAGCTACACAGTGCATGTAAAACTCCATATTATTAGTGTGAAGGCCAAGCTGAGGCAAGTTCATCGAAGCTACCTACCTGAGCAGGGAGTCATCTCGGCCGAACGGAACTTTGAGCAAGTCGTTGCATAGCTAAGTCCAAACGTCGTTGCATTTCGATCCATCCGGTTGAACTGAGCGGGACGGGGCACTACATCTCCTCTCCGCGCCACCACCCTCGCTACTCCCCCACCTATGCAGTCCTCCCACCGCCGCCACCAGTGAAGGAGAGGGGCTGCCGGATAGAGAGAGAGGAGGGAGAGAGAATGGGGGAGGGATTTTTTGCGTAGGTATAATCGTAATTTCAGACATAATTTAACGTCTGTTAACAGCAGAAACAAAATTGGGTGTAAACTGAGCAAAAATAAAAATGCGCAGATATTTTTAAGTTATGGGTCTTTTTTTTGCTAAAAGTGTCTATCTAAGGAGGATTTTTTTGCACTTTACCCCTTTATTAAGTGACAATACATATTGATTCAATACATAATCTTGTAAATGTACCATTTCACTAGTGATTGTAAGAAAGCTTGCTTGATAGATAAGCTCCATTATTCTTGGTCTGATTATGCTAGAGAACTTATGCATAAAAAAAAGGAGACCTTACCTTTAAACAAGTCTTAAATGACATTAGAATAGAAAAACAACTTATGATAAGGAACATGTCACTACTCCATATAACAATATTATTATCCTCAAGAAGAATTAGGGTTAACCTCTGGAATAAAATAGATATTCACATATGCTAGATTCTCTTCTGTATATAACAAATAAGAACAACCTGATGTTGCATTTGTTGTTGGGAGACTAATTAGATATACCAGCAACCCAAACCAATTACAATGGTCTGTATTAGAAATAATGTTCAGAAATTATATTATGCATATACATGTTCTACATATTTTTGTACTTGTCATTTTTAATAAATTATGATAATAAATATGTTATAGTACTGCTAAAGCATGGTTTTGTGCATCTAAGATGAACATGCACCTGCAGCTGCGCTTCAAATCGATAAAAAAATAAATTATGCAATTATGTAATTCTTGACTATAATGTCAGAAAAGAATCGTGCAGACTACTTGACGAAGGATCTATCTAGGACAATAATCCTATAATCCCATAAGTAAGTCACCAGTAGTGACAATCCAATTGAGTCTAACTAGAGATCCCAAGAAACCGGTTCAATAGATAGAAACAAGATGGACTTAGGTGACTAATAAAAATGGAACATTGATCCCGAAATTAAATTCTCAAATCTAATGCCCAAGCGGCTGTACCAAGTTGTACAAAGATACTCAATCCCTATGATATATGGCAGTGTTCCAGTGTGATATGGTTAGGATAAGTTTTGAAAAATCTTAATAGGTCAAGCATGATTATACATGGTTGACACCGATCACCAACCCTTTAAGAACATACCTATATGAGAGGTCGTGAAGACCGCGACTATGTGTAATAGGTCAAGCATGATTATACATGGTTGACACCAATCACCAACCCTTTGAGAACATACTTATATGAGAGGTCGTGAAGGCCGCAGCTATGTGGCATGGAGATCCAAGACAACACTAATGAACAAGGAAAAGTTCACAGGGCCAATCAAAAGTGTCATCCCGATAGAGCCAAGAACATCTAGCGTGGTATGTGTTCTATTTTTCTGAATCTGATTCAAGACGTAGTCCATCATGTACTTCTTCAGATAAATACAATATTCACTAAGTGAGACTAAGGTTGTATTCCATCTCGCCTATTGCATAGTATTCATTTGCCCAGATTTTTTTTGTTACTCTTATATATATATATATATATATATATATATATATATATATATATATATATATATATTGTTATTTTTCTAAACTTGATTTTTTGTAGACGGATTGTTGTACTCTTTTCTTTGAAAAAATGTACATCTAACATAATCATTTTGGCAGAATGATATGATCTAAATGGTAATACATTTTAAGATCCACAATAGGCTTTGGCAGGACGGGTTTGCAGGTTAAGACAAGAATATATCATCTAATAGTTTGAATTAGGGACTTTGCATGGCTACAAAGATGTCACCAAGATTTTAGCAAATATATCATTTGGTTGAAAACTAGTTTCTTACTTTTCCAAGGGAGCACGAAATTCCTTCATGTAAAAATGTATAATGTAGTATTCCATCTGAAAAAACAAATAAAATAAAATCCAACTCCACCTGTAATTAATATTTTAAATAAATTAATACATTTACCTCCAGCTTCCAATATTTCATAAGTATTAAGGGACTACCATAGTTTGAAATAAGCGTCAGTTTTTCACCAACCTGTTAATAATTCAATTTCAAAATTGTAACCGCAAATTTTAAAAAGAAATAAATACATTGATAAATTCAGGTTGAAGGATTGTTCCAATTTTTAGGCATTTAATAAATGCACAACCACAATTGTTATGGGACATCACAAATTTGGTCATATTTTAATACCCAAAATATCCTTTGAGAATTAGTAGGGGACATTGCAACTTTGGTCATATTTTATCATGAGTATTCTAATTCCTCCTTTCTCAAATTCCTTAACTTAGAAACAATTAAATACTTGTGGTTCCAAAATTCTAAACCCTTGAATCCATTTCATTCTGAACACATCCGACGAGTACTCAATTGCAGGCTATTTCTGAAGTTTCAAACTCCACTATAAGAGTTTTGAATCTTCAGAATCAAACCCGTTTGGGACGATGAAGGACAAGCAAATCTTGGAAGTGATGGATATGCACATGACTGCCAAAATTATGACAGTTTTGAATATGTATAGGTCTGCTAAAATTTTGACTGTCCTATAAATACGTACGACTGTCAAAATTTTACTAGTCCTGAAGACATACTTCTATGTCGTCAAAATGTTGACAGACATCTGAATATGCACATGACTGATGACTGCAAAAATTTTAACAGTCCTAAAAAATATGTCTTATGACTGGCACAATTTTAACCGTCCTCAAAATTTTGACAGCCCACCCCCACAGTTGCTCCAATGTTTTAGCAAACTTTTGATCAATTATCCTAGACGAATGGAACGTCCATGGTGGAAACATTACCACCTTCATGGAACGCCCCTTCTCTCTCTCCATTATTGGCTTAGTGGTGTTTGTAGAGGACAGATTGTTGCTGCAAAGTGCAGTAGCACATATGATGCACATATGTTGCAAAGTGAAAGAAGCACAATCAAAAAAAAAAAGAAAAAAAAAAGCACAATCCGTTGGGGTTATGTTTCATAAGCTAATATTACTACTGGTTTATATGTGTCCTGCACAGAGTAGAGGTTGGTCTCAGCAACTAACATTAGTAATTAAGGTGCCAATATCCCAAAAAAATTAGAAAAAGAGTTCCCAGATGGATTCCAAATAAATGTTAACCAAGGAAAACTTCTCGAGAATGACTAATTGTAACAAAGTTTCAGGAAGCCAAACTCGCAGCTTTATTTCAGGTTTGTCAAGCATTAACAAGTTCAACCAAACAATGAATTAGTATTTCTTATGGCTTGACTTGACATGCATATCTCAAGTTTGTGTCGAACTTGAGTGATCCTTGTGGTTATGGAGGAGAGGTACAAAATTCTAATTTGATGGCAGAAGATTAGTGGATCGAACCACGGAGACGTATTATTCCTTTCATTTAAATTGGTGGAATTTAGGGACAGTGGGTCCAAAAGTCATACAATACAACGTACACAAAGTACCGTACATAACGTCGGACATCTCAAAACTAGCTAGCTCGTTACAATAACCAAAACTCCCACCCATGCAGTCTCAGCAGTATAAGTAAAGGAGGCTGCTATTTCGATCGTAATTGGCATGACAGCCAATGGTAGCAACTAATGTGGCGGCCCCTCATTAGTCCTCTGACTCAAATTTTGTGATGGACCCCGATGCTAGTAGAGGAAGTCAATGCATGAGCTGCTGCCATGTAGGCACGATCATTGGACAGGTACGTCCAAAGGCGGACCAAATTAAATATATTTTTCGATAACTAAACTACACCAAAATTACAACCCAAAAATTAATTGTCCAAATGATAATACTACTGAAGTCTGGATTTGCTGTCCGAAAAATATTGTCCCAATCCCTGTCCCTCTATGACTTGTGGGTCCAATTGATAAAAAAAAAAATCCAAAAGCACAGTGGTGATAGGATTGGAATAATATTTTTCTGACAGCAGATCCGGATTAATAATACTTGATTAAACCACAATTCCAAAAACAAAACATTTCTAAGACTTCCATTTGATTAGCCCTGAATTTGAGAAGCTCCAATTCTGCAGTCTTGAGACTCTTGACGGTCACTTATCCTACTACCAACCAACCATGCATGCATGCACGATATTGGACCATAAACAGATAATTAATGGCTGGCCGTTGGTGCTCGAGTAAGTCACAAGCACACGTCCAGTACTGCTGATTATCGACTAAGTCACACCTGGCTCAATTCTGAAAACAATAAGGCATCGTTTGCTACACCGTAATGTAATCGTAATCACAATGTAATCAAATAAAAAAAAATTATTTAATTACATTACTATTACAATTACGTTACAGTGTTTTGGGAGGGGGGGGGGGGGGGGGGGGGGGGGGGGGGGGGGGGGGGGGGGGGGGGGTTCACAATAAGAAGAGGAGCTCATGGGCTATATATGCACGATCTATATATACAGCTTAGCCAATACTCGTACACTCTCACATATTCTATCCCTTCACACAAATGGCGCCTTCCATTGCTGTGCCTGTGACCTGCAAATCCCCCTCTCTGACCCTCCCCATCGTCTTCCTCTCCCTCCTCGCCACCTCCACTTTCCTCCCCGCCATCGTCGTCACCGCCGAGCACGACTTCATCGAGACAACTTTCGCCAAGAAGAGCACCCTCGAGCCAAAATTGATCAGCCACCTCCACTTCTACCTCCATGATACCGGAAGCGGCCGCAACCCGACAGACGTGTCCATAGTCAAGCCCGCGAGCCCCTCGAACTCGCTCTTCGGCATGGTCGGGATGATCGATGACCCACTGACAGTAGGCCCCGAACCGGACTCAAAGTGCATCGGATACGCGCAGGGCATGTACTCGATGTCGTCGCTGACAGAGATGGCCCTCTTGATCACGATGAACCTGTACTTCACTGAGGAGAAATACAACGGGAGCGCGCTGTCGGTTCTCGGACGCGATGCGATAGTGCAGCCGGTGAGGGAGATGCCCGTGGTGGGGGGCAGCGGGCTGTTCAGGCTCGCTAGGGGGTATGCACTGGCCCATACTCATACGGTTAACATGACCAGTGGGAATGCCATTGTGGAGTACAATGTTACTGTCATGCATTATTAATCGATCGATGGGCTTAATTAATTAAGCTAATCTCTTGATAACGTATGCTGTTGTCTTCGCAGTTCTTCATTGTATGTTTTTGTGGTTTAACTTCATTGTATGTTTTTGTGTGTGTGTGTGTGTTTTGTTTTTTCTTTTTCTTTTCTATTCCGAAGACTTTAATTCTCGAGTGACTATTTGTTTTGTTTGAAGTCATTCATGGCCTACTCTTTGTTTTTTCTTTTCTTTTCCGAAGACTATATATATATATATATATATATAATATATATATATATATATATATATATATATATATATATATATATATATATATATATATATTTGCTAATAGTTTTTGCTAATATCTATAGTACAATATAGTTTAGCACATGATGTTTAGTCTCATATTGTTGTGCATTCCAATATGGGCGCCTAACCATAAAGATGAGACTAAGGTCCACGTGGCGGCTGTTGTGTGGGCGTTATGGAAAGATAGAAACAAGAGTAGATACTAAAATCGTACTTTCGCGATTCATGAGCTCATACCAGAGATTACGAGACAATACAACAAATCGAGGAGGGGAATGAGAATGGCGACAGAGGATCAGGGAGAACAAGTGTGAATATGGGGTATAGCATTTTGTGTGTTTCTTGCTTATGTGTTGTTTTTTAAGGGGCAGCTTGGTGCCAGGGCCGGCCCTGAGCTGTTGGGGGCCCGGAGCGAAACATTCAAAATGGGTCCCCATAAATAGTATGAAAAAAATATAAATAAAACAAAAATTGTTATAGTCAAGATTTGATCCAAGAACCTCTTAAATATAAGTCTAGCATTATAACCACAACACCACAAACGCTTCTTGTTAAAAAAGGCAGTACATGATACATACTAGTTTTATTATAGATAGTTCAATATAAATAAAACAAAAATTGTTATAGTCAAGATTTGATCCAAGAACCTCTTAAATATAAGTCTAGCATTATAACCACAACACCACAAACGCTTCTTGTTAAAAAAGGCAGTACATGATACATACTAGTTTTATTATAGATAGTTCCATATTGGTGCCCCCTTTCGTCAGGGGGACCTTGGCCGTCGTCCGGCCTGCCCTGGGCCAGGGCCGCCCCTGCTTGGTGCTCGCTCATTTTGGTTATGAGCCCAGCTTTGTTCCCTCACTTTGTAGTTCTCTGTTTGTTTTGAGTTTTTTATAAATGTTGTTCATATATATATATATATATATATATATATATATATATATATATATATATATATATATATATATATATATATATATTTATGTTGTTCATATATATATATATATATATATATATATATATATATATATATATATATATATATATATATATATATATATATATATTTTATATATATATATATATATATATATATATATATATATATATATATATATTATCTCCCTCTCTCTTTATATATATATATATATATATATATATATATATATATATATAAAGAGAGAGGGAGATATATAAGGATGGTGAGATTACACATCACTCTCAAATGTGAGATGACGGTGGCACCATCCCATCCTTCCTTCAAATCAAAAAACATCCTTCCATTAGAAATCAACAACCACTTTTCTTTTTGTTTAAAACATGGGGTTGATGTGTTGATTTGTGATGGATGGATGGGATGGTGCCACGTAACCGCCACCCCACGTTTCAGAGTGAGCTGCCATTTCACCTCCCTTATTCTCTCTCAATAGAGAATAAGATAGGTTGGCACATCACTCTCAAATGTGGGGTGGCAATGACGTGGCACCATCCTATCCCTCCATCACAAATCAACAACCACTTTTCTTTTTGTTTAAAAGATGATGTTGATTTGTGACGGAGGGATGGGATGATGCCACGTCACTGCCATCCCATATTAGAGAGTGAGGCGCCATCTAACCTCTCTCATTCTCTCTCGATAGAGAACAAGAATGTGAGATGGCACCTCACTCTTAAATGTGGGGGTGGCGGTGACGTTGCTCCATTCCATTCCTCCATCATAAATTAACAACAAATTTTCTTTTTGTTTGAAAGATGTTATTGATGTGTTAATTTGTGATGGAGGGATGGGATGATGCCACGTCACCGCCACCCCACATTTGAGAGTGAGGTGTCATCTCACCTCCCTTATTCTCTCGATAAAGAATAAGGGAGGTGAGATGGCACCTCACACTTAAATGTGGGATGGTGGTGACTTGGCACAATTCCATCTCTCCATTACAAATCAACTACCACTTTTTGTGTGTTTAAAAGATGATGTTGATGTGTTGATTTGTGACTGAGGGATGTGATGGTGCCACATCACCACCACCCCACATTTGAGAGTGAGGTGTCATATCCCCTCCCTTATTCTCTCTCGATAGAGAATAAGGAAGGTGAGATGGCACCTCACTCTCAAATGTGGGGTGGCGGTGACGTGTCACCATTCCATCCCTCCATCACAAATCAACGACCACCTTTTTTTTAAAAAGATGATGTTGATGTGTTAATTTGTGATGGACGGATGAGATGGTGCCACATCACCGTCACCCGACACTTGAGAGTGACATGACATCTCACCTCCCATATTCTCTATCGAGAGAGAATAAGGGAGGTGAGATGGCACCTCACTCCCAAATGTGAGGTGGCAGTGACGTGGCATCATCCCATCCCTCAATCACAAATCAACAACCACTTTTCTTTTGTTTAAAAGATAATATTAATGTGTCGATTTATGATGGAGGGATGGGATGGTGCCACATCATCGCCACCCTACATTTGAGAGTGAGATGTCATCTCGTCTTCCTTATTCTCTCTCGATAGATAATAAGGGGCGGTGGATGGCAACTCACTCTCAAATGTGAGATGACACCACGTCACCGTCACCCCTATATTTGAGGGTGAGATGACACCTGACCCTCAAATGTGCGGTGGCGGTGACGTGGTATAATCTCATCCCTCCATCACAAATCAACAACTACTTTTTTTTGTTTAGAAGATGATGTTGATTTGTTGATTTGTGATGGAGGAATGGGATGGGGCCATGTCACCGCCATCCCACATTTGGGAGTGAGGTGTCACTGCCATCCTATGGAAAAGACCATGATTCGAGTCCATACTTGGATGCTAGCTGGATGACTGTAGTGTCCCGCTCCTAGCGGTTCACTATGTAAGGCTTGTGGCTTGGCTAACTCGGTCGGAACCGAGTATTGGGGAAACTTACCGTCGGCACCGAATCGATCACGGACAAGTGCATAAGAACCTTTCCAACTAATGGATTGGTTTCTCTTGAAATGCGTCCAAGAGTTTTCTCTGGATGTTTTGCTGCTGGTTTTGCTGCTTGGTTTTGATGGATGCTTTTCTGAATGATTTTCGATGATTTGATTCTTGCCCGTTTTCATCGATTTGCATAGCATTCATTCTTGAGAATTCTGAGAGAAGAGAACACAACGAGATGGATTATTAACCAAACTTTTGGTGCCAATGCAGACTGACGCGTGACGGAAGGCTAAGCGTGCAAGTGTTCCTCTCTCTCTCGGCGATTCTCTAATTTGGTGAGTGTGGATCTCTGTGGTGGTATTGTCCCTCTCGCTATTCCTTCATGCCAACTAAATAATTGTCTTGCAACATCCGTTGATCGATATCAAGTTGCTAAATGCCACAAGTCAATACCACTAAGAAGCTAGAGATTGAACATTGAACATTGAAATGAATGCTAGTCCATAGAACATTGAAATGATTGCTAGTTCATAGAACATTGAAATGAATGCTAGTCCCTTGAACATTGAAATGAATCGATTACACTGTTAACAACAATTGAGATTATGCTTGTCCACTGAACATTGAATTGAGATTGAATTGATACCTAGAATGATGATGAAATGCTGCGAAATGAACAAGTTGTCTATTTACTTTCAAAACTACCATGCACTGTTTGCTTATCGAGTCGATCACGCATTCGCATGGTCATGGACAACTTGTGCACAAGGTTTGGTGGTGTGTTTCCTCGAATCGGTACTGGGGCGCCGGGACCGATTCGGCCTAGGAGGAAGCATTGGCGTGCTAATGGGAGCACGGGTATTGTGAGGCATCCTTAGGGGCTAGCTACCTACTTTGGAGTCATTGCATTACCTTGAAGTCCTATAAGGCAAAGAGATGTCCAAATGGTTTAACAACGCCAGTGGCCATGTAGTCAGGATGCATGCTAATGATTATTTTATGCAGGGACGGTAAGTATATTATTATTATCCTGTATCTTATGCAGGAAAGCTGGATTCGGCCAATGGTAAAGTAAACATGGTTTATTCCATGTTGCATTTATTGTGAATTACTCTGAATGTTGCCTGTCCCTAATAAGTTCATATCTTTAAAATGCTTGTCATTAATCAAATGTTGGTTTAGCTGAGTGGGCCATCGGGGCTCACCAGCGCATTGTTATAATGTGCTGACCCCTCCTCCACAGGTACTGGAGAAGGCTCAGGCGCACGTCCGAACTAAAGCTTTCTGAACTGCTGTTTCCTTTCAAGTTGTTTTTCCCTAAAGACGCACAAAGTATTGCGGAGATTTCAAAGATAGCTGCTTATATTTCAAAGTACTAAAGGGGCATGATGTATGGAACGGGAAATTATTTCATGGCAGCCTATCAGTTGTACTTCTTTTCATGAATCAATGTAGCCGAAATGGCATTTCAAATATTATCGAGAAAAGTTGTATTCTGACTACAATTATGAATAAAATGAGTATTTCTTCTTCCTATGTTGTATTCCAATGTTTCCGCAACTGTGGCTTAATTTTCAATGTTTCAAATGATATGAATGTGTATGTTCTAGCCTTGTACAAGTGCAACTCCAGACTTGTACGGCATCACGCCTTAGCGAGGACGATCGATTCGGCGTGAATCGAAGCAAAGCGAGCGATTCCCCGAATCGGGGCGTGACAAGTTGGTATGCCTTGGATATCGGACGAGTATTCGGAAATGTGTCAATTGTGAACTCAATTTCTCTATCTGGCGGCGATTGTGTTTGCGTTAAAATTGTGGCGACACTATCTCTATGGTGTGTCCTGCGAGATCTTCACGGATCACAAAAGCCTGAAATACATATTCACACAAAAGGAATTGAATTTAAGGCAGCGGCGTTGGTTAGAATTGATCAAAGATTATGACTTGACAATCTCTTACACGCCGGGTAAAGGGAACGTGGTAGCTGATGCCTTGAGTCGGAAATTTGTTGGATCCCTAACAATAGCAAAAGAGGTACTACGGGATCTTGAAGAGATGGGCATCGAGTTCAGAATCCGTCCGCAGAATGTACAGTTGGCTCAATTGCAGCTTGAGCCGAGTCTCCAGGGAAGGATTAAGATTGCTCAGAAGGATGACCCGTTTCTGCAAAAGATACGCGAGTTGATTCTAGCAGGAAAGGCGTCAGACTTTACCGTTGAAGATGACACTATTCGTGTCAAGGGAAGATTGTGCGTCCCTAAGGACGAGGATATCAGGAAGGAAATACTGACCGAGGCTCATTTTGCAAAGTATTCCTTGCATCCGGGAGGCACGAAAATGTATAAAGATCTACGCTCAACCTTTTGGTGGCATGGTATGAAGAAGGATGTGGCGCTATTTGTGTCACAATGCATGGATTGTCAGCGTGTGAAGGCCGAACACCAACGACCAGGCGGAGAATTACAAAATTTGGCTATTCCACTGTGGAAGTGGGATAATATCTGTATGGATTTTATAGTCGGCTTGCCAAGAACTCAGAAGGGAAATGATGCGATTTGGGTTATCGTGGATAGATTAACCAAGTCGGCACATTTTATTCCAATAAAAGTTACATGGGGAGTAGAACGGTTGGCTCAGATTTACATAAATGAAATTGTTCGATTACATGGGGTGCCAGCTTTTATAGTATCGGATAGAGACGGAAGATTCTTGTCGCGATTTTGGATAAGTCTGCACTCGGCTATGGGCACAAAGTTAAACTTCGGTACGGCTTACCATCCGCAGACTGATGGTCAGACAGAGAGAGTAAACCAGATTCTTGAAGATATGTTGAGATTGTGCGTGCTCGATTCGAAGACAAATTGGGACGCACATCTCGCATTAGCAGAATTTGCCTATAACAACAGTTATCAGGCAAGTATCCAAATGGCCCCGTACGAAGCCTTATATGGACGGAAATGTCGATCACCGATATGCTGGGATGAAGTCGGTGAACGGCAAGTGCTCGGACCAGAACTTGTGGAACAGGCCGTCGAGAGGGTTCGCTTAATTCGAGAAAGACTTAGAGTTGCTCAAAGTCGACAAAAGAGTTATGCGGATGTTCATCGACGACCTTTGGAATTCACAGCAGGCGATCATGTCTTCTTGAAGGTTACGCCCATGCGAGGTGTGATGCGGTTTGGGATGAAAGGAAAGCTAAGCCCGAGATTCGTCGGACCATTCGAGATTTTGGAGAAGGTAGCCTCAGTGGCTTATCGACTTGCACTACCTCCGGCTCTGGCTGATGTGCACGATATCTTCCATGTATCTCAACTTCGGAAGTACGTGCATGATCCAAGTCACGTAGTGAACTTCGACCAGCTGCAGCTGAGCGCTGACCTATCCTACACTGAAGAGCCTGTCCAAATTTTGGACAGGAAAGAGAAAGTTTTACGGAATCGGACAGTAACCCTGGTCAACGTGTTGTGGCGGAACCATGCTGTAGAGGAGTCGACATGGGAATTAGAGGAAGAGATGCGGGTGAAATACCCTTCGCTGTTTGATATTTTTGAGGTAGGACTTTTGCTTTAAGTTTCGAGGACGAAACTTTTTCTTAGTGGTATATTATGTAGTGTCCCGCTCCTAGCGGTTCACTATGTAAGGCTTGTGGCTTGGCTAACTCGGTCGGAACCGAGTATTGGGGAAACTTACCGTCGGCACCGAATCGATCACGGACAAGTGCATAAGAACCTTTCCAACTAATGGATTGGTTTCTCTTGAAATGCGTCCAAGAGTTTTCTCTGGATGTTTTGCTGCTGGTTTTGCTGCTTGGTTTTGATGGATGCTTTTCTGAATGATTTTCGATGATTTGATTCTTGCCCGTTTTCATCGATTTGCATAGCATTCATTCTTGAGAATTCTGAGAGAAGAGAACACAACGAGTTTGATTATTAACCAAACTTTTGGTGCCAATGCAGACTGACGCGTGACGGAAGGCTAAGCGTGCAAGTGTTCCTCTCTCTCTCGGCGATTCTCTAATTTGGTGAGTGTGGATCTCTGTGGTGGTATTGTCCCTCTCGCTATTCCTTCATGCCAACTAAATAATTGTCTTGCAACATCCGTTGATCGATATCAAGTTGCTAAATGCCACAAGTCAATACCACTAAGAAGCTAGAGATTGAACATTGAACATTGAAATGAATGCTAGTCCATAGAACATTGAAATGATTGCTAGTTCATAGAACATTGAAATGAATGCTAGTCCCTTGAACATTGAAATGAATCGATTACACTGTTAACAACAATTGAGATTATGCTTGTCCACTGAACATTGAATTGAGATTGAATTGATACCTAGAATGATGATGAAATGCTGCGAAATGAACAAGTTGTCTATTTACTTTCAAAACTACCATGCACTGTTTGCTTATCGAGTCGATCACGCATTCGCATGGTCATGGACAACTTGTGCACAAGGTTTGGTGGTGTGTTTCCTCGAATCGGTACTGGGGCGCCGGGACCGATTCGGCCTAGGAGGAAGCATTGGCGTGCTAATGGGAGCACGGGTATTGTGAGGCATCCTTAGGGGCTAGCTACCTACTTTGGAGTCATTGCATTACCTTGAAGTCCTATAAGGCAAAGAGATGTCCAAATGGTTTAACAACGCCAGTGGCCATGTAGTCAGGATGCATGCTAATGATTATTTTATGCAGGGGCGGTAAGTATATTATTATTATCCTGTATCTTATGCAGGAAAGCTGGATTCGGCCAATGGTAAAGTAAACATGGTTTATTCCATGTTGCATTTATTGTGAATTACTCTGAATGTTGCCTGTCCCTAATAAGTTCATATCTTTAAAATGCTTGTCATTAATCAAATGTTGGTTTAGCTGAGTGGGCCAACGGGGCTCACCAGCGCATTGTTATAATGTGCTGACCCCTCCTCCATAGGTACTGGAGAAGGCTCAGGCGCACGTCCGAACTAAAGCTTTCTGAACTGCTGTTTCCTTTCAAGTTGTTTTTCCCTAAAGACGCACAAAGTATTGCGGAGATTTCAAAGATAGCTGCTTATATTTCAAAGTACTAAAGGGGCATGATGTATGGAACGGGAAATTATTTCATGGCAGCCTATCAGTTGTACTTCTTTTCATGAATCAATGTAGCCGAAATGGCATTTCAAATATTATCGAGAAAAGTTGTATTCTGACTACAATTATGAATAAAATGAGTATTTCTTCTTCCTATGTTGTATTCCAATGTTTCCGCAACTGTGGCTTAATTTTCAATGTTTCAAATGATATGAATGTGTATGTTCTAGCCTTGTACAAGTACAACTCCAGACTTGTACGGCATCACGCCTTAGCGAGGACGATCGATTCGACGTGAATCGAAGCAAAGCGAGTGATTCCCCGAATCGGGGCGTGACAATGACTGCTTCCAGTTGAGGACTCTTGGTTGTAGATTCCTTCCTGTTCGGGTGGGTTGGGTGGCTGTGCAATGGACCCTGCCCAAAGATTGATATATATATATATATATATATATATATATATATATATATATATAGGAGAGAGAGAGAGAGAATAAGGGAGGTTAGGTGGCTACATGTCACCCCCAGGCTATCATCAAGCACTTGCACACTTTTTGGTGCCTGATGTTAACATGGGGGTGACACATAGCCACCAACAATATGGTGGCACCTCACCTCCCTTATTCTCTCTCTCTCTCTCTCTCTCTCTCTCTCTCTCTATATATATATATATATATATATATATATATATCACATTGCGATTCAGTATAATCGATAGTCGTCCCTAGGCGCATGATGTCGTGCGAATCTAAGTTACGATCGTACAAGGCATAGTCATAAGGTTATCCGAAATACAACATCTAATAGAGTACGCAGATAAATTGAACAACACATTAGAAACATAGAAAATTTGCATTTCATTGATAATATACATTATTTACAAGACTTCATTACAATTGTTGCCACGCGAACTTACAACATTACTCGATTACAAAATGAACGCCGATGAGATAGTCGGTACATACATTACATCCCCATTTACAAGCAAAACATTCAAAGGTCTGCTATCGTGGGGCGTCGAGACATCTTTCTTCTGGACTGAATGTTTAGTCTTCAAAAGGATCAAAACAAGCCTTCGATACCGGAATGAGACTTCAAATGTTCTTGCGTCTTCTTGGGTTTAGTTGACACGCCCTTTTTGTTACAGGGAACCTGTGGAGAGCAAGGATCAGGACATTACACTTGTACTGGTATGTGACAATTTAGGTTCGTACGACATCACACCTTGGGGACGACAATCGATTTAAAAGTCCCACCCGCGGAACCCCGCCTCTTCTGTACCGCTGGATTGAGCGGGCTGCGTGGGGCACATCCCTCTCAAATGTGACATAGTCGAACAATACTGTATGGTTGTTACGTGTTTGTGACTTAGTCGAATGAGATGGCACCTCACTCTCAAATGTGGGGTGGCGGTGACGTGTCACCATCCCATCCCTCCATCACAAACGAGACATCAACGTCATCTTTTAAACAAAAAAGTGGTGGTTGATTTGTGATGGAGGGATGGGATGGTGCCACGTCACTGTCATCCCACATTTGAGAGTGATGAGCCATCTCATTCGACTAAGTCATAAACACGTAACAACCATACAGTATTGCTCGACTAAGTCACATTTATTTGTCAAGCTTATGACAAGAAGAAGAGGTCTTCATCGATTTAGCTCTATATATACATTAGCCAATACACACTCTAACGTACAATAAAATTCTATCGTTCACACAAATGGCGTCTCCCGTTGCTGTGGCAAAATCCCCCTCTTTGGTCCTCCACGTCGTCTTCCTCTCCCTCCTCACCACCTCCACTTTCCTCCCCGCCATCGTCGTCACCGCCGAACACGACTTCATCAAGACAACTTTCACCAAGAAGAGCAGCCTCGAGCCAAAATTGATCAGCCACCTCCACTTCTACTTCCATTACATCGGAAGCGGCCACAACCCGACAGACGTGCCCATAGTCAAGCCCGCGAGCCCCTCAAACTCGCTCTTCGGCCTGGTCGGGATGATCGATGACCCACTGACAGTAGGCCCCGAGCCAGACTCAAAGTGCATCGGATATGCGCAGGGCATGTTCTCGATGTCATCGCTAACAGAGATGTCCCTCTTGATGACGATGAACCTGTACTTCACTGAGGGAAAATACAACGGGAGCGCGCTGTCGGTTCTCGGACGCTATGCGATAGTGCAGCCGGTGAGGGAGATGCCTGTGGTGGGGGGCAGCGGGCTATTCAGGCTCGCTAGGGGGTATGCACTGACTCGTACTCATACGGTTAACATGACCAGTAAGGAATCCATTGTGGAGTACAATGTTACTGTCATGCATTATTAATCGATCGATAAGCTTAATTAATTAAGCTAATCCCTTGATAATGTATGCTGTTGGCGTTGTTGTTCTTCATTGTATGTTTTGTGTGTGTGTGTGTGTACGTGTACGTGTGTTTTTCTTTTCTGTGACTCTTTGTTTTGTTTGAGAGTCATCCATGGTCTATTCTTTGTTTTTTCTTTTCTTTCCCGAAGACTTTTCTTTTCTTTTCCGAAGACTTCATAAAAAGTTGTAACAAATATCCGTTTCCTATAATATAAATTGTTGTCAACTTTTGCTGCAAAGGATTATTCATATTTGTAGACAATCAAACAACCCCTTTAAATGACATTATTAGAGCAAACATAACCTAAAATGTAATTGCAATCCAAAGTTGCCATAGTTTATTGGAATGATAAGGGGGGAGAGGGGGGGGGGAGAGAGAGAGAGAGAGAGAGTCTTTATTTACCAGCAGGATGGGCCAAGGCATTTGAAGCTGTTAGCTACAGCTCAAGCCCAGCTTGCAGCCTATGAAAATGAAAGGAGGAATGTAAAGCTCTGATCCGGGTCCAAAGTGTTGGAAAAGAAGCGTGGAAACCTTTCCCCAAACCGGAGAGTACCTGCGAGAGGACTGAGCAATACAACGCACGAACCTAAAAACAACCACACAAAACAAACCACGCAGACACAGAGAATTTTTGACGTGGAAAACCCTTGCGGGAAAAACCACGGGACGATCAGAGTCCAACCCTGAGAAGCCTCCACTAATGGAATAGAAGAATTACACCCTCTACAAACTCCTCCCGATCCAAATCGGATCCCCGCAATACTTAAAAGCAAGAACAATGATTACAAGGCTACGAAGAGCGAGAACGACGAGTAGAGATTACCCGAACGCGATCTCCTTCGAAAACGACCTTCAATCCTCCGTCTTCTCTCCCAAAGTTACAATGGCACTCTTGCCTCTTTCCTCTCTCTTTTCTTGTGTTGTCTACAATTGTGTTACGTATAGATTAGGGTTTGGAAATCCCAACTTAACTCCCTAATCCCGCAATAAACTTGGACCGTTTGATTAGATCCAATGGTGAAGAATCACCCCAAATTTCCGCTCAGCCCCGACGACACAGAGTTCGGCCAGAACTCTGTGTCGAGCAACCAGAACCTGCCAGCAACATTCTGGAACCAAAAAGCAGAATTCGGGCAGAATTCTGCCTCTCCTGTTCCAGAATGTAAAAACATGGCTCCCGAGTTTTTTCTTCGTCTCCGAATGGCCTCGTCACCTCCCCGAGCTTCTCTGACACACAGATAGCGCTCGTCGCACTCCGGGGTCTTCTCCATATAGGTTGGGAACCCCACCCACTCTAACAAATCTCCCCCTTTACAACTATGGGGAGGATATCGTCATCCCGACGATCTGCCTGCAGTACTCAAACTTCCCCCTTGGTAGAATCTTTGTGAACATATCAGCTCCGTTGTCATCTGTATGAACCTTCTCAAGCTCCGCGTCCTTCTTCTCAACCACATCCCGTATCCAATGATACCGAATCTCGATGTGTTTGGACCGGCTATGAAACGTCTGATTCTTCACAAGGTGAATAGCACTCTGACTGTCGCAAAGCAAAGTATACTACTCTTGCTTCAGTCCCATTTCCTGCAGCAGCTTCTTCATCCACAACAGCTCCTTGCAAGCCTCCATCGCCGTAATGTACTCTGCTTCTGTCGTCGACAAGCCAACACACTTCTGCAACCGCGACTGCCACGATACCGCTCCTCCTGCAAACATCATCACGTAGCCCGAAGTCGATCGCCTCGTGTCTACATCTCCAGCCATATCAGCGTCAGTATACCCAACCAGCTTCGGCTCGTCACCACCAAAGGAAAGTCTCCAACCAGCAGTGCCCTGAAGATATCGTAGAATCCACTTGACCTCACTCCAATGTACCCTTCCAGGATTTGAAAGATACCTGCTAACCGTACCAACTGCATGAGCAATATCTGGCCTCGTACACACCATGGGATACATAAGGCTTCCCACGGCTGAGGCATATGGAACCCGTTCCATATCTTCCTTTTCGTCCTCGGTAGATGGACACTGCTCCTCAGTGAGCTTAAAGTGAGCCGCAAGAGGGGAACTCACTTTCTTCGACCCGTCCATCCCGAAATGCTGAAGTACCCGGTGAATGTACTTCGTTTGGGACAAGTGTAGCAGCTTGGACTCTCTCTTTCGGCTGATCTCCATCCCAAGAATAGTCTTCGCCGCGCCCAAATCCTTCATAGAGAAGGCCGCGCCCAGTTGGCGCTTCAGCTCCGCTATTCTAGTGGCATTCCGACCCACTAATAGTATATCATCAACATAGAGCAATAAAATGATAAAATTATCATCGGCAAAATACCTCACAAATACACAGTGGTCTGACGTCGTCCGTGCATAACCATGCTCCCCCATAAACGACTCGAACTTCCTATACCACAGCCTCGGAGCCTGCTTCAGACCATACAAGCTCTTCCTCAACCGGCAGACCAAATGTGACTTGCCCTTCTCACAGAATCCCTCTGGCTGCTCCATGTATAACTCCTCCTCAAGATCACCGTGGAGGAATGCCGTCTTCACGTCCATCTGCTCGACCTCCAAGTCGAGACTGGCTGCTAATGCTAGCACCACCCGAATAGACGAATGCTTGACGACAGGCGAAAAGATCTCATCATAATCCATACCTTTCCGCTGACCGTAGCCTTTAACTACCAGCCTCGCTTTGTATCGAGGGCGAGTAGCATCATCCGTCTGCTTCACTCTAAACACCCATCGATTCTTCAAAGTCTTCTTGCCCTTTGGCAACCGCACCAGATCATAAGTAGAATTGGTGTACAAGGAACTCATCTCCTTCTGCATAGCCTCCATCCACTCCTGCCTGTGTTCGTCTTCCATAGCCTCTGTAAAACTTTTGGGCTCTCCTCCGTCAGTCAATAGCACATACTCATCTGGTGAGTATCTCGTAGATGGTCGACGATCCCTGTCACTCCTCCTCAAAGGAACCACTGGTGCTGGTTGTATACCGACAGCCTCCTCCCCTTCAGGAACTGCCTCTCCGGCATGCTCATCCTCCTGAGGGACACCCTGACCACCATCAGCAGGCTGATGATCAAGGTTGGGAGCAACTCTATGTACCGGCTCCCCCATAACTGGATCCTCTGCGATGTCCTCTGGAAACTGCTCGAAGTGAAATGACTCTAACTCAGGCAATTCCTCAGCCTTGACGAACACTACGTCCCTGCTTCTATAGAGCTTTCCTTCTACTGGGTCGTAGAGTCTATAGCCAAACTCATCCCGACCGTAGCCGACAAAGACGCATCGCCTCGTCTTCGGCTCAAGTTTGGTCCTCTCGTCCTTCGGTACATGCACGAAGGCCTTACAGCCAAACGCCCGCAGGTGATTGTATGACGGCTCTTTGCCGTACCATACTTTGTCAGGCACATCACCCTGCAAAGGAGCACTAGGAGACAAATTAATAACATAAGCAGCTGTGAGAAGAGCCTCACCCCAATAACTGCCCGGCAAGTTTGCTTCTGACAGCAAACATCGCACCCTCTCCATCAGTGTCCTGTTCATGCGCTCCGCTACACCATTGAGATGAGATGTCTTGGACGGAGTCTTCTGGTGTCGTATCCCTTGCTCTCTGCAATACGCATCAAAGGGACCGATGTATTCGCCGCCATTGTCGGACCGAACACACAACAACTTCTTGTCCGTCTCTCTTTCAACAGAGGCCTGAAACTCCTTGAAAGTAGGCAGCACCTGATCCTTGGTCTTCAAGGCATAGACCCAAACCTTCCTGGAACAGTCATCAATAAAGGTTACAAAGTAAGAAGCACCACCAAGAGATTTTACCTTCATAGGACCGCAGACATCCGAGTGAATCAACTCGAGCAACGCCGGCTTCCTCGAACTTGGGTGACTTTGGAAAGACACCCTATTTTGCTTCCCAGCTAAACAGTGCGTGCACTTCTCCAACTTTGTAGACTTGAGCCCCGGAATTACCTTCCTGTTCACCAAGTAGCTCATCCCCTTCTCGCTGATATGGCCGAGCCGCCTGTGCCACAACTCGGTAGACGCATCACTGACTGCGTTCACCTCCTGTGCCCCCTGTGCGCTTCCCTCCAAATAGTAGAGACCGAACTTCTTGCTTCCTCTGGCAATCACCATCGAACCCCTGGAAAGCTTCCACTGACTGTTCCCGAAGAGACTGAAGAATCCCTCGTCATCCAACCTTCCAACCGACACCAGGTTGAAACGGATATCGGGGACATGACGAACATCTTTGAGAACAAGAACTGCACCCGTCTTCGTTCTCAAATGCACATCTCCAACGGCAACCGCCTTCGACACATCTCTGTTGTCCATCTTCAACACGCCACAGTCGCCTGTCGTGTAAGTGGCAAACAGTACCCTGTTGTGAGATACATGTGCTGAAGCCCCTGAGTCCACCAGCCAAGAATTATCATCGCAGGCGAGGTTAGTAATGACCTCATCACCTACGACGATCACATCGCCTCCATGCATCGAGGCCGCCGCTGTAGTGTTCTCTTCTTGCTTCCCCTTGTCGCCCTTCTTCTCTCTCTTCCAAGCGAAACAGTTTTGCTTGATGTGGCCCTTCTTACCACAATGGTAACACCCCCTTCCACGGCTCTCTGAAATAAGTGCCTCTGAGTGATGGGATGTGGATGAAGTACCCTGAGAACGTCTTCGCATCTCTTCATTCAACACCCCGCTCTTGGCAAACTCCAGACTGACCACGCCTTCTGGAGCAGAAGCGATCATAGATACTCGTACGGTCTCCCACGAGTCTGGCAAAGTACACAGCAGCCACAGTCCCTGAACTTCGTCGTCGAACTTGACTCCCATAGAAGATAGCTGGTCAACCACGCCCTGGAACTCACTCAAGTGGTGCGAAATAGACGCCCCATCCTTGTATCGCAGACCCATCATCGTTCGGATCAGGAACAATTTGTTTACCCCGGTCTTCTTCGCATACAAGGATTTCAGCTTATCCCACAACGTCTTCGCGTGCTCAATATTGGCAACGTGGTTGTACACGTTCTCGTCCACAAACTGCCTTATGTAGCCACACACTTGTATATGCTCGAATGTCCAGTCCTCCTCGGATTTATCTCTGGGCTTCTCGGATGCAAACATGGGTAGATGCAGCTTCTTGACAAACAGCAAATCCTTCATCTTGCTCCGCCAATAATGATAGTTTGTGCCATGAAGATTCACTATGCGCACCGGCTTCGCGTCCATCTCTCCTCTCTAGTTTCTGTCAACTCCTGACACCCTTCTGAATTCCAGAACCTGGCTCTGATACCACTCTGTTGGGAAAGAAGCGCGGAAACCTTTCCCCAAACCGGAGAGTACCTGCGAGAGGACCGAGCAATACAACGCACGAACCTAAAAACAACCACACAAAACAAACTACGCAGACACAGAGAATTTTTGACGTGGAAAACCCTTACGGGAAAAACCACGGGACTATCGGAGTCCAACCCTGAGAAGCCTCCACTAATGGAATAGAAGAATTACACCCTCTATAAACTCCTCCCAATCCAAATCGGATCCCCGCAACACTTAGAAGCAAGAACAATGATTACAAGGCTACGAAGAGCGAGAACGACGAGTAGAGATTACCCGAACGCGATCTCCTTCGAAAACGACCTTCAATCCTCCGTCTTCTCTCCCAAAGTTGCAATGGCACTCTTGCCTCTTTCCTCTCTCTTTTCTTGTGTTGTCTACAATTGTGTTATGTATAGATTAGGGTTTGGAAATTCCAACTTAACTCCCTAATCCCGCAATAAACCTGGACCGTTTGATTAGATCCAATGGTGAAGAATCACCCCAAATTTCCGCTCAGTCCCGACGACACAGAGTTCGGCCAGAACTCTGTGTCGGGCAACCAGAACCTACCAGCAACATTCTGGAACCAAAAAGCAGAATTTGGGCAGAATTCTGTATGGAGGAAGAATTCGGGCAGAATTCTGCCTCCCCTGTTCCAGAATGTAAAAACATGGCTCCCGAGTTTCTTCTTCGTCTCCGAATGGCCTCGTCACCTCCCCGAGCTTCTCTGACACACAGATGGCGCTCGTCGCACTCCGGGGTCTTCTCCACATAGGTTGGTAACCCCACCCACTCCAACACAAAGTCCTATCAGAATCCGGGTCCGATCAGGAAAGAGGGTTCTACAGGACCTGTGTTCTCCATCCAATGGTTCCCGTCCTAATCTAAGCCAGAGACAAAACATTGGATGGCTGCTGCTAGAGAGAGAGAGAACATTTTTTTTCCCAATGGATCGGAGAAGTAGTAGAAGAAGAAGATTCCGGTGAGAATGGGAAAGATTCCGGTGAAGATGAGGGCTGTTGTGTATGGGCTTTCTCCCGGGGAAGATCCACCACAAGGTTGAGGTTGAGAATTGAAATGATTACATCCTAGCCTATGTTGTACACATGGTAACTATTTTTAGCATGCCCTAGTTGATTTTGGAGGCCGTGCCGTGTCTGATGCGATGTGACTTGGAAATATCCGAGGTTCTAAACTGCGGTAGACGGGTGCTAGGCGGAGAGAGTCTGCCTACTGCCTAGACGGTTGATACAATTTGGACATTTTTACTATTTTACCGTTGTTTTTTTTTTTTTTTGCATAATATGCTATTTTATGGGTGTTCCTTGTATAATTAAGTTGAAGAACGAAGATTTATGAAGTTTTAGTTTTGTAGAAGTGAACCGTAGGCCAAGGTTGTAAAAGGCGCTAGGCGTTAGGCGGGTGGCCACCCACCGCCTAGCGCCTAGGTGACCTAGCCGGCCTTCTAATATTATGCGGTCACCGCATATAAAAAAAAAGGAATTAAAAATATGCTTAAGTAAAAAAATTATACCCCAAAAAGTGCATTGAAGAAATTGGGCCAAAACGTATAGTTCAAGTTGTGACGGATAATGCGTCGAATAACATGGCGGCCGCCAAGTTATTGAAGGAGAAGAGGTCTACTATTTTCTAGACCTCGTGTGCACTCACACTATAGATCTTATGCTTGAAGGGATTGCTAAAATTTTGAAGTTCAGAGATGTGATAGACAAATCAAAGGCATTCACAGCGTTTATTTATTCCCATCATAGGACATTGGCTATGATGAGAAAATATACAAAAAAGACGTGACATAGTGAGACCGGGTGTGACTCGATTTGCAACGACATTCTTGACTTTGCAAAGTATGTATGAGAAGAAGCATCAATTTCATGCAATGGTGAGTTCTTCTGATTGGGAACCAAGCAAATTGTTTCATGGTACCGCAAAAGAAAAGAAAGCTATGCCATTGTGGTAAGTGCAAGCTTTTCGCCTGGTGTAGCACTATGTTTACGACGGTTTGCTCCATTAGTCAAGTTACTTAGATTGACCGATTGAGATAAGAAGCCATCAATGGATTTTATTTACGAGGAGCTTAAGCAAGTAAGAGAACAAGTAAAGACTGTGTTTCAAAACAATGATATGAGCTATAGGCCGATCATTGAAATTATTGATTCGAAAGCCGCGGTTTGCCTTGATAGCCCATTGCATTCAGCGGACTACTTGTTGAATTCCTATTATGCATATAAAGATACTTGTAGATTTGATGATCCAACACTCAATGATGGTCTTATACTATGTGTTGAGACTTTTTTCTTCGATGATTTGGACATGCAAGATCAAATTATGAATGACGAGTTGGACAAATACAAGATAAAGGAGGATGGTTAATTTGGAAGACCTTTGGAAGCAAACATAATGTTCCCGGCTAATCTGGTTGCTTGGGGGACACTAGCGATGCTTTAGCTTTTCAGCTATGTGCATTGGAAGCAAACATAATGTTCCTTTGGTTGAAGTTGTGCACATGTTCATGCTTGATAATTAGTGTACCGGCTTGAGACAAGTGAATTAAAGTGTAGTTTACCGGACTTGAGACACAAGTGAATAAAAGAGTGAGCAAAAAAATAAATTATGGATAAACAGAACTTCTGCTGCATACTCTCTCTCTCTCTTTAAAATATGTTCTCAAATAAAATCCTAAAATTTATTCGGAAAAGTCTACGCATACCGAATAGGGAAAAAAAACCGAAAACAAAACCGAAGAGCCATATGGCAGCTACGGATTGGCCAAAAAAATATGACTGCTTATATAGGCCAAAAAACAATTCGGCCAATCAATTGCCGACATGTGACCGCAATTTCAGTTGCGATTGAAAACTACAGTCCGTATAGACCTGTGGAAAATTCTCCCTAAAGTTCTGCCTGTCCTCTGATCCTCCAAGTAGCTAGGAATCCACTTGTTGGAACACAATAGTTGGAGACGGTGGACGATGTCAGTAGTACTATGTAGTTAAGTTAAACGCAGTTATATATAACAATTTGTAACTTTAATTGTTGTTCAACTAACAACCTCACAATCTCTATCGTTTGCTTGTCGGTCAACAATCACCATACAGTAAAAAAGAAAGATGTCCTTTAATATATTTTTTTTACTTTTAATTCCCCCTTCTACACCTGCTCGGTCTCCCCGGGGCTCCTTCGCGGAGGCAATCAGGGGCGTCTCGGGGGACCGTGGCCCGGTTATCCCCCACCGCACCCCGTTTACTCACGGTGGAGCGCCAGCCATCGCATTTGACGAGCTAGACGAGGCTGCTCTTGTGGTCCCGTTCAAGTTGGCTCTAGTGGGCAAGTACTCGCATTCCAGGCTTCCGTTGGCTTCCGTCAGAGCTGTCCTAGCCTCCTTCGATTTCAAAGGTGAGATACAGGAGCTCGGGTGGGAGGGGGTATAAAGGAGGCAAGAAGGGGTTAGACGAAGAAATAGGGCAATGCATCCCTCCCTCTGTCTAGTAATATGGAACTGATCATTGAACTGGAAGGCCCTAAGAGGGTAGATGTGAACAGTTCAGTAGTGCAGGAAACAGAAGGGCCTCCTATGGACCAAATATAGGGAAAAGGGAGGAAGAAGAAGAAAGCCCGTAATGTTGATCGAGGCGCGGCATCTAGAGACTGTGGTGGTGATACGGTCCCAGAGACTTCCCCTCCCTCAAATTTTCTTTAATGAATAAGACCCTCATATGGAATGTGCGTGGTCTTGCCAATAACCAAACTCTAAATAGAGTGAAGTTGTTACGTACAATTCATAATGTGTCGGTGCTGCTGGCCATTATAGAACACAAACCTAAGGAGAAGCTGCTCTCGACCCGTCTGAAATTGGAGGGGGGAAGACGAATGTCTAGGTATGGAGTGAAGATTAAGATGGAGATGAATCATCCTCAGGTGGTTACAGTGATGATGCAGGACCCAGGAATGGAGCACAGCTATTTGATGTCAGTTATCCATGGAGGTCAAATGGTTCAGGTAAGGAGGGAGATGTTGGATGCCCTTCTTCAGATGCGCTCTATCAGGCAAGGAGTCCTATGGCTATGTGGGGGTGATTTCAATGCGTTGCTCAGAGTGGAGGAAAGGACGGGAGGACGTCCACCAAGTCCGGCGTCTATGTTTGACTTCGCCCATTTCATTTTCCAAGCCCTCCTCGATCAGACGCCGTACTAAGGTGGAGAGTTCACTTGGACTAATAAGCAACAGGGGAATAAAAGACAAAGGTCTAGACTCGACAGAGTCCTGGTGGACGCATCGTGGTCCGACATGGTTCACAACACATTGGTGGAGCATCTAAATGATACAAAATCAGACCACTGTCCACTCCTAGTCCATATTGAGGTAACTAAACCCCAGGGGAGTAAACCTTTCAGATTTATGGATTTATGGTTAGATCACCCGCACTTTTTGAGTGTGTTGAAGGAGGCTGGAGGGCGTCGGACATTTCTAACCCGATCCTTCAGACTTGTCTGAGATTGAAATGTCTTCGTAAGACATTGGGTAGATGGAGTAGAGAGATGTTCGGTGACATCTTCCAGGAGCTCAGACGGGCATAAGATGATGTTACGCGGCTTGCTCTTGCGGAGGGGGATGGCACATGTCCTAGGAACAGAGAGGTACTGAATGCTACTAAGGCCAACCTTAAACGACGCACAACCATGGTGGAGAGCTTTTGGAAGCAGAAGGCTAGAATGCAATAGGATTTGGGAGGTGATAAGAATTTCAAGTATTTCCATGCTTACGTGAGAGGGCACAGGAAGAAGATGGCGATTCATCGGATCACAGATGAGGAAGGGAGGATGATAGACACGCAGGAGAATATCCAAGAGGTGGCAGTTAACTACTATATTCTTCTCTTGAGTGAGCAAGTGCAGAAGGACGAGGAGCTTCTCAACATAAACCAGCCAGTGGTGGATGCTTCAGACAACGCGGCGCTGCTTGTTATTCCTTCGATGGAGGAGGTGAAGGGTGCAGTATTCGATTTGAGAGGGGACGGGGCCCCTGGCCCTGATGGCTTCACCAGTATTTTCTTCCAAAGGTTTTGGGAGGTGGTTGGAACTGATGTGTTTGAGGCGGTGGTGGCCTTCTTCCAGGGTCTGCATCTTTCGAAGGCGGTCACAAGCACCCTGCTTGTGCTTGTTCCGAAGAAACCAAACGCAACTTCCTTTGCGGATTATCGCCCTCTTAGTATGTGCAATTTTCTCAATAAAGTCATCTCGAAAATTTGCTCCAAAATAATGGCCGAGATACTCCCGAAGCTCATCTCGAGGGAGCAAAGTGCCTTTGTGCGCGGAAGGGAAATTGTGGATATCATTCTAACTCAGGAGCTTATCAGCTACATGGGGGACGACCATAGATGTTGGAATGCGGCGATCAAGCTAGATATGGGGAAGGCGTACGATCGTGTGGACTGGAGAGTTATGATTTGGGCCTTCCGGGCTTTTGGATTCGCGGAAGAGTGGATCAATATCATCTGGAGATCGGTGTCGAACTGTTGGTTTACTCTGGTCATTAATGGGGTCGCTTCCGGGTTTTTTAAATCGCAGAGGGGCCTTAGGCAAGGCGACCCGATATCTCCGACCATTTTTGTCATTGTGGCGGAGCTATTTAGCCGATGTCTCAACAAGATGGGGGAAAGCCACCGGTTCAGCAGGTACTACACGACGAGCGACTGTCCCTTAGTGACACACGTGGCGTACGTCAACGATGTCTTGATTTTCTGTGCTGGAGATGTTGAGACTATTTCAGTGGTGGCAAAGAGTATTAGGAGGTATGAGATGGTGACATATCATATAATCAACAAGCAAAAAAGTGTCATCTTTGTACACCACTCTTTGCCTGAGGAGAGGAGTCTTCTCTTCGCTGCCCCTCTTTCACATATCTTGGGTGTCCCATGGCCTACGGTAGAAGGAGAGCGGATCTCTTCATGCCCTTGATCGATAAGATTGAAAGCTGCATTGAGGGTTGGCACAACATCTTATCTCCTGAAGGTAAGCTCATTCTCCTCAAACATGTATTAGGCGCCATCCTGATGTACTCTCTTGCGGCGTGCAATCCTCCAAAGAAGGTAGTGAAAGTGATCGAGAATCTTTTTGTTTCTTTCTTTTGGGGCCACGGTGTTGGGAAAAGGATATGGTCCAGTTGGCAGAATATGGCAAAAACTGTTGAGGAAGGTGGAATGGGGCTTCGTAGAGTTAGCAAGGTGATTGACGCCTACTCGATGAAACTTTAGTGGAAACTCCATCAACAAGCTTCTCTGTGGAGCGTCTACTTTAAGGGAAGACATTTTCGAGACGACATCCGACGACTGCTATGGCCAATCGATGTTGGTTGCCCTCTGATCTATATTCACCAGGCGTGGAAGGAGGGAGAAGGATGGGACTATGGCCTGCTCACTAGATGGTTCGAAGAAGGAGGCGCCCAAGCGGTCAAAGACAGAGGCTGCGTGATCTCAGAAGAGGAAGACTCGATCATGTGGTCGGCGGAAGCAGCGGGACGCTTCACTTTCAGATCGACATGGGAGACGGTTCGGGTCAAGCATCAGGAGTTCAGGCGTTTGGCGACGGCATGGGGGCGTTCTTTCGACCGATGAAGTCATAAAAAACATGGGTTTTTCCTTGTCATCCCGCTGTCACTGTTGTATTGAAGCAGAGGAGTCCATTAGTCATATGCTGTCGGAGGGAGGGTTGGCTTGCGGAGTATGGGATTGGTTTGGCTTGTTGTTTGGCTTGTCGGGGAGTAGAATGAGTATTGAGGATAGGCTGGAGATGTGGTGGGCGCCTAACCATAAAGACGAGACTAAGGTCCATGCGGCGGCGGTTGTGTGGGTGTTATGGAAGAATAGAAACAAGAGTAGATACAAAAATCATACTTTCGCAATTCATGAGCTCATACCAGAGATTACGAGACAATACAACAAATCAAGGAGGGGAATGAGAATGACGATAGAGGATCAGGGAGAATAAGTGTGAATATGGGGTATAGCATTTTGTGTGTTTCTTGCTTATGTGTTGTCATGCAGGGGGGTATAGCATTTTGTGTGTTTCTTGCTTATGTGCTGTCTTTTAGGGGGCAGTTTGGTGCTCGCTCATTTTGGTTATGAACCCAGCTTGGTTCCCTCATTTTGTAGTTCTCTGTTCGTTTTGAGTTATTTTATAAATGATGTTCGTTTTGAATGTATATTTTTTTTTTATAAATGATGTTTGTTTTGAATGTATATATATATATATATATATATATATATATATATATATATATATAAAGAGAGAGAGAGAGAGAGAGAGAGAGAGAGAGAGAGAGGAAGGTGAGATTACACATCACTCTCAAATGTGGGATGACGGTGGCACCATCCCATCCTTCCTACAAATCAACAAACATCCTTCCATTAGAAATCAACAAGCACTTTTCTTTTTGTTTAAAAGATGGGGATGATGTGTTGATTTTTGATGGAGGGATGGGATGGTGCCATGTCACCACCATCCCACATTTGAGAGTGAGGTGCCATTTTACCTCCCTTGTTCTCTCTCGATAGAGAATAAGTGAGTTTGGCACATCACTCTCAAATGTGGGGTGGCAATGACGTGGCACCATCTCATCCATCCATCACAAATCAACAAGCACTTTTGTTTTTGTTTAAAAAAATGACGTTGATTTGTGACAGAGGGATGTGATGATGCCACGTCACGGCCATCCCATATTTGAGAGTGAGGCGCCATTTCACCTCTTTTACTCCCTCTCGATAGAGAACAAGTAATGTGAGATGGCACCTCACTCTTAAATGTGGGGGGTGGCAGTAACGTGGCACCATTCCATCCCTCCATCACAAATCAACAACCACTTTTCTTTTTGTTTGAAAGATGTTATTGATGTGTTGATTTGTGATGGAGTGATGTGATGGTGCCACGTCACTGCCACCCCACATTTGAGAGTGAGGTGCCATCTCACCTCCCCTATTCTCTCTCGATAGAGAATAAGGGAGGTGAAATGGCACCTACACTCAAATGTGGGATGGTGGTGACGTGGCACCGATCCCATCTTTCCATCACAAATCAACAACCACTTTTTTTAAAAGATGATGTTGATGTGTTGATTTGTGATTGAGGGATGTGATGGTGCCACGTCACCGCCACCCCACATTTGAGAGTGAGGTATCATCCCACCTCCCTTATTCTCTCTCGATAGAGAATACGGAAGGTGAGATGGCACCTCACTTTCAAATGTGGGGTGGCCGTGACGTGTCACTATTCCATCCCTCCATCACAAATCAACAACCACTTTTTTGTTTAAAAGATGATGTTGATGTGTTAATTTGTGATGGAGGGATGGGATGGTGCCACATCACCGTCACCCAACACTTGAGAGTGAGGTGACATCTCACCTCCCATATTCTGATGTCACCTCCCATATTCTCTATCGAGAGAGAATAAGGGAGGTGAGATGGCACCTCACTCCCAAATGTGGGATGGCGTGACGTGGCACCATCCCATCCCTCAATCATAAATCAACAATCACTTTTCATTTTGTTTAAAAGATAATATTGATGTGTCGATTTATGCTGGAGGGATGGGATGGTGTCACGTCATCGCCACCATACATTTAAGGGTGAGATGCCATCTCGCCTTATTCTCTCTCGATAGAGAATAAGGGGAGGTGAGATGGCACCTCACTCTCAAATGTGGGATGACGGTGACGTGGCACCATCTCATTCCTCCATCACAAATCAACAACCACATTTGTTTTTGTTTAAAAGATGATGTTGATATGTTGATTTGTGATAGAGGGATGGGATGGCGCCATGTCACCGTCACCGTCACCCCCACATCGGAGGGTGAGATGACACCTGACCCTCAAATATGTGTGGCGATGACGTGGTACCATCTCATCCCTCCGTCACAAATCAACAACCACTTTTCTTTTGGTTTAAGAGATTATGTTGATTTGTTAATTTGTGATGGAGGGATGGAATGGGACCACGTCACCGCCATCGCACATTTGAGCGTGAGGTGTCACCGTCATTCCACATGAAAGACCATGATTCGAGTCCACACTTGGACGCTTGCTAGATGACTGCTTCCAGTTGAGCACTCTTGGTTGTAGATTCCACCCTGCTCGGTTGGGCTGGGTTACTGTGCCATGGGCCCTGCCCAAAGATTGATATATATATATATATATATATATATATATATATATATATATATATATATATATAGAGAGAGAGAGAGAGAGAGAGAGAGAGAGAATAAGGGATCCAAGTTGAGCACTCTCTCTTTATATATATATATATATATATATATATATATATATATATATATATATATATATATATATATATATATATATAGTTTTTGCTCATATCCAAATATAGTACAATATAGTTTAGCACATAATGTTTAGCACCATATTGTCGTGCATTCCGATATGAAGGCTAATACAACAGATCGTCTATCCAAGCTTGCATCACTCCAATTTATAAATTTCGAACATAGATTTTTCCTATTCGCAACGTTCAATCCAGGGGATCCAAGTCATTCATCAAAGTCATTCCTAGGTTAAATCCATTCACGATCATCCTCGATTACACGCGTTTCAATGACAAAATCTCGCAACTCTCAAACTCACAATCCTCAATTCGTTCAATAGACCTATCAATCCAAATTTGTATACCTTAACTACAAAATCAAAAGTCATAATCCACCGATCACAAGTCGTAGTATTGATTTTTCAATTCTCAAGTCGCATAACATAAATCATAATCATCCATCATATCTTCACTCAAATTTTTAAACCTACTAGTCCTCAATCCGTACATCTATCTCATCGCAACGTTGCAAGATCGCCTACAATAACTTTTTTGAGTCATAACAATCCTTGATCATCCAATCGATCAACATTATCCTTTCGCATAGTCCGCCTAACGTATTCATTCATATATATTCCAAGTTCATCTAATCAAGTCATCCAAATTTCGTTATTATCAAAATCCTAAAGTATAGAATCCATTTAAACAACAATATTCGACACGATCATCATTCCTCGGGTCAGAGTGCCCCGAGTTATCGTACATCGATCTTTGATACATTTCAATACCATCGATATTATACACAATCCGACGATCTTCCTTTGCAACAAACTCTGAGTAGTGCAACTAATGCTATAATCCGAACTGGATATACGATCCGTCTCTCGACATTCGAGATCAAATTAGTTACGTCATCAATTTGTTCAAATCAAAGTCATATTGGCTATTTGTCTATCTTAAGTCATCGAGCAATTTCTTTTTAGATCCTTAGACCCATACTCATATCTTCCATCAAATTTCCAGGCGCTAACTTCTAAATCGTGCTTTTTTCCTTAGTCGAATTCGAAACACAATTCTGCTCAGTTTTGTACTATCATTTTCATATACGATACATATTGATTCCTTGACTAAGTCATCCATTCTGTTGCATATTAACTTTTCCTCGGCCACCTATGTAGTGCCCCGCTCCCGTTGGGGCGAAGCACTATGTAATAGGCTCGTGCCAAGTCAGACATGGTCGGAAACATAGATGGCTAGTCTGACTCGGCGACGAGTTTGGTATACAAAAACCATGGCATCAATAAAATCGATTTGGACGAGTGATATGAGTACCGTTCCAACTAATGGATCGACTACTGTTGGAATAAGTCCTAGATGCGGTAGGCGGCGTCTTGGCGAAGGAACTCTAAAGGGAGCGACGCAACCCGTCTGCCGTTGGTTTTATTGGTTTTTTTTGGTTTTCTGAACAAATTGTTGCGTGGATTTGATAGTGTGCTTTCGCGTCGATTTCTGAATACGTCTTTAGGAATTTCTAAGGAAGGATTGAAGGAAGGGTTCTAATTCGATGCTCGTGCCATTGCAGGAGTTCGTTCAAAACTCTTATAATGGAGTTCGAAACTTCAAAAATAGCTCGAAATTGAGTACTCGTCAGATGTGTTCAGAATGATATGGATTCAAGGGTTTAGAAATTTGGAACCACAAGTATTTAATTGTTTCTAAGTTAAGGAATTTGACAAAGGAGGAATTAGAATACTCATGATAAAATATGACCAAAGTTGCAATGTCCCCTACTAATTCTCAAAGGATATTTTGGGTATTGAAATATGACCAAATTTGTGATGTCCCATAACAATTGTGGTTGTGCATTTATTAAATGTCTAAAAATTGGAACAATCCTTCAACCTGAATTTATCAACGTATTTATTTCTTTTTAAAATTTGAGGTTACAATTTCGAAATCGAATTATTAACATGTTGGTGAAAAACTGATGCTTATTTCAAACTATGGCAGTCCCTTAATACTTATGAAATATTGGAAGTTGGAGGAAAATGTATTAATTTATTTAAAATATTAATTACAAATGGAGTTGGATTTTATTTTATTTATTTTTTCAGATGCAATACTACATTAAACATTTTACATGGAGGAATTTCGTGCTCCCTTGAAAAAGTAAGAAACTAGTTTTCAACCAAATGATATATTTGCTAAAATCTTGGTGACAACTTTGTAGCCATGCAAAGTCCCTAATTCAAACTATTAGATGATATATTATTGTCGGGTAAAGTGCAAAAAACTCCTCGTTAAATATGTGCCTTTTGCACTAAAAGACCTTTTAGAATTTTTTGTCAGTTTACCCCTCCTTAGATTATATATCCGCTCGATTAGGTCCCTCCAGCCAAATTTTAAAAAACTTATACCAAAAATACCCCTCCCCTCCCTCCGGCGGCGCCGGCGCTGGCGAGCCACCAACCCCCCCATCGCCGGCGATTCCCCAGCCCCCCCCGACCACCCCCCGCCGGCGATCCTCCAGCCCCCATGACCCCCCTGATCCCCCCCCTCGCCGGCGAGCCCCCAGCCCCACCCTCCTCGCCGGCGAGCGCTCCCCCGACCCACCCCTCCTCCTCCTCCCTCGCCGGCCTCGACCCCCCCTCCTCCTCCTTCGCCGGCCCCGACCCCCCCGCTCTCTCGTCGGCCCCGACCCCCGGCTCCCTCGTCGGCCCCGACCCCCTGCCCCTCCTCGCCGGCGAGCGACCCCCCGCCCCCGCCCCCCTCCCCCCCCCCTCCCCCCCCCCCGCCCGTCTCCCCCCCCTCCCCCCCCCCCTCTCCCCCCCTCCCCCCCCCCCGTCCGACCCCACCCCCCCCTCCGCCTCCGTCGCCGGCGAACACAGCCGAAGAAGGAGGGGGGGAGGGAGGGGTAAAATTGTCATTTAGGGGTAAAATGAGCATATTTCATAGTTTTGAAAATTTTAAGAACATGGGGTCTTTTAGTGCAAAAGGCACATATTTAACGAGGAGTTTTTTGCACTTTACCCTATTATTGTCTTAACCTGCAAACCCGTCCTGCCAAAGCCTATTGTGGACCTTAAAATGTATTACCATTTAGATCATATCATTCTGCCAAAATGATTATGTTAGATGTACATTTTTTCAAAGAAAAGAGTACAACAATCCGTCTACAAAAAATCAAGTTTAGAAAAATAAATAAATAAATAAATAAATGAATAATGAATATATATATATATATATATATATATATATTTTTATATATATATATATATATATATATATATATATATATATATATAAGAGTGACAAAAAAATTCTGGGCAAATGAATACTATGCAATAGGCGAGATGGAATACAACCTTAGTCTCACTTAGTGAATATTGTATTTATCTGAAGATCATCTTGGTTCTATTGGGATGAAACTTTTGATTGGCCCTGTGGACTTTTCCTTGTTCATTAGAGTTGTCTTGGATCTCCATGCCACATAGTCACGGCCTTCACGACCTCTCATATAAGTATGTTCTCAAAGGGTTGGTGATCGGTGTCAACCATGTATAATCATGCTTGACCTATTACACATAGTCGCGGCCTTCACGACCTCTCATATAGGTATGTTCTCAAAGGGTTGGTGATTGGTGTCAACCATGTATAATCATGCTTGACCTATTAAGAGTTTTCAAAACTTGTCATAACCATATCACACTGGAACATTGCCATATATCATAGGGATTGAGTATCTTGATACAGCCGCTTGGGCATTAGATTTGAGAATTTAATTTCAGGATCAATGTTCCATTTTTATTAGTCACCTAAGTCCATCTTGTTTCTATCTATTGAACCGGTTTCTTGGGATCTTCAATTAGACTCAGTTGGATTGTCACTGCTAGTGACTTACTTATGGGCTTAATCTCATCCCCTAGATGATTATAGGATTATTGTCCTAGATAGATCCTTCGTCAAGTAGTCTGCACGATTCTTTTCTGGCATTATAGTCAAGAACTACATAATTGCATAATATTATTTTTTTATCGATTTGAAGCGCAGCTGCAGGTGCATGTTCATCTTAGATGCACAAAACCATGCTTTAGCAGTACTATAACATATTTATTATCATAATTTATAGAAAATGACAAGTACAAAAATATGTAGAACATGTATATGCATAATATAATTTCTGAATATTATTTCTAATACAGACCAATGTAATTGGTTTGGGTTGCTAGTATATCTACTTAGTCTCCCAACAACAAATGCAATATCAGGTTGTTCTTATTTGTTATATACATAAGAGAATCTAGCATATGTGAATATCTATTTTATTCCAGAGGTTAACCCTAATTCTTCTTGAGGATAATAATATTGTCATATGGAGTAGTGACATGTTCCTTATCATAAGTTGTTTTTCTATTCTAATGTCATTTAAGACTTGTTCAAAGGTAAGGTCTCCTTTTTTATGCATAAGTTATCTAGCATAATCAGACCAAAAGTAATGGAGCTTATCTATCAAGCAAGCTTTTTTATAATCACCGGTGAAATGGTACATTTATAAGATAATGTATTGAATCAATATGTATTGTCACTTAATAAAGGGGTAAAGTGCAAAAAAAAAAAATCCTCCTTAGATAGACATTTTTAGCAAAAAAGACCCATAACTTAAAAATATCCTCGCATTTTTATTTTGGCTCAATTTACACCCAATTTGATTTCTGCTATTAACAGGCGTTAAATTATGTCAATATCCCCCCATTCTCTCTCCCTCCTCTCTTTCTCTATCTGGCATCCCCTCCTTCACCGGTGGCGGCGGTGGAAGGACTGCACAGGTGGGGGAGTAGCGAGGGTGGGGGCACGGAGAGATGTAGTGCCCCGTCCCGCTCAGTTCAAACGGATGGATCGAAATGCAACGACGTTTGGACTTAGCTATGCAACGGCTTGCTCGAAGTCTCGTTCGGCCGAGAAGACTCCTCGTTCAATTTTAACAGTCCTAAAAAAATTATGTCTTATGACTGGCACAATTTTAACGGTCCTCAAAAAATTATGTCTTATGACTGGCACAATTTTAACCGTCCTCAAAATTTTGACAGCCCGCCCCCACAGTTGCTCCAATGTTTTGGCAAACTTTTGATCAATTATCTTAAGAGGAATGGAACGTCCATGGTGGAAACATTACCACCTTCATGGAACACCCCTTCTCTCTCTCTCCATTATTGGCTTAGTGGTGTTTGTAGAGGACAGATTGTTGCTGCAAAGTGCAGTAGCACATATGATGTACCTGAATTTGCAAGAAGCACATATGTTGCAAAGTGAAAGAAGCACAATCCGTTGGGGTTATGTTTCATAAGCTAATATTACTACTGGTTTATATGTGTCCTGCACAGAGTAGAGGTTGGTCTCAGCAACTAACATTAGTAATTAAGGTGCCAATATCCCAAAAAATTGGGAAAAAGAGTTCCCAGATGGATTCCAAATAAATGTTAACCAAGGAAGACTTCTCGAGAATGACTAATTGTAACAAAGTTTCAGGAAGCCAAACTTGCAGCTTTTTTTCAGGTTTGTCAAGCATTAACAAGTTCAACCAAACAATGAATTACTATTCTTATGGCTTAACTAGACATGCATATCTCAAGTTTGTGTCGAATTTGAGTGATCCTTGTGGTTATCGAGGAGAGGCAAAAATCCTGATAATTGGATGGCAGAAAAATTAGTGAATCGAGACACGGAGATTCCTTTTATTTAAAGTGGTGGGAGTTGGGGACAATGGATCCAAAAGTCATACAATACAGCGTACACAAAGTACCGTGAATAACATCGGACATCTCAAAAAAAAAGTTGGCTTAGACAAGATAGAAAGGAGTTCATGGGCCACACACATGGGCGGATCCAGACTATAGATGGGGTTTTCGTCAACACTGGAATTTTATTTGATTAGTGATGGACTCTATAGATTGTTTTCTCTGACCCTAACCATATTCCTAAAGTTTATTTAACCTGGTAACCCAGATCAACAAATTTACTATAATGATCCAAAACTAGCTACCTCGTTACAATAACCAAAACTCCCACCCATGCAGTCTCAGCAGTATAAGACCATCTCCAATGGTGATTTCTAAAATTGAGTTCTTATCCTACTTGGCATTGTACTTTAAGGAGATTTCTATCCTAGTTGGAAGAGTTTCTAGATAGAAATTGTAGACATACAAAAATGCTCTTCAATGGTTCTCCATTTCTATCATATGTGTCACATAGTAAAATGATCAATTTAATGGTGTGGGGTCCAATAATAATTGTCATGAGAGATAGGAGAATTTCTATGAGAGTTTCTACATGTAGAAACCCTCTTAGAAAATTTTTATCCTACATCATTGCCACCTAGGGTAGAAATGGTGATAGAAATCACCATTGGGAGAAGTTTTTTCTAAAATAAATTTCTTCCATAGAAATAGGGCAGATAGGAACCCCCATTGGAGATGGTCTAAGGAAAGGAGGCTGCTATTTCGATCGTCATTGGCATGACAGCCAATAGCACGCAGCTAATGTGGCGGCCCCTCATTAGTCCTGTGACTCAGATTTTGTGATGGACCCCGATGCTAGCAGAGGAAGTCAATGCATGAGCTGTTGCCATGTAGGCACGATCATTGGACAGGTACGTCCAAAGGCGGACCAAATTAAATATATTTTTCGATAACTAAACTACACCAAAATTACAACCCAAAAATTAATTGTCCAAATGATAATACTACTGGAGTCTGGATCTGCTGTCCGAAAAATATTGTCCCAATTCCTGTCCCTCTATGATTTGTGGGTCCAACTGATAAAAAAAATCCAAAAGCACAGTGGTGACAGGATTGGAACAATATTTTTCTGACAGCAGATCCGGATTAATAATACTTGATTAAACCACAATACCAAAAACAAAACATTACTAAGACTTCCATTTGATTAGCCCTGAATTTGAGAAGCTCCAATTCTGCAGTCTTGAGACTCTTGACTGTCACTTATTCTACTACCAACCAACCATGCATGCATGATATTGGACCATAAACAGATAATTAATCGCTGGCCGTTGATGCTCGAGTCAGTCACGAACACACGTCCAGTACTGCTGATTATCCACTAAGTCACACTTGGCTCCATTCTGAAAATAATTAAGGCCACGTTTGCTACACCGTAATGTAATCGTAATCACAATATAATCAAATAAAAATAATAATTTAATTACATTACTATTACAATTACATTACAGTGGGGTCACAATAAGAAGAGGAGCTCATGGGCCATATATACACGTTCATCGATCTATATATACAGCTTAGCCAATACTCGTACACTCTCACATATTCTATCCCTTCACACAAATGGCGCCTCCCATTGCTGTGACCTGCAAATCCCCCTCTCTGACCCTCCCCATCGTCTTCCTCTCCCTCCTCGCCACCTCCACTTTCCTCCCCGCATTCGTCGTCACCGCCGAACACGACTTCATCAAGACAACTTTCGCCAAGAAGAGCACCCTTGAGCCGAAATTGATCAGCCACCTCCACTTCTACCTCCATGACACCGGAAGCGGCCGCAACCCGACTGCCGTGCCCATAGTTAAGCCTGCGAGACCCTCGAACTCGCTCTTCGGCATGGTCGGGATGATCGATGACCCACTGACAGTAAGCCCCGAGCCGGACTCAAAGTGCATCGGATACGCGCAGGGCATGTACTCGATGTCGTCGCAGACGGAGGTGGCCCTCTTGATGACGATGAACCTGTACTTCACTGAGGGGAAATACAACGGGAGCGCGTTGTCGGTTCTCGGACGCAATGCGGTGGTGCAGCCGGTGAGGGAGATGCCCGTGGTGGGGGGCAGTGGGCTGTTCAGGCTCGCTAGGGGGTATGCACTGGCTCATACTCATACGGTTAACATCACCAGTGGAAATGCCATTGTGGAGTACAATGTTATTGTCATGCATTATTAATCGATCGATGGGCTTAATTAATTAAGCTAATCTCTTGATAATGTATGCTGTTGGTGTCGTAGTTCTTCATTGTATGTTTTTGTGGTTTAACTTCATTGTATGTTTTTTGTGTGTGTGTGTGTGTGTTTATTTTCTATTCCGAAGACTTTAATTCTCTAGTGACTCTTTGTTTTGTTTGAAGTCATTCATGGCCTACTCTTGTTTTTTCTTTTCTTTTCCGAAGACTTTATATATATATATATATATATATATATATATATATATATATATATATATATATATATATATATATATATATATATATATATATATGTGTGTGTGTGTGGAAGCAGATCAAAAGTCCCCCCTTAGAAAATTTCTCTCACTCTAATCCGTAATTTATTGTTAATATTAATGTTAATATTAACATTAAATACTAAAATTAACATTAAACTTAACATTAAAATTAATATTAACATTAATATTAACATTAACATTAATATTAATATAAAAAATAAAAAATTAATATTAACATTAATATTAATATTAACATTAATATTAATATTAATATGAATATTAACATTAATATTAACATTAATATTACGAATTAGAGTGAGGGAGTTTTTAGGGGGTTTTCTAAGGGGGCTTTTGATCCGCTCCCTATATATATATATATATATATATATATATATATATATATATATATATATATATATATATATATATATATATATATATATATATATATTTGCTAATAGTTTTTGCTAATATCTATAGTACAATATATAGTTTAGCACATAATGTTTAGTCTCATATTGTGTGCATTCCAATATGGACGCCTAACCATAAAGACGAGACTAAAGGAGTAGATACGAAAATCGTAGTTACACGATTCATGAGCTCATACCAGATTTTACGAGACAATACAACAAATCGCGGAGGGGAATGAGAATGGCGATAGAGGATCAGGGAGAACAAGTGTGAATATGGGGTATAGCATTTTGTGTGTTTCTTGCTTATGTGTTGTCATGTAGGGGGGGGGGGGGGGGGGGTATAGCATTTTGTGTGTTTCTTGCTTATGTGTTGTCTTTTAGGGGACAACTTGGTGCCAGGGCCGGCCCTGAGTTGTTGGGGGGCCGGAGCGAAACTTTCAAAATGGGCCCCCATACAGGGCCGGCCCCAGCATTTTAGAGGCCCTAGAGAAGTCCAACAATTGAGACCCTTATATCTTTATATAATTTTTATTGTTTAATTTACATGCAACGGAGATATATTTACTTTGAGATCTCGTCCACTTATGCGCTTCTTCCCAATCTTTAAATAATAATATTAGAAGCTTCACAAGACAAAAGAAGACATTAGAAACTAGAAAGGAGGAAAAAATGCATTAACACATTTGTTGAGGGAGGGAGAGACAGTTTCATTTTTTTTGTAAGATAGATATTTTTCATGGAAAAGTGGGAGAAGATGAAGAGGCGACTTAGAAATAGGTGTAACATTTCTTCCCTTTTTTTTTTCTTTCTTTTGAATATTTTATTTGATTTTTCTCCAGACAGTCATGGACTTCCCAGGTCCATTGTTTTTTTTTGTTCGGTATAAAATAACTTAATTGGAAAAAATGGAGGCCCCCTAGGGGGAGGAGGCCCTAGGCGACTGCCTCCCCCGCCTCCCCCTGGAGCCGGCTATGCCCCCATAAATAATATGAAAAAATATATAAATAAAACAAAAAAATTGTTATAGTCAAGATTTGAGCCAAGAACCTCTTAAATATAAGTCTAGTATTATAACCACAATACCACAAATGCTTCTTGTTAAAAAATGCACATGATACATAATAGTTTTATTATAGATAGTTCCATGTTGGTGCCCCCTTTCGTCGGGGGGACCTTGGTCGTCGACCGGCCTGCTCTGGACAAGGGCCGCCCCTGCTTGGTGCTCGCACATTTTGGTTATGAGCCTAGCTTGGTTCCCTCACTTTGTAGTTCTCTGTTTGTTTTGAGTTTTTTATAAATGTTGTTCATATATATATATATATATATATATATATATATATATATATATATATATATATATATATATAAAGAGAGAGAGAGAGAGAGAGGAGAGAGAGAGAGAGAGAGAATACGGAAGGTGAGATTACACATCACTCTCAAATGTGAGATGACGGTGGCACCATACCAACCTTCCTTCAAATCAACAAACATCCTTCCATTAGAAATCAACAACCATTTTTCTTTTTGTTTAAAACATGGGGTTGATGTGTTGATTTGTGATGGAGGGATGGGATGGTGCCACGTCACCGCCACCCCACATTTGAGAGTGAGCTACCATTTCACCTCCCTTATTCTCTCCCGATAGAGAATAAGAGAGGTTGGCACATCACTCTCAAATGTGGGGTGGCAATGACGTGGCACCATCCCATCCTTCCATCACAAATCAACAACCATTTTTTTTTGTTTAAAAGATGATGTTGATTTGTGACGGAGGGATGGGATGATGCCACGTCACTGCCACCCCATATTTGAGAGTGAGGCGCCATCTAACCTCTCTTATTCTCTCTCGATAGAGAGCAAGAATGTGAGATGGCACCTCACTCTTAAATGTGGGGGTGACGGTGACGTGGCTCCATTCCATCCGTCTATCACAAATTAACAACCCCTTTTCTTTTTGTTTGAAAGATGTTATTGATATGTTAATTTGTGATGGAGGGATGGGATGGTGTCACATCACCGCCACCCTACATTGAGAGTGAGGAGCCATCTCACCTCCCTTATTCTCTCTCGATAGAGAATAAGGGAGGTGAGATGGCACCTCACACTCAAATGTGGGATGGTGGTGACGTGGCACAATCCCATCTCTCCATTACAAATCAACCACCACTTTTTGTGTGTTTAAAAGATGATGTTGATGTGTTGATTTGTGACTTAGGGATGTGATGGTGCCACATCACCGCCACCCCACATTTGAGAGTGAGGTGTCATATCACCTCCCTTATTCTCTCTCGATAGAGAATAAGGGAGGTGAGATGGCACCTCACTCTCAAATGTGGGGTGGCGTTGACGTGTCACCATTCCATCTCTCCATCACATTTAACAACCACCTTGTTTTCAAAAGATGATGTTGATATGTTAATTTGTGATGGACGGATGAGATGGTGCCACATCACCGTCACCCGACACTTGAGAGTGACGTGACATCTCACCTTCCATATTCTCTATCGAGAGAGAATAAGGGAGGTGAGATGGCACCTCACTCCCAAATGTGAGGTGGCAGTGACGTGGCATCATCCCATCCCTCAATCACAAATCAACAATGATCACTTTTCTTCTTGGACGCTAGCTGGATGACTGCTTCCAGTTGAGCACTCTTGGTTGTAGATTCCACCCCGCTTGGGTGGGTTGGGTGGCTGTGCCATGGGCCCTGCCCAAAGATATATATATATATATATATATATATATATATATATATATATATATATATATATATATATATATATAGAGAGAGAGAGAGAGAGAGAGAGAATAAGGGAGGTGAGGTGGCTACATGTCACACCCCAGGCTATCATCAAGCACTTGCACACTTTTCGGTGCCTAATGTTAACATGGGGATGACACATAGCCACCAAGAATAGGGTGGCACCTCACCTCCCTTATTCTCTCTCTCTCTCTCTCTCGATATATATATATATATATATATATATATATATATATATATATATATATATATATATATATATATATATATATATATATATATCACGTTCTGATTCAGTGTAATCGATAGTCGTCCCCAGGCGCATGATGTCGTGCGAACCTAAGTTACGATCGCACAAGCCATAGTCATAAGGTTATCCGAAATACAACATCTAATAGAGTACGCAGAGAAATTGAACAACACATTAGAAACATAGAAAATTTGTATTTCATTGATAATAGACATCATTTACAAGAATTTATTACAATTGTTGCCACGCAGACTTACAACATTACTCGATTACAAAATGAACGCCGATGAGATAGTTGGTACATACATTACATTCTCATTTACAAGCAAAACATTCAAAAGATCTGCTATCGTGTGGAGTCGAGACATCTTTCTTCTGGACTAAATATTTAGTCTTCAAAAGGATCAAAACAAGCATTCAATACAGGAACGAGACTTCAAATGTTCTTGCGTCTTATTAGGTTTAGTTGGCACGCCCTTTTTGTTTCAGGGAACCTGTGGAGAGTAAGGATCAGTACATTACACTTGTACTGGTGCGTGACAATTTAGGTTCGTACGAAATCACACCTTGGGGACGACAATCGATTTAAAAGACCCACCCGCGGAACCCCGCCTCTCCTGTACCGCTGGATCGAGCGGGCCGCGTGGGGCACATCCCTCTCAAATGTGACTTAGTCGAACAATATTGTATGGTTGTTACGTGTTTGTGACTTAGTCGAATGAGATGGCACCTCACTCTCAAATGTGGGATGGCGGTGACGTGTCACCATCCCATCCCTCCATCACAAATCGACACATCAACGTCATCTTTTAAATAAAAAATTGGTGGTTGATTTGTGATGGAGGGATGTGATGGTGCCACGTCATTGTCATCCCACATTTGAGAGTGATGAGCCATCTCATTCGACTAAGTCATAAACACGTAACAACCATACGGTATTGCTCGACTAAGTCACATTAATTTGTCAAGCTTATGACAAGAATAAGAGGTCTTCATCAATTTAGCTCTATATATATACATTAGCCAATACACACTCTAACGTACAATAAAATTCTATCGTTCACACAAATGGCGCCTCCCGTTGCTGTAGCAAAATCCCCCTCTCTGGTCCTCCCCGTCGTCTTCCTCTCCCTCCTCACCACCTCCACTTTCCTCTCCGCCATCGTCGTCACCGCCGAACACGACTTCATCAAGACAACTTTCGCCAAGAAGAGCAGCCTCGAGCCAAAATTGATCAGCCACCTCCACTTCTACTTCCATGACACCGGAAGCGGCCGCAACCCGACAGACGTGCCCATAGTCAAGCCCGCGAGCCCCTCAAACTCGCTCTTCGGCCTGGTCGGGATGATTGATGACCCACTGACAGTAGGCCCCGAGCCGGACTCAAAGTGCATCGGATACGCGCAGGGCATGTTCTCGATGTCGTCGCTGACAGAGATGTCCCTCTTGATGACGATGAACCTGTACTTCACTGAGGGGAAATACAACGGGAGCGCGCTGTCGGTTCTCGGACGCTATGCGATAGTGCAGCCGGTGAGGGAGATGCCCGTGGTGGGGGGCAGCGGGCTGTTCAGGCTCGCTAGGGGGTATGCACTGACTCGTACTCATACGGTTAACATGACCAGTAAGGAATCCATTGTGGAGTACAATGTTACTGTCATGCATTATTAATCGATCGATGAGCTTAATTAATTAAGCTAATCCCTTGATAATGTATGCTGTTGGCGTTGTAGTTCTTCATTGTATGTTTTGTGTGTGTGTGTACGTGTACGTGTGTTTTTCTTTTCTGTGACTCTTTGTTTTGTTTGAGAGGCATTCATGGCCTACTCTTTGTTTTTTCTTTTCTTTCCCGAAGACTTTTCTTTTCTTTTCTTTTCCGAAGACTTCATAAAAAGTTGTAACAAATATCCGTTTCCTATAATATAAATTGTTGTCAACTTTGCTGCAAAGGATTATTCATATTTGTAGACAATCAAACAACCCCTTTAAATGACATTATTAGAGCAAACATCACATAAAATGTAATTGCAATCCAAAAGATGCCATAGTTTATTGGAATGATAAGGGGGGAGAGGGAGAGAGAGGGTTCTACAGGACATGTGTTCTCCATCCAATGGTTTCCGTCCTAATCTAAGCCAGAGACAAAACATTGGATGGCTGCTGCTAGAGAGAGAGAGAGAGAACATTTTTTTTCCCCAATGGATCGGAGAAGTAGTAGAAGAAGAAGATTCCGGTGAGAATGGGGAAGATTCCGGTGAAGATGAGGGCTGTTGTGTATGGGCTTTCTCCTTTCCAGCAGAAGGTGATTCCCGGGCTGTAGAAGGATCTCCCGGGGAAGATCCACCACAAGGTCTTCGACAACTGGATGTCCACCATTCCCCCTCGTCGGAACCTACTCGTAAGCACAACAAACCACCACAAGGTCTTCCGTCCACCATTCTCTCTCTCTCTCTCTCTCTCTCTCTCTCTCTCTCTCTATATATATATATATATATTTATATATATATATATATATATATATATATATATATATATATATATAGTTTTTGCTCATATCCAAATATAGTACAATAAAGTTTAGCACATAATGTTTAGCACCATATTGTTGTGGATTACAATATGAAGGCTAATACAAGAGATTGTCTATCCAAGCTCACATCACTCCAATTTTTAAACGTCAAACATAGATTTTTCCTATTCGCATTTGCAACCTTCAATCCAGGGGATCCAAGTCATTCATCAAAGTCATTCCAAGGTTAAATTCATTCACGATCATCCTCTATTACACGCGTTTCAATGACACAAAATCTCACAACTCTCAAACTCGCAATCCTCAATTCGTTCAATAGACCTATTAATCCAAATTTGTATACCTTAACTACAAAATCGAAAGTCATAATCCACCGATCACAAGTTGTAGTATTGATTTTCAATTCTCAAGTCGCATAACGTCAATCATAATCATCCATCATATCTTCACTCAAATTTCCAAACCTACTAGTCCCCAATCCGTACATCTATCTCATCGCAACGTTGCAAGATCGCCTACTATAACTTTTTTGAGTCATAACAATCCCTGATCATCCAATCCGTCAACATTATCCTTTCGCATAGTCCGCCTAACATTCATTCACGTATATTCCAAGTTCATCTAATCAAGTCATCCAAATTTTGTTATTATTAAAATCCCAAAGTATAGAATCCATTTAAACAACAATATTCGACACGATCATCATTCCTCAGATCAGAGTGCCTCGAGTTATCGTACATCGATCTTTGATACATCTCAATACCATCGATGCTGTACATAATCCGACGATCTTCCTTTGCAACAAACTCTGAGTAGTGCAACTAATGCTATAATCCGAACTGGATATACGATCCGTCTCTCGACATTCGAGATCAAATTAGTTACGTCATCAATTTGTTCAAATCAAAGTCATATTGGCTATCTGTCTATCTTAAGTCATCGAGCAATTTCTTTTTAGATCCTTAGAGCCATACTCATATCTTCTATCAAATTTCCAGGCGCTAACTTCCAAATCGTGCTATCTTTCCTTAGTCGAATTCGAAACACAATTCTGCTCAGTTTTGTACTATCATTTCCATATACGATACATATTGATTCCTTGACTAAGTCATCAATTATGTTGCATATTAACTTTTCCTCGATCATCTATCTATTCTATACTTGTATTCCATAATCAGCGCAATTTCAATCCGATGCGCGTCGTCCTTGTTCATGCATATCGATCTCATCTGAAACATCAAGAACACAACAGACTCAACAACACTTAATCTAAGGCTTTGTATAATCGTGTCGCTTGCTTATAGACCTATTGGAACCCCGATCCTCATTCTATCAACATCTCCGAGGTTATCCCATACCATTCAGGGATTGAGTCATTCGACAAATCTTCGAAACAAATTTCGAATCACAATCTCAACCAATCACTTATATATCTTATTGATCTATTCCTCAAGATCCAAGCACGATCTATCTATATTGCATTTGACGATAACATCGTCCGATAACATCTCTGTCGATAGCAATCCCATATTCTATGAATAAGTCAAACTCATTCGAAATAATTCGAATCTTGTGCACAACTTTGCTAATATCGACACATGTCTTAGTTGCGTAATGCTCACCCCAACTAAGTCAACCCAGTCTTTCTTGAACTATCCTTCGGTCAACACGATACCAACATCTAATTTTACAAATTATTTAGACTTATTGTATGGAATATCCTGCAGAACATTGTGAGAGAGCGTTGTCAACATCGACTTTGAAACAATATCAGAGTTCAAAAGAACTCAACCGAAAGTCCAAGAACGTAAAGTCGTGCTATGATACCATTATGTCATGCCCCGGTTTCGTAGAACAGATCGTCCTCGCTTGGCAGTAATGTCTCGCGAGCCTAAGTTGTGCTCGCGCAAGGAGAGTACCATAACAACCGATTATGCAGCTAAGCGACGGGGTCCCAACACAAAAGTCTCAAGCAAAAAAGTTGAATAACACAAGATATATAGGAAACATGTTATCTTTATTGATATTGAAAACATAATATTACAACGGCTCGAAGTCAAAATTACAAATCACTCAGGCTCAAATTCTCTCTGATTACAATCACTCAGATCTCCCTCATCTCTTAATATAAATGATCACTCCCTTCACCTTACAACTTGAAGAAGGCGATGTCCATACATTACGTCCCGTATAGGCGAATACTTCAACGCGACCGCACGTCTTGAAATGTCAAGGAACGTCATGCCTCGATGCGTCCAAGTGAGATTTGCCTCGAACGAACAAGTACCTGTAACCTATATGCAAACTGATGGGTTGTCAGTACACAACAGTACTTGTGGGAAGCATCTCGATCGTTCACCCATACAAAATTGACATGTTAATTTATGAGCACAACTTATTCTTTTGCGTACTTTTTAATCTTGCCTTAGGATCAATTTTAAGGCAGACTCATCATTACAAGAATAAAGGTTTTTCTTGACGAGGAAAACCCGTCAAGAAATGTATATCTTGACGGTTGCAGATCCGTCAACTAGGCCGAAGTCAAGAAAAGACCTCCCCTTTTCTTGACGGTCGCTGGCATGACTTTTCTTGACGATTTTTGACCGTCATATGAAGTAGTTTTCTTGACTGCTTTTAGCCGTCAAGTTCAAAGTTTTTAGAAACCGGCAATGTAGGTGAAAACTTTTCTTGACTCCGGCCTAGATGACGGCTATTAGCCGTCAAGAAAACCTTTTTTTTACGAACAAAACCCGTCAAGAAAAACATTCATTCACAGGCTATTATGCAGCATGATTTGAATTAAATTTGACGTTTGACAACCGTCAAGAGAAGCTTGCCAAAATACCGTTAAGAGAAGCTTGTCAAAATGATGTCAAGAATTATATAATATTAATCAAACACACATAATATCAATCCATAAGATATGCATACATCAAATTACTATAAAACTCAAATTTCATATTAACAAACTGTATTATTCATACACCAAAATCTTCCAACACGTCCCACCACAAACATCCATCACTTGTCCAACCACAAAACATATTCAACATCTGTATGTAGTTTCCATACCACTTAAACATCCAAACTGTGATAATTATACAAATAAAACCAAAATAAGTAGCAAATCCGACCGGAGCACATCCCTCCCATATCCACAGCATTCCCCTATTCACAGCATGCACGTTCATTTTTCAGCGAGTTCCTGAGAGAACAATAACACAAATTATCAATACTTTTCCTACATGTTCTTATATAGATATTTTAGGCAATTTCAAACTTCAAAAAGTCACGAACTACAGTTACTTGCAACATCTTGATCAATGGCTTTTGTATGTGTGGAAAGGTTGATAGAGCTAGACACGTTTTTGATGAGATGCCTTGTAAGGGATTGCAACAAGCACTTGCTACTTACAATATTATGCTTAGCAGACATTGCCCATATGGTATGCCTACAATGGGCTTTGGGATCAATTGAGATTCTGCTTAGCAGACATTGCCCATATGGTATGCCTACAATGGAAAACTTAAGGCTTCTTGAGAGACTAGCATACATCAACACCATAGTCTATCCTATCTCATCCATATATATACCACTGATCACATACTGCATTCTACAATAGGAAACTAAGGGTCCGTTTGGTTATGTTTTCTGAATTTTTTTTCTTCTGAAAACAGTTTTCTGAAAGTAAGTTATAAAGTTATTTTTTGAGTATAGAGATTTTAAGTTTGCGTTTGGTTACTTTCATTTGGAAATTGGTTTTTAAAAACCAAAGTTAAAAATTATGTTTGGTAAAAAAAAAAATAGTATTTTTTTAATAAAATAATTTGTGTTTTTTCTGTGTCGCGTGTCCTACTCCACCCAAACTGTGTCCGCGGGAAGGCCGTCGGTTCGTCCAGGCCAGGCCTCCGACACCCTAACCATCGTCCAGGCGGGTCGACCACCGTCGGTTCGTCCAGGTTCGACGTCTAGCTCCGGCATCTAGGGCTCCGACGTCTAGGGCTCAGCAGGTCGTGGTCGAGTCCCTCCGGGCGAGTCAAGTCGACGTCGACTCCAGGGAGGAGCGGAGGCACGGATTGGGAACAATAGAGGGCGGCAAGGATGTTGGAAAGGAAGGAAGCTCTTCACATGGCCATGTCTGCTTTGGGGAGGGGGAGAAGAAAATTTACGAAAAATAAATAAAAAGACGTTCAGAGAAAGGAGAGAGAGAGAGAGAGAGAGAGAGAGAGAGAGAGAGAGAGGGGTCAGAAATTCAACTCTGAAAATAGGTTTTGGTTACTCTCCCAAAGCTACTTTTAAACACCAGTTTCCAAAAAAAATTTAGAAGAAAGATTTCTGAGATGTTATAACCAAACGTCATCTTTGCTCTTTAAGTTTAAACTCAAAAAATAGAGTTTAAACGTCAATCCAAACAGGCCCTTAGGCTTCTTGGTTCATTGTAGACATCGGAAACAAATAATTATATGCAGATTCAACAAGTGACATAACATGAAATAGGTAAATGTGTACCATCAAGGGTATGAATAGATGCAGAATGAATAAGAGAGTTGACAGTAAGTGAGAAGAACACGAGTCATATGTTAAGTTGCTCTATAATCTATAATCCAATTTGTTGTAGATATACCTGAATGAGCGCAGCATGGAGGCATTGGAAGGAGAATCTGAAGAACTACCAAGTATATTCCAGGAGAAAAGGAGTAGGTGGAATTCATCAATAACCTTTGTGTTAATCAAATGTGCATATTCCCTGGTTCGATCCATGTGCATATTAAAAGCAAAGTCAAATTTTCAGATCCCAAAAGATGAAAAATATCTTGTGTTCTTTTAACAAACATAGGAAATATGACATGTACAAAAATGAAGAATATAAAGAAAGGGAACAGTACGTGATTATCCACTAGTAAGGGAACAGTACGACCAAACCAAAATGAAGCATATTCCCTGAATACTCCGGCCTAGATGTGGATTTTCAGTATAACGTTTCTATTCTCACTAGTAAGGGAACAGTACGACCAAACCAAAATTGTCACTGAACTCTTTTGTCAATTGTGATACACAAATCTGGTGGTTGGTAGATGCGACATGGCCAAACAGAATTAGATTCACAGTAAGATGTGTCAAACCAAGACTCAATCTGCCCAAGAGATCTCTAAAAAATACAACCCCAAAAGGAAATGACTGGAACAGATAATAAAAGCAGTTCAAGAACAAAGGAATTAGTCTTACCAGGAGAAGAACTCCGAGGGAGTTGCTAAAGATAAACAGCAGACCACCAATTCCCTTTAAAGCTACAGTCACGGCAACAACATGGCTAATCTGAACAAATAAAAAATATATTATATTTGAATACTGCATAAAGCTTTTGACATATAGTAACAATTTGCTGTCCAATATAGAAATAGAATAGAAGTACAAAGAAAAATAGTACGCATATCAATACGAGGCACTATAGTACAAAAATTAATTCATTCCTACCAAATTGAGAATGAGAAATTAAGTCATTCCAAGAACAGAAAAAACGGTTGAGTAATTATAAGGCTACCACGACGCGACATCACATCGTTCATATTTCATTCCATAGTCTTAAATTGGTGGATCCAATACATTTACACCAAGTCACGGAAACTTGACAGTGAAATAAAATAAAAATCTTCATGTTCCTAAAACTACGTATAGTATTTGTCATACTACAATACCTATGCCTGAAAATTGGGGTATAAATCCATACACATCCATAAATATAATTAATACACTACAGTCTACAGTAAGCGTCTTCCATCTATAGAACTAAAGACACCAAGTAGGTTAGCACACATTTGTGCAATGGGTTCCAGAATTTCATCTATAGAACTAAAGGCACCAAGTGTGTGTGTGTGTGATACTCTAGAATAGCATCGGGTAAATCAAACCAATAGCTCAAGAAAACTAAACAATGTATAGAGCATTCTTCAAACTCAGGAACGATTTTAATTTAAACCAAGATCAAGCATAAAAGGCATAAAAGAGAGGTAAGAAATATAGTATTCTCAACCATAGAAGTTTCATTAATTATAAATACTTTTCCATTCGCATGTCAGAAAAAAAAAAAAAAAAAAAGACAAGTTGTTAACTGGAATCTACTCTAGTATTTCTCCTCTTGCCTACTTTCCAACTGGATTCATATTCTAAAAAAACCGTTGGATTGGAGAAGAGATGAATTTAATATTAAAGAAGACAAGGCAATGTTTAGAGGTTTACATGAATATGGGTAGCTGTATAAGACAACATATATTATGAAGAAATTGACTAGAGTGGAAACATAAACAAAAGCCGAGTTTCAAGTGTGAAATCCAATCATTTTGTGTATGCTCAAATTAGTGCGTGATTATCCAAGTATGACATTTAAGAAGGAAACTCTGATGCTATAAATTTATGACAAGTATAGAACATAATAAGAAGATCAATATATTCAGGGAATAACTAATTTTCAAACATAAACAAAGTATATTTTGAATCTAAATTACACTTTCTATATGCAACAACACACATAAATGCATATAGCTTAACAACTGGGAAAGTAATCATTCAAATTCATAGTTCAGCCTTTTGTACATTCAAATTCAGCCTTTTGTACATATTGATAAAGAGAACAAATTTCTAGTTTCAAATTACCTCAAGAGAATGGAAACTCTTGAGGGTGGGGCAAATACCAAACCAAGTTTCTATACCTTGCTTACCATAAATTTATAGTAATGGGTATCCACTACTCAGGTTTATAAGTCGAGTAGGACAAAAGAACTGTAGCAGCCTGCCACTAGGCTGGAATCACTCCATTAATGCTTACTCAGATGTAAGACAAAAAAACCCGACATATATTAGTATTTCCAGCAAACATTCACTCTCAGTGCCTTGCCTTTTCAATATCGACCCCCTTTGAGCATATATAATACAGTAAGAACGTGAAGATGACACACACACACACACACACACACACACACAAATATATATATATATATATATATATATATATATATATATATATATATATATATATATATATATAAGAACTATGGGTATTAGTTGCTTTGATATCCTAATAAAAGAACCTATCAATCCGTGTAATGCTCCTCTACACACTGATACATGAATATAAGTGAGACTAGTTAGGAGTAAACAAGGATGTACATTATGTACATTTAAGTGATCTCACTAGTATCAAGCCTTCAAACCACAGTTGGACACTACCATGAAAAGATCATTTCAAGTTTCTGCAACTCAAGTACTTATTAAAGCTAGTTTCTTCTGAAGAGAACCCTTCTAGAGAATCAATATTCAATGCTTTGAGTGGGATTTTATAAATATTCAATGCTTTGTATGAAAATTTCCGCAGAAAGAGAGAAGATCCGAAATTGGAAGCCCTGGTAATTACAATTTGGAAAAAAAAAAGTCCAAAAAATTGCGATGGGAAATCGGATGATGAAAAATTACCATTTCGAAACCCCTGAACTTTGTGGATCCATTCGATCTCGACAAAGCCGCTCACGGAAACTCGAGTGGTCAGGCTCGGCTTGATGGTCGGGCTCATGGGTAACTCGACGCTACTCGAAGGCGGTAGACGGCTGCCGTGGAAAAGCAACAAGGGCGGAGTTAGGCGGAGGGAAAAGAGGAATGATCAAGGGGAATTGGAATTTTGAAAGAAAAATTATGGTTAGGGTTTGGGGAGGGGAAAAGAATGAGCAGCAGATCTAGGGATGGGGATTTTTGAAACCCATGGGTTGTCTTCCTTTCTTTGTTTGGCTGCTCTAAAAAAAGAGGGACAAAGTCTTTGACCTAGGGATTTCGGGAGAAGAAGTACTGTGGAGTCTCGATAAATTAGGACCGAAGAGGATTGGGAGACTAGATTAGAATTTGGAGGAGAGAAGGTGGCGGAGGAGTATGATTTTGGTGAGACAATGGAGGAGGAGGATAGCAGAAAGAATGTTTTGGCCATAGAGAAATAGAGGAGTGAGAAGAGGATTCGAGAGTTTTCTCTTTACAAAAAACAGTCAAGAAAAAAAAAAAGGGTCTGACTATTGGCACCCCACCCATTTCTAAGTACACCCCAAAATTAAATAAAAAAAAAAAAAAATCTAAAAGTCCTATTCTACCCCCCGCTGAGTACACCCCACTCTCCTCCCTCCCCCCTCCTCCTCCTCCCCGCCGCCTCTCCTCCTCCTCCGACCAATTCCCCTCCTCCTCCCCGCCGCCTCTCCTCCCCCTCCGACCAGTCCCCCCCCCCCCTCCGCCGCATCTCCTCCGACCCCCCCCCCTCATCCCGACCCGCCGCCTCCTCCTCCTCCGACCCTCCCCCCCCCCCCCCCCGGCTCCTCCTCCTCCTCCGACCCCCCCTCATCCCGACCCGCCTCCTCCTCCTCCTCCTCCTCTTCCCCCTCTCCGATCTCCGACGACCGCGACCCAAAAAAAATTCGAACGGAGGAGGAGGAGCCGGGGGGGGAGGGTCGGAGGAGGAGGAGGAGGAGGAGGCGGCGGGGAGGAGGAGGAGGGGGGAGGGAGGAGATGCGGGGGGGTCGGAGGAGATGCGGCGGAGGGGGAGGAGAGGCGGCGGGAGGAGGAGGGGGACTGGTCGGAGGGGGAGGAGAGGCGGCGGGGAGGAGGAGGGGGTCTGGTCGGAGGAGGAGGAGAGGCGGCGGGGAGGAGGAGGAGGGGGGGAGGGAGGAGAGTGGGGTGTACTCAGCGGGGGGTAGAATAGGACTTTTAGGTTTTTTTTTTTTAATTTAATTTTGGGGTGTACTTAGAAATGGGTGGGGTGCCAATAGTCGGACCCAAAAAAAAAAAACTTTAAAAAATTACCAAAATGGCATCCAAATTGTACGCAGGAATTTTGCCGCCTTACCATTTAATAATGACAGTTATCAAACAACCATCAATTAAAATAAAAGGTTTTCTTGACGGATCATTTAAAACCATCAACTATTATGATATAAAATTAATAAATTAACATAAAACGTGTCCTTTCTTGACGTAAGGCTAAAACCGTCAAAATAACCCACTTTTTTGACAGTTTTTCACGACCGTCGAGGAATAAACCGTCAAGAATGGCCTTTTTTTCTTGTAGTGCATGGTCTACTTAGTGACGCAACGACATGGTCGTACCATAAAACTCATTTATGTATCAACATTGAGGTCGTGCCTTGCAATAAATTATAACTTACTCAATACTTGTCGTATGGCCTACATCAGTTTCATCGTGCAAATTAATGACTCAATCACAGATTTGTGAACTTAGTATCAACGACACAAAACACGACACCATATCTCGTGTTGAAGCACGTATTTTTGTTATAGCCAAATCTTATGCTCCATACTTGTGTTGCATATCATGTACCCATTTCTTGACTCATTTGTGTCGTGCATACACTTCTTGACTCAATTTAAGACATGGACGCAGATTGTCACTATCAAGCCGACTCAAACTATATAAAAATCACTAGCACCACAAGCCATCTTGTACTAATGTAAGACGAAAAAGCTTTTTGTCAGAGGCGTAGACTCCTCCGAAGGTTCTGAAATACTCGTATCACTGGCACGTACTTCAGTGGTCAATCGCATGCCCACTGAAGGCCCGCAATATCTGTAAATTCTCCTAAGCTGACATGAACCCGGTGCCCCTAGAGATTATTCGAGGAACCAATACCTTGGACACAAGTTGTCCAATGACAATACAAGACTCGACTCAACTCAACATGGTACTGACTTTTTTTTTTTACATACTTCCATGTAGTTCTCCAAACCAGTAACTGCCTCGACGACCTACAGTTCGCAACACGTTCAATATTTCCATTTTCTTTTTTGACTCATAATAGAGGAACGACTATCTGATAACATTCTTGCCTACCTTGAACCAACCATGTTCTGTGCACTGCCGTCAACCGAGTCATGCTCTATATGACAAGCCTTGAAATCATGAGACTGTGTGGCTATAGCAAGTCGTAGAACCGTGGGACCATGCTTGCTATGACATTAAGTTGATAGCTCGTGGCATGACTTGTTTCACTCAATACGTGAGGTCGATAGACCGAGTGCCAACTTTTGAAAACCATCATGGAGAACATCTACACAACATATTGACACTTTTTCATATTCTATACATATACTTGACTCAATGGGATTATTCCTTTACCTACGTGGGTTCATCTCTTTTATCAATAAAGCTACACAGTGCATGTAAAACTCCATATTATTAGTGTGAAGGCCAAGCTGAGGCAAGTTCATCGAAGCTACCTACCTGAGCGGGGAGTCATCTCGGCCGAACGGAACTTTGAGCAAGTCGTTGCATAGCTAAGTCCAAACGTCGTTGCATTTCGATCCATCCGGTTGAACTGAGCGGGACGGGGCACTACATCTCCTCTCCGCGCCACCACCCTCGCTACTCCCCCACCTATGCAGTCCTCCCACCGCCGCCACCAGTGAAGGAGAGGGGCTGCCGGATAGAGAGAGAGGAGGGAGAGAGAATGGGGGAGGGATTTTTTGCGTAGGTATAATCGTAATTTCAGACATAATTTAACGTCTGTTAACAGCAGAAACAAAATTGGGTGTAAACTGAGCAAAAATAAAAATGCGCAGATATTTTTAAGTTATGGGTCTTTTTTTTGCTAAAAGTGTCTATCTAAGGAGGATTTTTTTGCACTTTACCCCTTTATTAAGTGACAATACATATTGATTCAATACATAATCTTGTAAATGTACCATTTCACTAGTGATTGTAAGAAAGCTTGCTTGATAGATAAGCTCCATTATTCTTGGTCTGATTATGCTAGAGAACTTATGCATAAAAAAAAAGGAGACCTTACCTTTAAACAAGTCTTAAATGACATTAGAATAGAAAAACAACTTATGATAAGGAACATGTCACTACTCCATATGACAATATTATTATCCTCAAGAAGAATTAGGGTTAACCTCTGGAATAAAATAGATATTCACATATGCTAGATTCTCTTCTGTATATAACAAATAAGAACAACCTGATGTTGCATTTGTTGTTGGGAGACTAATTAGATATACCAGCAACCCAAACCAATTACAATGGTCTGTATTAGAAATAATGTTCAGAAATTATATTATGCATATACATGTTCTACATATTTTTGTACTTGTCATTTTTAATAAATTATGATAATAAATATGTTATAGTACTGCTAAAGCATGGTTTTGTGCATCTAAGATGAACATGCACCTGCAGCTGCGCTTTAAATCGATAAAAAAATAAATTATGCAATTATGTAATTCTTGACTATAATGTCAGAAAAGAATCGTGCAGACTACTTGACGAAGGATCTATCTAGGACAATAATCCTATAATCCCATAAGTAAGTCACCAGTAGTGACAATCCAACTGAGTCTAACTAGAGATCCCAAGAAACCGGTTCAATAGATAGAAACAAGATGGACTTAGGTGACTAATAAAAATGGAACATTGATCCCGAAATTAAATTCTCAAATCTAATGCCCAAGCGGCTGTACCAAGTTGTACAAAGATACTCAATCCCTATGATATATGGCAGTGTTCCAGTGTGATATGGTTAGGACAAGTTTTGAAAAATCTTAATAGGTCAAGCATGATTATACATGGTTGACACCGATCACCAACCCTTTAAGAACATACCTATATGAGAGGTCGTGAAGACCGCGACTATGTGTAATAGGTCAAGCATGATTATACATGGTTGACACCAATCACCAACCCTTTGAGAACATACTTATATGAGAGGTCGTGAAGGCCGCAGCTATGTGGCATGGAGATCCAAGACAACACTAATGAACAAGGAAAAGTCCACAGGGCCAATCAAAAGTGTCATCCCGATAGAGCCAAGAACATCTAGCGTGGTATATGTTCTATTTTTCTGAATCTGATTCAAGACGTAGTCCATCATGTACTTCTTCAGATAAATACAATATTCACTAAGTGAGACTAAGGTTGTATTCCATCTCGCCTATTGCATAGTATTCATTTGCCCAAATTTTTTTTGTTACTCTTATATATATATATATATATATATATATATATATATATATATATATATATATATATATATATATATATATATATATATATATATATAAATATATATATATATATATATATATATATATATATATATATATATATATATTGTTATTTTTCTAAACTTGATTTTTTGTAGACGGATTGTTGTACTCTTTTCTTTGAAAAAATGTACATCTAACATAATCATTTTGGCAGAATGATATGATCTAAATGGTAATACATTTTAAGATCCACAATAGGCTTTGGCAGGACGGGTTTGCAGGTTAAGACAAGAATATATCATCTAATAGTTTGAATTAGGGACTTTGCATGGCTACAAAGATGTCACCAAGATTTTAGCAAATATATCATTTGGTTGAAAACTAGTTTCTTACTTTTCCAAGGGAGCACGAAATTCCTTCATGTAAAAATGTATAATGTAGTATTCCATCAGAAAAAACAAATAAAATAAAATCCAACTCCACCTGTAATTAATATTTTAAATAAATTAATACATTTACCTCCAGCTTCCAATATTTCATAAGTATTAAGGGACTACCATAGTTTGAAATAAGCGTCAGTTTTTCACCAACTTGTTAATAATTCAATTTCAAAATTGTAACCGCAAATTTTAAAAAGAAATAAATACATTGATAAATTCAGGTTGAAGGATTGTTCCAATTTTTAGGCATTTAATAAATGCACAACCACAATTGTTATGGGACATCACAAATTTGGTCATATTTTAATACCCAAAATATCCTTTGAGAATTAGTAGGGGACATTGCAACTTTGGTCATATTTTATCATGAGTATTCTAATTCCTCCTTTCTCAAATTCCTTAACTTAGAAACAATTAAATACTTGTGGTTCCAAATTTCTAAACCCTTGAATCCATTTCATTCTGAACACATCCGACGAGTACTCAATTGCAGGCTATTTCTGAAGTTTCAAACTCCACTATAAGAGTTTTGAATCTTCAGAATCAAACCCGTTTGGGACGATGAAGGACAAGCAAATCTTGGAAGTCATGGATATGCACATGACTGCCAAAATTATGACAGTTTTGAATATGTATAGGTCTGCTAAAATTTTGACTGTCCTATAAATACGTACGACTGTCAAAATTTTACTAGTCCTGAAGACATACTTCTATGTCGTCAAAATGTCAAAATGTTGACAGACATCTGAATATGCACATGACTGATGACTGCAAAAAATTTAACAGTCCTAAAAAATATGTCTTATGACTGGCACAATTTTAACCGTCCTCAAAATTTTGACAGCCCACCCCCACAGTTGCTCCAATGTTTTAGCAAACTTTTGATCAATTATCCTAGACGAATGGAACGTCCATGGTGGAAACATTCGAAATTGCGTCATGGCTAGCTTAATACTAGCTCACTACTAGCAAATGCTGATGTGGCGGAGAGAGGTAACTAAGTTTACAGGTTTAGCTGATTAATATTAACATTAATATTAACATTAACATTAATATTAGAATTAAGATTAATATTAACTTTAACATTAACATTAAAATTAATATTAGCATTAACAGTAACATTAAAATTAATACTAAAATTAATATTAACTTCAAATTAACATGAATATTAATATTAATATTAACATTTACATTAATTAGCATTAATATTAATTTTAACATTAATATTAACATTAAATTAAAATTAGCATAACAATAAATTTTTTGGGTAATTAATTTTTTGGGCTAAAACATGACATGTCAGTTGCCATATCACTTTCCATCTCAGATGCCACATAATGGAAAATGTCATCATCTAAATTTTTTGGGGCCAATTAACATAAGAGAAATGTTAAAGAATATTTTTCAAAAGCTGTTGACCAGCTAAACCTGTAAACTTGTTTACTTCTCTCCGCCACATCAACATTTGCTAGTAGTGAGCTAGTACTAAGCTAGCCATATAGCAAGATTGGGAAACATTACCACCTTCATGGAACACCCCTTCTCTCTCTCTCCATTATTAGCTTAGTGGTGTTTGTAGAGGACAGATTGTTGCTGCAAAGTGCAGTAGCACATATGATGTACCTGAATTTCCAAGAAGCACATATGTTGCAAAGTGAAAGAAGCACAATCCGTTGGGGTTATGTTTCATAAGCTAATATTACTACTGGTTTATATGTGTCCTGCACAGAGTAGAGGTTGGTCTCAGCAACTAACATTAGTAATTAAGGTGCCAATATCCCAAAAAAATTGGAAAAAGAGTTCCCAGATGGATTCCAAATAAATGTTAACCAAGGAAAACTTCTCGAGAATGACTAATGTGAGATTTATCCCTCAAATTGGTAAGTCGTCAAAATTTTGTAACAAAGTTTCAGGAAGCCAAACTTGCAGCTTTATTTCAGGTTTGTCAAGCATTAACAACTTCAACCAAACAATGAATTAGTTTTTCTTATGGCTTGACTTGACATGCATATCTCAAGTTTGTGTCGAACTTGAGTGATCCTTGTGGTTATGGAGGAGAGGTACAAAATTCTGATTTGATGGCAGAAGATTAGTGGATCGAACCACGGAGACGTATTATTCCTTTCATTTAAATTGGTGGAATTTAGGGACAGTGGGTCCAAAAGTCATACAATACAACGTACACAAAGTACCGTACATAACGTCGGACATCTCAAAACTAGCTAGCTCGTTACAATAACCAAAACTCCCGCCCATGCAGTCTCAGCAGTATAAGTAAAGGAGGCTGCAATTTCGATCGTAATTGGCATAACAGCCAATGGTAGCAACTAATGTGGCGGCCCCTCATTAGTCCTCTGACTCAGATTTTGTGATGGACCCCGATGCTAGTAGAGGAAGTCAATGCATGAGCTGCTGCCATGTAGGCACGATCATTGGACAGGTACGTCCAAAGGCGGACCAAATTAAATATATTTTTCGATAACTAAACTACACCAAAATTACAACCCAAAAATTAATTGTCCAAATGATAATACTACTGGAGTCTGGATTTGCTGTCCGAAAAATATTGTCCCAATCCCTGTCCCTCTATGACTTGTGGGTCCAATTGATAAAAAAAAAAAATCCAAAAGCACAGTGGTGATAGGATGGAATAATATTTTCTGACAGCAGATCCGGATTAATAATACTTGATTAAACCACAATTCCAAAAACAAACATTACTAAGACTTCCATTTGATTAGCCCTGAATTTGAGAAGCTCCAATTCTGCAGTCTTGAGACTCTTGACGGTCACTTATCCTACTACCAACCAACCATGCATGCATGCACGATATTGGACCATAAACAGATAATTAATGGCTGGCCGTTGATGCTCGAGTAAGTCACAAGCACACGTCCAGTACTGCTGATTATCGACTAAGTCACACCTGGCTCAATTCTGAAAACATAAGGCATCGTTTGCTACACAGTAATGTAATCGTAATCACAATATAATCAAATAAAAAAATTATTTAATTACATTACTATTACAATTACGTTACAGTGTTTTTTTTTTTTTTTGGGGGGGGGGGGGGGGGGGGGGGGGGG